>CAJHQQ010000072.1:0-438591 GCA_905132885.1 Moricandia moricandioides
TATGCTATTAATCTAACTAGATGTAAATTGTTATGAACCAGATGATTGTGGATGCAATAACCATTGGATTAGATGGAACCGGATCCGACCATGGATAGGATCGGACCGACCCAAAAGGAATCTCACCAACCAGAAAGGAATATATCATCGACCAAGATATGGATAAGGATCAATCAAGACTTTCCTTTTCCTAGTTAGATTATGTTTTCCTTTTCCATGTTTATCTTGGAATGTTATCTTTCCATTTATCTAGTTGTAACTCCCTATATATATAAAGGGTACATTCGATTGAGAATCAATAAGAATAACACAAGTTCCCCCATTAGTTTCTTAACACGTTATCAGCACGATACGTCTCTAAAACCCTAAGCTAAAACTCGATACACATAAACCCTAAAACAGCCGTCAAGCTTTCTTCATCTTCTTGTTCGTTCTCTCTCTAATCCGATACACACCTCAGCCGGCACAAACTCTTACCGACGATCAGAACTCCATCCGCGATAAGCTCTATACACACACGCGATACACAAACCAACCGCAGAGGTTACCCGCGTAAGGACTACACCCGCAATAAGCACCAGCCGAACCCTAACCCGTGTAGAACACCATCCGCGATACAAACCAGCCGGATATCACCTGCGATAGAGGTTCAGCATCCGATACACAGCCGAACAAGAATCCAGCACCCGATAGAGGTCTTCCCATCAGCCGATACACAACCAGCTCGTTCCAGCACCCGAACCAGCACCCGATAGCTTCTTGGACACCCGATCAAACTGCGATACATCCTACGAACCGCGACAGCCCTCTCGGTGGTCCGTTCATCCCGTCTAAACCTAAAGGTAACACGATCAAACCCTAATTCATAAATTGATCGATAGAACTTTGCTAGGTTTCTGGATAGTTTAGGGAACCTCATCCTGATCATCTAGGGTACACATCCATTGTTTGAATTCATTGATTGATTGAGTAGTCTGATTGCAAATCACATAGAAACCTGGTGATAGGTTGCTAATCAATGAAACCCTAATTTTAAATTGAATTAAGATTGATAGGATTGTTTTAAACCCTAAACCTAAATCGATTTTCTAAAACCCTAATTTTAAAATCGGATTTGATTGATTGCTTGTTTGATTGATTAATCACCTAGAAACTAATTGTTAGGATTGTTAATCTACAAAACCCTTAAATAAATTAGAATTGCTAGATTGTCAAAACCCTAATTATAATTAGGATTACTAAAACCCTAAACCTAATCTGAAACCTAAAAATAACCTAAATAGGTTTCTTAAACATAACTTGATTAGGTTTACTAATCAGAACTTGATTAGGTTTACCGAGTATAACTAAATTAGGTTTATAAAATCTGAAACTCTAAAACACATAATCATATGGTTTCAGATGTCGAAAATCAACAACTTGGAATATGCGGCCCTTAATCTATCTGGAGATAATTACCTCCAATGGGCGCTTGATACCAAGATCATCCTAAAGTCTATAGGACTCGGTGAAAGCATTATAGATGACAATAATGTCAATGAGAATGATAGATACCGAGCCATACTAATAATAAGACATCACTTGGCCGAGAGTCTCAAGGATCAGTACTTGACAGTCGAAAATCCTCTCGAACTCTGGACAGAGCTGAAAAGCAGATATGATCACCAAAGATCGGTGATCTTACCTAGAGCTCGTTACGATTGGACACACCTAAGAATCCAAGATTATAAGTCTGTGGATGAGTACAATTCCGCACTGTTTAAGATCGTTTCAAAATTGAAACTGTGTGGGGAAACGATTACGGATAAGGATATGTTAGAGAAAACCTTTTCCACGTTTCACACAAGCAATGTGTTGCTCCAACAACAATATAGAGAAAAGGGCTTCACCACTTATGCTGGTCTAATATCTTGTTTACTCCTTGCAGAGCAAAACAATGAACTCCTAATGAAGAACAGTGAAATGAGACCTCCTGGATCCACACCATTACCGGAGGCACACGCAACTAATAATGAAAGTGAAACGAACCACGTCCATTCAAACTCACACGGCCGAGGCCGCAGGTGGACAGGACGTGGCCGCGGCCGAGGTAACTACGGCCGTGGTGGTCGAGGCAGTCCGTATGGACAAGACAATGGCCAAGATAGAGTCCAGAACAACTCGTATGGTCGAGGAAATGGACGAGGCCGAGGGAATAATTTCAAACCCTCACAGCCGACCAAATCAGTGTGCCATAGGTGTGGAATGAGCAGTCATTGGGCAAAGACTTGCAGAACTCCCAAACATTTATGTGATCTATATCAAGAAAGTTTAAAGGGAAAGAATCCTGAAGCCCACATGATAGTCCAAGATGATGAAAACGATTTTGATCATGATAAGGATGATTTAATAGAATATGAGACTTCTGATTGTCTCAAAGATGATAAATAAATTCGACATCTGTAATCCTTGATTATTATTAAAACTTGTTTTAGTGTTTGACATTTCTGTGATTCATTTCTATAATATCATTTCCATGATTGTCATTTATGTGTTATTGATTGATAAATGATAACATAAGGATAGTCAATATTATAAGACCACGAAAAATAACAAAAGGCATTCACCCAAATGAAAGACCCATTGAGTTATATACTTAAGAATGAATGGTTTCCACATTGAACCAATGGGCAAAGGAAACAAAAGTTCCTTACAGATTATAAATCGTCTAAAAGCCTTATAAGAAAAGTGGTCAAAGACTATACCTATATACTCTGATCTTGACTATGCCAAGGATCAGTATGATAAAGGCAAAAGCCATGGCATCATGAATATCCACGAAATTACACTTAATGGCATTGACCGGATTAGCCATCTGAGTCCAAACTTGATGCAAAGAATGATATTACAAAGGCACAAAGAGTTATCCCATAAAATCTCACGTTGTGTAACATGTGCACAAGGGAAACTCATTAGGCTCTATTGTCCTATAAAGGCCACGTGATGATGATAGTATGTCCATGAGGGGAAGTGAGGACGAACCGAAATCCATGAACATACTACAATCACGTGTGATAAGGTCCCATAATGGACTTTGGCCGAATTCAGGCCATAACCTAATGCACTGGCCGAATTCTTTAAAATACAATGACCACTATCTAAGTTCTTGAGGACACATGAATTTACATGTCTAAGATTAATATGCATCAGGCCATATAAGTGAGCATAGATATTCTCATCTCGGATTAAGGGTCATAAACCAGACATACCATCTTAAGAGAATCTGAATATACCACCACAGACATATGTGCCACTTAAGATGGAACCTCAGAAGAGGATTGAGAATGAGAATATATGTTGGATGAAAATGTCTTTCTCCCACGATTTTAAAATGTCTTGAGCCAAACATGGGTGATCTAATTAGTGGCCAAGAACACAAATTACATTGACCTCAGTAATCTGATCATCCAACATTAAAAGGGAGAAAGTTATAAGCTGGTAAAGAGAGAATGGTATCAACCATCATTGTCTTGGCAAGATCCTCGGACTATTAAATATAAGACGTCCAAATGATATAAAAGCTAGCAAAACTAGATGCCAGACACATTGACCCGAAAAGTCATACCAGCTTGCACCAATGAATTTGTTGTCCTAGAAGAGACACAATCAAGTTGCTACAGAGTCTATATAAAGATAGACCAATATGTTCCATAAGATAAAGGGACCTCGGAAGGATAAAATGAAATGGTGCATAGAAATGATAAATTCCCGAGGTCATAAAAGGAAACCATTCCCAGACATAGAAAATGGTCGACCACAATATAAGATACCATACAATGGACTTTGGGACGCCAAAATCCATGGTACTTAAGGTGATTTGGGACGCCAAACACCATTATATTAAAGGTCATAAGATTGCAATCTACTATGTCATGTCTGGAACACAATGGAACGCAGAAAAGGGTATCGATACCAATGATATATATAAGAAAGCGCAAACAAGGTAGCACTTGAATATAAAGCGAGGATCATGAACCCACGTGTGAGTACTCATGAATTATGAATCATAAAGATAAGGTTATAATGTTAAAGAAAAACGTGGGGTTTGAAAGATTTAAAGAACCTATTGAATGATGGACGTATTGGCCATAAAACGCCATCCGATAAACCAGTGAATGAGTCCTGTGAGAGTAAAAGAAATCGTGAGATATAGGATATGACCATATGATCTAAGGTATTCATATTCCTACTTAAAAGCATTTAAAGAATGACTTGATTACACAAGGTTACTCACAGAGACCAAGGAACAGATTATAAAATGATATAAGATCTGTGGTGGATGCTACTACAATCCGAAATGATAATGTCTGGAAAGAAATGATGATGTAGTAAGCAATATATTAATCACTGGATAAAGATATTAAAGGTACCATAAAGATGAGAAAAGAAATTCTCAAAGAACGGTTTTTGTTCCTTAACCGTCTAAAAACTGATGAAATGCAGCTGCATACGATATAAGATATAAAATGATCGATCAAATGATAATCAGTGAAAGAGTTCTATAAGAACCATCAAAATCAGTTCATGTATTATGAAAAATGAAATTCCTTGTGTTCATAAACCAACTTGAAAGAAAGTTGATTGATTCCAAAACGATACAAGTTATCGATTGATTTTTGGACAAGTTATGATCATGATATTTGGATCATAAGGTTTTTGTCTATATGGTTTATGGTCGGTCCATAACTAAGAGTATATTGAAAGAAATATGAGATGGTCGAGGCCAAAGTAAAAATCCCACCATACCGACCATATGGCCGATCATACGGCTGCGGCAATATAACCAACCAAATGGCCGATCATAAGGTTCATGTAATTCAACTTGATTAAGGCCAGGGGAAACCTTATGGAAAGACCACGTGATCAAATGAATTAAAGATCAAGAAATCAAAGTGGTTGATCATACGACCATAAGTGTGCATATGGGCAAAGATCCATACGACCAAATGAGTTATAGTCGATGCACGGTCGATATAATGGTTAGACCATAAAAGGTCGAGATACTTATGAACGACCAAACAGCTATATAAGACCATAAATAGTCAAGAAAGAAATGATTATGGTCGTGGTTAAGTAAGAAGGTCGTGACATACATGACCCAACCACGAATGCTAAGGTCGTTGGCCATAGGTGCCAAATAGACAACCATTGTTTCAAATGGACGACCAGATCCATATCAAATGAATATATTGGTCACGTCCATGATCCATCAGCATGCTTAATTTTAATAAAGCTGATGATGAAGAAAGGTAATGAAAGGTTCTAAGGAACCAAAGGTAAACTTATACTTCGTTATTTACTTATTTACAAGAAACGAAAGGTTTAAAGTTTGTTTACACTAACCAAACTAACCAACCCAAAGAGGGGTTAAGTGGTTTTGCTAATACATGTTTTCAGGTTATATATTTGTTTCATATAAAGAAAATCACAAACAGGTTATGTACTTGCACATGGAGGCATTACAATCTAATGGAAGCCTATGAAGTAGGCAAAGGCCGCAGTGATCCAACTGGTGGAAGAGAAGGTTCGACCATTACCTATAAAGATGATACATAGTTCAACTGAAGATGGTACAATCTGCGACTGGTCATGAGAGACAATGCACGTAAAGATGATGCAAATATGTGGAAGTAATTCATGATCCATAATGGATCATATCACAGTTCGTGGAGATATGCGTCAAAGACAAGGAACAAGTGCATACGATCATATTGTGGTGTACACATCAACAACGAGGTTCAAGAAGTACAAATGCAATCAAGTAAGAACCAAAGCAAGTTTTGTTCAACCTCTACTGTCAAGAAGTCATTATGCAAGAAAGGATTGAAAGACATCCAATGAGGTACAAAACATGGGGAGTAATGCGGCTGTACTCTTTTTCCTATCTATGGCTTCCCTTTTTACCACATTGGGTTTTGGGTTTACCATAGAAAGGTTTTAACGAGGCAGTATACCAAACGCATTATGAACTCTATATGGTTATAACATCCAAGGGGGAGTGTTATGAACCAGATGATTGTGGATGCAATAACCATTGGATTAGATGGAACCGGATCCGACCATGGATAAGATCGGACCGACCCAAAAGGAATCTCACCAACCAGAAAGGAATATACCATCGACCAAGATATGGATAAGGATCAATCAAGACTTTCCTTTTCCTAGTTAGATTATGTTTTCCTTTTCCATGTTTATCTTGGAATGTTATCTTTCCATTTATCTAGTTGTAACTCCATATATATATAAAGGGCACATTCGATTGAGAATCAATAAGAATACACAAGTTCCCCCATTAGTTTCTTAACATAAATGTAAATATGTTAGATATATTGTTTCATGATTAATGAATTATAGGGGATAAGATGCACATATATGTAAATATTCTAGAACTCAAATATTAACTATTTTGATTGTTTTAACTCCAACTCTCGTATGCGAGCAAAAGGAAAGACCATCGATCGACGACTAAGGCCTTATGTCGATCGACAGTGAAATCAGAAGGAAGTGTGAACGAAATTTGATATGTCCACCAAGCTAATTAGACCAACTCTCGCATGCGCCTAAAAACCTAGTTCAATGGAGTCTATTATGGCACAGAACCTACTCTCGTAGTCATCCATGTCCTACTTTCGAGATTCTAGTTAGCTACTCTATAATGCATGCATTAAGCACAACTCAATTGATGGATATTAACTTAACCTAGCAATCCTACTTTTGGGGTAATCCATGATTGCTATCATTCAACCTTAAATCTAATTGGTAACTACTCAGACATAATCAAAGTAAGAATAATAATCTAAATATAATGCATAGATAAAATATTGGGGTTCCAATACAAATCTCCCTAAGGAGTTATGAATTTTCTCCCTAAATAAATCCTAAAGCTATAATGGAGTGCTGGTGCACACACACACTTTGCCACAAACCTTGGCACCCAGCACCCGAGCACACAATTTATGGTGCAATACATAAAGTATAAATATAAAACCCAAAAGTCTAGGTCAAAACTCTTTGAGGGGTAATCTTGTAATCTTGTGTCATGTCTCTAACTTGGGCTTGAAATCGGCTGTCTGCGAATTGGTCATCGGTTGATGTCAGATGTGCAACATCGGTCGATCTTGGTCATGTAACATCGGTCGATGCCAAGATAGTGTCGTCGATCGACGACAGTTTTGTACTTCGACTCTCACAAAAATCAGCTGCGGATTATTCTCCTCTAAATGCTCCAAAAGCTCCAAGTATCTCCATATATCTCCAAGACGTACATGGACCTGTAAAGAACTAAAAACATAGCTTAGATACACATAATAGATCCTAAATATAGCCTCTAACATGGACTGAAACTGGTAATAAATACGCTATATCAGGTACTTTCGCATATGATGAATGCGGCTATGGAGGACATGTCTTTGGGTGGAATCATCTGTTATTTCAGATGACTCATTACTTTTTTGGATCGTCAAACCCACGTGCTGGTGGAAACTGAAACGAATCCTATAAACTTCTGAGGCTGTATCAAGGCAGTCAGGTAACCTCATAAAATCCTCGATTACCTTTGGTCATAAAGTCTCAGTTATAGTAAAGAGTAAGATGAGGAATCTACCGAGCATTCATAACGAGGGAGGAAATGGCAAATATTTGGGAATGCCAAAACAAATTGGCAATAAAAAGAGTGATATGTTTGCCTACATTGTGGATAAAGTCAAGTATGTTACAGGGATGGAGTCAGGAGTATTTATCCCTTCGAGGTAAAGAAGTCACTACAAGAAAACAGCGCAATACTGAGGGAAATTCCGACGGAAATTGTATTCCTCGGAATATTCCGATGCTATTCTGAGGAAATTCCGAGGAAACACAATTTATGTGTTTTCTCGGAATTTCCTCGGAATATACCTAGGAAATTCCGAGGAATACAAATTCCGTCGGAATTTTCCTAGGAAATTCCGAGGAATACAATTTCCGTCGGAATTTCCTAGGTATTTCGTGGGAAATGTCGGAAATTTTGCCTTGTAAAAATCGGATTTAGGGGTTTGATCGTAGGGTTTAATTCCCTCGGAATTTCCTAGGAATTTTCCTAGGAAATTCCGACGAGCTGATGGTTTTCGTCGGAATTTCCTAGGAATATTCCTAGGAAATTCCGAGGGAATGATGATTTAGAATCGAAAACACCAATTTACGATTTCCACAAGACTTTCATAAGCCTTATTAAGTGTCTTGGATTGATTATGGGACAATACATTGGTGTTGTACCAATTAATAGACACTTTTCCAATTGTATCAACGAGATCCCCAAACAACAAGATAAACACTTATACACTTTAATGAACAGAAACGACAATACTTGCACTCATTTCAATAATTTTGTAATTTCAACGTTTATTTGCCATCTATTATCAATGTTACCGTAGGAAAAACTGCTAAATTGTTCAAGAAATGGTCTAAAGTTTTAAATTTTGGATTTTGAAACCCTAAACTATGGTTCCTTGGAATTTCCTAGGAATTTCCTAGGAATATTCCTAGGAAATTCCGAGGCACAGTCTCACCAATAGGAACACATGCAGAGAATATTCTCTGATTCTCGAGAATTCCGACGGAATTCCGACGGAATTCTATATTCCGTCGGAATTCCGTCGGAAATGTTTAGTACCCGGGAAACCAAACCGCCAAAATTTTCGCGAAAAGTCGAATATTGAGGATTCCTACGGAATTCCGACGGATTCATTTTCCGTAGGAAATCTCGGGTTTTAAACCCGAGACTGTTCTTCTTCTTCCCCATTCTCTCTTTCTCTCTTCCTCTCTTGCGATTTTCCGGCGATTTCTCTCCCCCCTTGCGATTTTCCGGCGAATCCCCTCCAAATCCACCTCTAAATCCTTTCCTATAGTCCCCATGTAAGTTCTAGATCCGATTTTCTTAGGTTTTTATGGAATTTAGATTGTTAGGATTGAGATTAGATTGTTAGATTTAGATTGTTAGGTTTATTAGATTGTTAGGATTGTTAGATTGTTAGGTTTTAGGGTTATTAATTTAGATTAGGGTTTTAGGGAATTTGATTTTGATTAGGTTTTAGTGAATTTGATTTTGATTAGGGTTTTAGGGAATTTGATTTTGTTTTTAAAATTCAATTTTGCATTTACCAAAATGTTTTTGAAATTAAAATATATATTTGGATTTTTATAATTATTAAAATAATTTTTATAATTTATAAGTAAGTTTAAAAGTAATTTAATAATTATTTAGCCATTTTTATAATTTATAAATATTTTTATAATTTATAATTTATAAGTAAGTTTAAAAGTAATTTACTAATTATTTTAACCATTTTCATAATTTATAAATATTTTAATAATTTATAAGTAAGTTTAAAAGTAATTTAATAATTATTTTAGCTATTTTTATAATTTATAAATATTTTTATAATTTATAATTTATAAGTAAGTTTAAAAGTAATTTACTAATTATTTTAACCACTTTTATAATTTATAAATATTTTTTTAATTATGAAACTATTTTTGTGTTTTTATAATAATTTTAAATCTTTATTTTCATTTGTATCCACACCAACAAGACGACGGGCCAGATTGATGACGGTCTTGCGAAGGAAGTGGTCTCCCTGGTGGACAGTATGAAGGAAGACCAAGAGGCCCGTCTCTCCCAGATCCAGGCCGATCTCGACTCCACATCCACTGCATCGACTGCCCTCTCCAAAGTTCAAATCGACGAGCTTCTTGTATCGGTAAGATATTTTCTAAATATTCAATTCATTTATATATTTTATAATATTTTTTCTATGATTATAATTTTAAATTTTCTTTTTCAGGCGATTCCAAAGATGAAGGGACGTTTGGTCGGTTTGGGTCGTCGATCCAAGCCGATTCCTTCTACATCCCAGGTGCCAGTTGATCCTATGTTGATGGATCAACTGAAGGATAAGGATGACCGCATCGCTATGTTGGAGGCGAAGATGGTGCCTCAAGAGGCTGCTAGTAAGGCAGAAAAGAGGCGGACTGAGAGGATGATGGAGGCGTTCATGAGGAAATTCCCATATCATAACTTCAACGACGAGGACGACGAGGACGACGAGTAGTTCTTTTTATTTCTTCTTTATGTTTTCAATTTCTGTTTTTGATTTTCTATTTCGAATATTACTTTTTAACATTATCTATATTATGTTTTTTATTTAAATTTTAATTTTTCAATTTAAAAAATTTTAATTTTATTTTTGAATTTTAATTTTAAAAAAATAAATTTATATTATTTTAAAAATAATTAAATATTACGAATATTCCTAGGAATATCATTCCTAGGAATATTCTGAGGGATACTGTTCCTCGGAATTTCCTAGGTATATTCCTAAGAACCAGATCCGTCGGAATATTCCGAGGAAAGACTTTCCTCGGAATTTCCGAGGGCTAGTAGTCCTCGGAATATCCCGACGGATTACTTCCTGAGAATTTCCTCGGAATATTCCTAGGAATTGTGTCCGTCGGAATTTCCTTGGAAAATTCCGAGGAAATTCCGACGAAAACTGTGATTCCGAGGAAATTTTTTCGAGGGACTTTTGGTTCGGAATGTCGTCGGAATCGCTTGATTCCGACGACATTCCGAGGAAAATGTCCCTAGGAATCGGGGTGTTTTCTTGTAGTGAGTGTTTTAGAAATCAATAGCGTTAGCAATGCCAATTTTCTCAATGAATGTTTTCAGACTACCTAAAGAAGTGTGTGAAGCTATAAATAGCATTCTTTCTAAGTTCTGGTGGAGTGCAGACGAGAGGAAAGTTATGCATTGGTATGCATGGAAGAGAGTTTGTATACCTAAAAGAGAAGGAGGTTTTGGATTTAAGAACTTTGAGAAATTTAACCACGCCCTACTCAAAAAACATGTATGGCGAATAATGTAGTATATGAAGTGTCTAATGGCTAGAATATTTAGAGCAAGATATTTCTCCAATGGAAACATTCTTACTGCAGTGCAAAAAAAGAAAATTTTCTTATGCCTGGAAGTCTATTCTTTATGGTCGAGATTTGATAAAAAAAGGGTTTGACATATGTTATTGGAGATGGTACACTTGTTAATACATGGACAGACCCATGGATACCTGATCATTTACCTCAACCAGCAAGACAACGTGAATGAATAATAGGAATTGGTAAGGTCAATAAGTTCTTCAGTGATGATGGAGATGGATGGAATGAGCAGAAGTTACGTGAGGAAGTAGTTGATGAGAATGTGGAAAAAACATTGAGAATCAAAAATTTCCGGTCTGCAACATTTGATATGCTTGGATGGCAGTATACTGAACACGGGCTCTACACAGTAAATTCTAAATACTGGTTGAGTACTCATCTCCCCAAAGAAGAAGTCATTCAACCAACATAAAGAATTATTGGACTAAAACGAAGACTGTGGAAGAGTAATATGCCTTCAAAACTTCATCATTTCGCTTGGAGATCTCTCTCGAGAAGTTTGGCTACTAGAAGTAATCTCAAGAGGAGATATATTACAACTGATGGTGTATGTAGGATATGTTGTCAAGACGTATAAACATAGAAGCATATCTTATTTGATTGCACGTATGCTCAAGTAGTATGGTGTCAATGAGGAATATCTAATAGAATAATTACTGATCCAATAGTTACATTTGAGGAGAAAATTGAAGTGTGTCTACAATGTTGCTTGCATATAAGATTAGCTCATTGTCAAAAATCTGATTTCTGGATCTTATGGAGATTATGGAAAAGCCGTAATATGCTCATTTTTCAAAGGAAACAACTAGATTGGAGGATATTATTTCAACAAGCACGAAGGGATGCACAGGAGTGGAAGACACGTGCTACTGATCCTACGGTGAGTGCTAGACATGGTGGTGGAACACGACATCTACGAAATCAGTGGAGACAACCGAACAGAGGCTGGCTGAAATGCATCATTGATAGTTCTTTTGTCAATCCTCAGATACCAAGTAAAGATGGATGAATTTTACGAGAAAAATAGGAGCTGCTCAAGGGGTCGGAAGAAGAGTTAATAATTCTTTTGACAGTGTAGTACATGGAATAATAATGGCTATGCAACATGTCTGGAGGAAGGGGTGTAGAAGAGTAGTCTTTCAAAGTAACTGTAAAAAAGTGATTCATACCTTGAATCGACTATGCTTACACTTTGATGGTCATAACTGGATTAGAGATGTGTTATGGTGGAAACCCCCAAAAATTCAATGAAGTGGAGTTTACATGCACAAATAGAGAGAGCAATAGAGTTGTTGACAAGCGAAGTAGAGAATTCCTTTTGACAATTCTTTCTATTTTCATATGTACCAGACTCTATTACGTTGGATCTCCAATTGTGTTATTTCTCAATGATAAAAAATAGACGTTATAACCAAAAAAATATAATGGATATTTCAAAAAAATATTATTTGATTTGAGAACCGCTTTTCACTTTCTTTTTGTTTTCTGCAAATGGCAAAACATATACATAAAAACCTACTAAGATCATCTCGAACAACATTTTTCTCCTCATTTTAAAAGGTTTTGAATTTGAAGAAATATAAATATAGTGCAATCTTGTCTTTACAAAAGTACTTATATAAAATAATAATAACAACATGTTAAAATATTATTCACTTTTCACATTAATGCTTATACTTATAAATGTTTTAAAATTCCATAATCATTTTTATATCATATTGTTATAATTACATTTTCTTATAAATATTTAAATTATAATTTTTTATTAACATTTTTATATTACTTAAATCTATTTCAGTACTTATTATAATATATATTTTAAAATATTTCATTTTAAATTTTCAAAGACTAATTTTATTTATTTATGTAAATTAGCTATTATTGTTAATTATTAATAATTTGGGGGATTTAAAACCTAAATATCAAATTCTCTTAGTAGTTTGAGTGTGGCCATTGGAGAAATACACCTTCAAGCCCTCATTGAATGTTCCTTTTCAAAATATTTTTTTAATATTTTCTAATAAAAGAAACTAGAAATTACGCTAAACTCTATTTTTAACCTGAAAAACCATAATTATTTTGATATATCAATAAATTTGAAATTTCATAAAAAACATGATGAGCTACAAATATTTATAAATTAATAATTTTGGAACTATACTAATTTATTAATTTGAAGAAATACTATATTTCAGATATATATATTTAAATAAAAATAACAATAGTTTTTTATAGTCTTACAAATTGATTAAACATTAAAAATTTATCTGTTATTTTATTCTTATTAGGTTATCTGATATATTGGATATATATACATAAATTTAAATACACTTCAGATTTAATATAAAATAATATAAAAATATTTTGAATTTTAAATAAAAAAATTACAGGTAAATTCGTTTTG
Organism: Moricandia moricandioides; assembly: GCA_905132885.1. Taxonomy (NCBI): domain Eukaryota; kingdom Viridiplantae; phylum Streptophyta; class Magnoliopsida; order Brassicales; family Brassicaceae; genus Moricandia; species Moricandia moricandioides. The sequence continues at coordinate 13,409 of CAJHQQ010000072.1, forward strand.
AAGAATATAGAAACAATACATGTTTTATGTTTATATAAAAATTAAATATATTAGTTATTAATTTATTCTGTTAATAAATTTATTTACATAAAATTTCTGAAATTTTATTATTTTATAAAATTATGTTATATTTGAACTAATATAGTTTTGATCCGAAGAAATATATTATTTTAGTGTTTTTTTTAGTAATTGAATATTAATTTATAAAGTTTATGTTGTATAAATATGAACTAGAATTTGATCCGCACCTCCGCGCGGATGTTTGATTTAACTTGTGTTAAATGTAAACTCATAAACCGCTGGTTTTATTAAAAAATCTCATGTATATTTTTATGTTTTGTAATTTACATATAGAGTATAGTATATTGTATTATAATATAGATGTTTGATAATAGTTTTTATTTGTACATAATATTATATTAAAAATTTATAATTTGATGTAATCGTATTATTTATATATTAACATGTTTTTTGTTAATTTATTTTAAAATGAAACAATATACTAAATATTTTTAATTCTTAATATATAAATATCGATTTAGTTAGATAAACTTTGGAATTGTAATTATTTAATTTAAATTTATTTTAAATGTAGTGGCGGAATATGTAAATGAAAAGAAATACAAAAAGTGAAGTATTTAATTCATTGTAAACGCAAAGCTAAATTTGTAAATAAAATGAAGTATTTATTACATTGTTATCTATGTTTCTAAACAACTATCATTCATATTATTATCCATGTTTCCAAACAGTACCAAAAGATACTTTAGTTTTAGTATTACAGATTTTCTCACAAGTGTTTTACCATTTTTGTATCACCATAAAGTTGTGAATATGTGTTTTCTTCTCTTGATTTTGGTGGATGAATTTTTTTCGTTTTAAATTTTCTTTCCACTTGCTCCAGTTGATTATCCAGTCCGACCAGAAAACTTTGTCCTAGCAAATTCCTATTAATATCATAAACTTTGTCCTAACAAATTCCTATTAATATCATAAACTTTAATTCATAAAATTTTGGGTCTAACATGGTACATATATAATTTTCTTTCTTTTTACAACTAAAGGTCATTCTATCACTACATGATCCATAATTATGTAGATTGAAAAATAATGAAGGGTTGATATGATCTAATAGATGGGAAAGTGCGAGTTTGTATATACATCTGAACACCACATTTTATTTGGATTTTGCCGAAAGCCTAAAACTAAATAGTCCTTAAAATAAAAACAAACAATATTACGTTAGTCGCTCTCTGTCACTCTTTTCTCCAGGTCAATGTTCTGCGACTGAACCGTTTCTATGAGTCTTCTTTTCACAGGATTAGTTGTCACCTATCATAACCTCGTCCGATGGCGTAGATCTCCTGCATCGCGTTTGGCCATCATGTTTCAAAGGGTGTTCTGGGTGTGCTCCGTCTGCGCTTCAATTCTTGGTATCTCTGACTCCGGTGTGAAGACATCACGTCCGTCTTTTCAAGGCCCGAAAAAAAAAACTAGGATCAAATATCCTAATGGTTTCTATATTTTATATCAAAAATAACTGAACTGTAAGAAAACCAATAACCAAACCGGTAACCGAATATATTAAAATATCAATTATAATATACGTACAACATAACCATATATATATATATATAGATAATTCAACAGTTTACTAAAATTATGTGAAAGGACTTGAAAAAGTATTTTTTAAAACTATCCGAAAATATATGAAAATATCAAGATATTTATATTTAAATATCCAAAATATTCTGATATTTTTATCCGAATTATCTTAATTATTCGATAATTTACGCAAAGTACCTGATAATATACCAGAATTATCCGAAATAATTGAACTTTAACCAAATTGAAACACAATTTTTTGGGGTAATTTCTTGTTTTTAGTTGTATTATCCGAACTAAAAAGGATCTGAACCAAAAATATGTCATATAGTAAATAAATTCTTTATACCCTTACCTGAACTACCTGATACCCGCAATACTTGTACCGAAAAATTGATACCCCAAATGTCCAAGCCTAATCTTTCCAGGGATCAAGCTTATGCGATTGGCTATTTAGTGCAGCTTTATTTTAGCTCCCCTCCCCTCCCTTGTTATTCAGCGTTACATGTTAGTTGGGTTTGAATTTCATGTTTAACTGAGTTGGGTAGTGTAAGGTCATCGTTTTCATGGAGTTTTGGGTTCCACTCTACTTCTGAAGGAGGTAGTAAGGCCCGAGATGTGGCGATGCTACTCCTTTCTCTTTACTAGCTTAGAGGACGAGTGTGGTTAAGTAATATATGCACCTATTAAGCATATGTAGTTAGTGTTATTTTGTTTCTTGCTAGAACTTACGTTCAGTTGTTGTCCCAGCTCGAGGACTTTAAGGCAATCTTTGAGCAGGCTTATTTACGATCTTCTAATGAATGACAATTTGTTTCAGACAGCCGGACGAAACAGCTTCTATTTAGCGTTGTGTTATTCGTTTTCTTGTCTTTAGGTCTTTCCTCTTCTCCTCGAACTTTTCAAGATTGTATCTTTACTTGTAGTCATGTCGTCATATTCACTCCCAAGTAGAACAACTTCAATTTCGATTGTTTTTGCTTTCATATTGTTTACTTTTTTGTTATGGAACCAAGTTTAGATGTTTTATAGTTTGTCAATTATATATTTTTTTGTTAACAGTGGGAGTTCCGAGTTTTATGCCCATAATCTCTATCTCACATGCCTGGAGCCAGCCTTCATATATTCTGATTTATTGAATAACCCTCCGTACTAAGGGTGGTGTGAACCCTAGGCACAAGAGAAACAACCATTTGTGTTACCACTGGCCACCAATATCTTGGTTTATTAATTACATCTTACAAACCTCAATGATCATTTCTGAAATGATATTTACATTTTTAACTAAAGAAAAAAAGTATAATAAGAAAAAGTTTCAACATGTATTTACGTTTCCATACATATTTTCACATTTCCTGTACTTATATTTCTGTAAATACAATTTTAAATCGACTACTGCTTCGTCCAAAAAGACGGGTAAGTATTATGGTGTATTGTAATTTATTTTTTCTTAAAACATATGTTGACAAAAAATATTTCCATTACTATCAAGTATTAAATGAAGTATCACATTCATGTAGAGTCAATTAAACAAAATAAAAAAGTATCGCATTCATGAAAACATCAGCCAGTGACCAGTGTGAATAGCAACGTATGTTGTAGTTATTAGGGCATCATTAACCCTGGAACCCCAAGTGGGGTTCCTATTTTTTTTATTTTTTATTTTATTTTTTTAAAAAAAGAAAAATTAAAAAAGAACCAATTACGGACCGCCACGTGGCAGTGGGGTCCGCAAACAGTGTAAAAAACCCTCTAAAACGGTTTTTATTTAGAAATTTTAAGAAGCGGTTCTTGCACTGTTCATGAACCCCACATGTTAGTAAGGCCCGCGAATAGTGTAAGAACCCTTCTTAAGATACCCCATTAATCATGCTCTTAGAACGCATGTACACCTTCTTTCGCGCTTGACCAACAATAAACTATTCATTTAGATGAACACTTGCATATCAAAATGGACCAATCATATTCTTTAAAATAAGATTTAAGAAATTAAGGGCGGCTTCTTTTCTCTGTGTAATTGCGCAGGTCACGGATATATGATGATTTGGTTCTAGTCTTTTAAAGAAAAAGTTAAGTAGAAAAGGTCAACTTAATGGTTCTTGACCTTGAGATTTGAATGGAGGGACTTTCTGATGTGTTTCCTTTCATTTAAAAGAAAGAAAGGGTCTACAAGGCTGCATTTTCAGATAAAGTAATAATAAAATTTCGATGAGACATATTATTCATGTATTTTTTCTAAATCATATGCTTATTCATATTCATATAATAAACATGCAAGTTGCCATAATAGAGCAGCCCAATAATGATTCCATATTTCAAAGTTCAAACAATGTGAGCCTGAAAGAACTCAACTTTACAAATCTATATAATATATGTATGTAGTCTTAAAAGAAACTGTATGTAGTCTTAAATCTTATATATACCCTTCTTCTTCCACATGAGTCTCTTCAAGTAAATTTCATTACACTGCATCTCTCTAATGGATCACAAAATGACCAAAACATTGATTCTTGTGGGTATATGTATAATGCTTACTCTGAGTATTGCTGCTGAGACTAAGGTTCTTATTTTTTTTCCTTATGCCCATATCTGAATCTTTTCTCAACAGTTTTCATGTTTAAATTAGTTCTTCTATGAGTTTAGTCTTGCAAGAAGCTAAACTTGGTATGCTATTTTTGATGATCTGATAGGTTCACATAGTGTATCTAGGTGAGAGGCAACACCATGATCCTGACTCAGTGACTGAGTCTCATCATCAGATGCTTTGGTCAATCCTCGGAAGGTAATACTTACTTAAATTAGCAAACTTTGACCAAAACCATATCGTCATAGTAATTATTTTAGGGTTCTTCCGATTAAAATCTAAACTGTTAACACTCATTTTTTCTTGTCACATCACAGCAAAAAGGCTGCACATGACTCAATGGTGTATAGTTATCGCCATGGCTTCTCCGCTTTCGCAGCCAAACTAACCGACTCACAAGTGAATCAACTCTCAGGTGCGTGCTTATAAGAACAACACGAGTTCTTGTTTGCTCTTTTCTAGTGGCTAAATGCAATTCTTTTTTTGTGAAAACAGAGTTACCTGAAGTTATTCAAGTCATACAAGATAGATTCTACGAACTGCAAACAACTAGGACTTGGGATTACTTAAAACATACTTCAAAACATCCAAAGAATCTACTAAACCAAACCAACATGGGAGACAAAGTCATCATCGGCGTCGTTGATTCCGGTACATATCTAAACCGAACTCTTACCTCATAAACCACTTCTTATCAAATCTCAAATTTGTTAAACCGGTTTTGTATTATAGGAATATGGCCAGAGTCTGAATCATTCAGCGACAATGGTATTGGACCAATACCAAAACGTTGGAAAGGAAGCTGTGAGTCAAAACAGAGCTTCAACGGCTCAGCCGTTTGCAACAGAAAACTCATTGGCGCTAAATACTTCGTCAGTGGTTTACTCGGAGGCGCAGATGAAAGCAACTGGAACACCACGGAGAATCCAGAATACGTCTCTCCTAGAGACTTTAACGGTCACGGCACCCACGTGGCTGCAACCGCTGCTGGCTCATTTGTCTCAGACGCGAGCTACTTGGCTCTAGGGAGAGGTATCGCAAGAGGCGGGGCGCCGAGAGCACGTATAGCTATGTACAAGGCTTGTTGGCACGTAACCTCAATAGGGACAGCGACTTGTTCATCTGCAGATATGTTGAAAGCTATAGACGAAGCGATACACGATGGTGTAGACGTTTTGTCCATCTCTACAGCTTTCCCGATTCCTCTGTTCCCTGAAGTGGACGCTCGAGACGCTATGGCGGTTGGAGCGTTTCACGCGGTTGCCAAGGGAATTCCCGTCGTGTGTTCTGGTGGTAACGCCGGTCCTGCTTCTCAAACCGTTACCAACACGGCTCCTTGGATTATTACAGTTGCTGCAACCACTCAAGATCGGTCTTTCCCCACGCTTATTACACTTGGCAATAATGTTACAATTGTGGTAAGATTTACAACAGTCTAAAAACAAACCAAACACCAGTTCTTTCACAATCTTTATTTAACATTTCAACTTCTAGGCTCAAGCATTGTATCAAGGTCCAGATATGGATTTTACCGGTCTAGTTTACCCTGAAGGTCCAGGATCAAACAACGAGACATTTTCTGGGTAATTATATTCTAAAATAGTTTCCCATTTCCATTAAAGCGAGTGCGTTTATCCCTAACCAAACTTGATTTTAAAATATCTTTTAGAGTGTGTGAAGATCTTGCCAAAAACCCAACTCGTATAATAAAAGAAAAGATTGTCTTGTGTTTCACGAAGTCGACGGATTATGGTACAGTGATCCAGGCTGCATCAGATGTATTTAACCTTGATGGATATGGTGTGATCGTTGCAAGAAATCCAGGATACCAGATTAATCCATGCGATGGTTTCCCTTGCCTCGCTGTAGATTATGAACTTGGAACAGATATACTCTTCTACATACGTTCAACAAGGTACATTATACACCTACATATCTTTTATCAACTTGTAAGTTGTAACCATTATTAACCTTGACATTAATTATGTATGTCAAATGGGTGTAGATCACCTGTCGCAAAGATTCAGCCTACAAGAACTTTGGTTGGACTTCCTGTCGCTACAAAGGTTGCAACTTTCTCATCGAGAGGACCTAGTTCGATCTCTCCAGCTATTCTCAAGGTACCCAGTCAGTAAATTCTCAAGATAAGTTTAAAACATGAACTATGTTCAAGAAAACAATCAATAAAATGTGTAGTCTTGGCTACTTTTGACTGAAGTTTCAAGTAATCAATAAAGAGAAGTGATAGTTTTTCTCTGATGCAGCCTGATATAGCAGCACCTGGAGTAAACATACTCGCAGCAACTTCTCCAAACGATACATTCTACGACAGAGGGTTCTCTATGAAGTCAGGAACATCAATGTCGACTCCTGTTGTTGCAGGAATAGTAGCACTCCTTAAGTCTTTGCACCCTCATTGGTCTCCTGCAGCCATTAGATCCGCCATTGTCACCACTGCTTGGAGAACAGATCCATCCGGTGAGCCCATTTTCGCAGATGGGTCAAACCGAAAATTAGCTGATCCATTTGACTACGGAGGAGGCGTTGTAAACTCAGAGAGAGCTGCGAAACCTGGCCTTGTTTACGATATGGGAGTTAACGAGTACGTTCTCTACTTGTGCTCTGCTGGTTACACTGATTCATCCATTACTAGACTTGTCCGCAAGAAGACGGTTTGTGCAAACCCTAAACCATCGGTTCTTGATCTCAATTTGCCTTCAATCACAATCCCAAACCTTGGGAAAGAAGTTACTATCACTAGAACTCTTACTAACGTTGGACCAGTAGGGTCAGTTTATAAGGCTGTGGTTGAGGCTCCGATGGGTGTTAACGTGACTGTGACACCGAGGACACTAGTGTTTAACGCAAAGACTAAGAAACTCTCGTACAAGGTCCGTGTGTCGACAAACCATAAAGTGAACACTGGCTACTATTTTGGAAGCTTGAGTTGGACTGATTCTGTTCACAATGTGGTTATCCCTATGTCTGTCAGAACTCAGATCTTGCAGCGTTATTACGACGAGAACTGATTTTTATTCATGCCTTCGTGTTCTGCATTCTTGTAATTGTTTTGATTTCTTTATTCTGCATTAATTCCTTTAGTTTTTTTTGCTTAAAGGCTTTCAATTAATTAATTGGGTGAATTTGTGAACTAACGAAATTCTCAATAATCGTTAAGAATATAACACCTATAATCCTTGTTCTGAAACTTGCTATACACTATACTTGCAGCTCACCTAAGACTAGCCATTTATAGAAAAAGCAGGAAAAACTCAGGGAGTATATAGGGATCAATTTTTAATGAATTATTAAATTTTATATATGCAAAAACATAAATACTCTCAGTTTTATATTAAGTACTCCCTCTGTTTCAAATTAATGTATGTTTTAGAATTTTCACACTAATTAAGAAAACATATAATGTTTAAAGTTCCAATGTATAATTTTTTGTAGTTAACTATTCCCCATAATTTTTAACCAATAAAAATTTAATAAACATTTTGAAATTTGTAATTTACCATTAATTAACACATTGAAAACGTAAAAAATGTATCATTTTGAAACAAATTATTTTTCTAAAACATACATTAATTTGAAACAGAGGGAGTATCATTTAACTTTAAATTAAAAACAATTAATTTTGTATATTTTGTATATAAAAACACTATTACCTATAGACTTAATCATATTTCAACTAATATAAAAAAATTATAATATAAAGTTAATAAATTTTGCATCTGAGTTGAAAACGACATTTATTTTATAACAAATAAATTTCTCTACAATGACACTTAATATACTTAATATGAAACTGAGATAGTATCAAATTAAATAATATAATAATAATTATTTCTTTATTCACATTATTATTATTAGTTGTAAAGAGGAATCTAAAGAAGAAAAAAAAACTTATTTTTACAATTTCTCGATCACCCAATTTTCAAAGTAAAACAATTTTCGAGAAGTTTTTTTTTTAAAATTTCCCTTAACTTTCAAATTACAAATCAGATTCTCTTAAAAGCCAGTTTTTACATCAAAAAGTTAATATTATTTTTAGTTACTCAAACGGTAGAAACGTATAGTCAAATTTCAAGGGAAGGGCCGGGATGTTTGTTGTTTCTTCTTTCTTTTCAGATTCCCAGTTAAGCAAGACGAAGTCAAAAATCATAAAAAAAGAAAGAAAAAGATGTGGGTGATGTTGTCGGTGGTGATTGTATTGTCTTTTAGTTGATATATATATATATTATATTATCATATAGAATTACTAAAAATGCATTTTTATCAAGGCTTTTTTATTTTAGTGACAGTCAATATTTTTATTCTAATTTAGTATATGCATACAATGAAGAAGATAAAATTCATTTTAGATTCTCAACCTTAATTATATGACTACATTACTAGAACTACATCATACACATAGATTGTCAAATAGTATTGAATTTAATTTATCAATATGAGTTTTACATAATATACTATATATCTATATAAAGACATGAACATTTTAACAACAATCATATGTGAATTTCATATGCAGCTATAAATTATAAACATTCATATGTTAATTGTATTAATACACGCACATATGTAAATTAAACATTAAATATTACTGTATTTATATTTCAATAATCATTCATAATATTTGACATACATATATACTATATGATATTTTTAACATGTATAATATATCATATCATTGTTTATCGATTATAAAAAAAAGATAAAGACCAAAATAGACCTTAAAAAGTTTTTGTCCCAAAAATAGCACTTAAAGAGAAAAATGACCAAAATAAACTTTATTAAAGGATGTAAATATATATATTTATACATTTGAGTTAACTAATCTAAATTTAGGGTTTAGAGTTATGGGGTGTGGGTTTTGGAATTGAGGTTTAAAAATTAAAAAAGTTTAAAAATATTAAAAATTTTAAAATAAAATGGTCTATTTTGGTCATTTTCTCTCTCAAAGTCTATTTTTGTGACAAAAACTTCAAAAAAAACTATTTGAGAGATTTGCCCTTATAAAAATATGTTCGCACATATGTCCACCTAGTAATAATTAATTTCACATTCTTTACCAACAATAGTTGAATATGTAACCTCTTATACACATTATGTAGTCCAATAGTTTGATTCACTAAACTAAGTCCTCGTCGGACGTCTTTCATTTCTTATCTGAAGTTATTGTGGGAAAATACTTATTACCCTATCCTTTTATTATTTGGAACAAAGAAGGCTGTGACTTGTTGAGTCAAAACAGAGTTTCAAAGTCTCAACTGTTTGTAACAGAGAACTAATTACCGCCAAATACTTAGTTAGTTAGTGGCTTACTCAGCCGCCCGGATGACAGGAACTGGAACAACATGGAGGAGAATCTAGAATGTCTCTACGGTTTTGTTACTGTGCTGATGATTGATTAGTAATAACTTTCTCGTAGAAAAAGAAATCAAATTTAAGCAAATTAATTTCTTCATAGAACAATAAGAGAGCAAAAAATATTATCTCCAAATCAGCTTTGATTATTAAAGTTTTATTCTCGTAAACACGTAAAGATTCTTAAGAAATCAGTTCTCATCGAAGTAGTTTTGCAGAATCTGTGTTCTCACAGACACTGGAATAGTGACGTTATGCACATAATCAGTCCAAATCAAGCTTCCAAAGTAGTAACCAGTGTTGATTTTGTGTGTGGTCGAGACTCGTACCTTGAAGGAGACCCTTTTGGTCTTCGAGTTAAACACTAGTTTCTTCGGCTTCACAACCACTCGAACCCCAAGCGGAGGCTCGACCACGACTTTGTAGACAGAATTAATTGGTCCAACGTTAGTGACTGTTCTGGTGAGGGTGACTGTGCGTTTGAGGTTTGGAATAGTGATTGAAGGCAAGTTCAAATCGAGAAGAGAAGGTTTTGGGTCTGTACAAACTGTTACTTTTCCGACAAGCTGAGAGATAGATGAGTCGTTGTAACCGGCCGAGCACAAGTAGAGAATGTAGTCTTTTGGGCCCATGTCGTATATGAGACCGGGGTTTGCAGCTTTCTCGGGGTTCACGAGGCCTCCACCATAATCAAATGGGTCAGCAGGTAACTGCTCTCCAAATGGATCTGTTCTCCAAGCTGCAATGCAAGGACATTATTGAGTTAAAAAGAGGGATTCAAGTGATCGGTTGTTTCTGTAATTGGAAAAAGATAAGAACCTGTAGTGACAAGAGCTGATCTAACAGCCGCAGGAGACCAGTCAGGATGAGTAGCTTTGAGAAGTGCAACAACTCCTGAAATAACTGGAGCAGCCATTGATGTTCCTGAATACATTGCAAATCCTCCATCATTGTTGGTGGCATTGGGAGATGTAGCTGCCAATATGTTCACTCCTGGTGCTGCTATGTCGGGCTGGTCGTGAAACAAGGAAGATTTGACACAGTTAAGTACTAACATGTTTAAACGAGAGAAAACGGGTAAAACTTATCTAAAAATCACTATATATTCAACTTATAAATGAATTATAATACTGTGCAAATAAATGTATGACTTTACCAAAAGTTAAAACAAAATATTGTAATTTTTAATTTTTTTTTAGGTTTGAGTATATATTTGCAGGTCGTGTATAAGATAAATATATAGTGATATTTCGGGTATGTTTTTTGCAGGTAAAAAGATAGGGACTGGACAAACTTTTAGAATGGCCGGAGAAATCGAGTTAGGTCCTCTTGATGAGAAAGCTGCCACCTTTGTCCCTACAGGTTGTCCTACGATTGTTCTTGAAGGTTGTATTTTCACAACAGGTGATCTACACACATAGATACATATTCTAAGATTCCACCAAGTGAAAGTGTTTCTTGTAAAGGAATGAAACAACTGAGATGTGTGATCGTAAGAAGAAGTAAAGATCGAAAGTGATAGTTTTCATACCTAGTGGAACGTATATAGAAAAGTATATCTGTCCCAAGCTCGTAGTCAATGGAAACACAGGGGAAATCATCTCTACATGGAGAGACACTGTACCCGGGGGTTCTTGCTATGATCAGGCCAAGACCGCCTGCTCTTTTCACAAAAAATGCATCTCTTGATACAGTTGTGTAACGTGTTGATGTTGTGAAACACAGCACAACTTTCCCAGCCATTATACGGTCGGAGTTGAGCCTAAGTGATTCACAGTCACTGCAAAATATCACATATTCAGTAAGAGATAAGTGAAAACTGAACAGTCTTAGCAAGAAGCCAGATATTTAATATCATTACCCGTGAAATGTCTCATTACTGTTCCCTGGATCCTCAGGGTAAACCAAACTAGTAAAGCCAAGTCTTGGGCCTGTGTACATTGCTTGACCCTGAAGTAACAGCGGAAATACCCATAAACAATAGAGACATTTGTCAAAAAAATTAATAAAAAGTAAAAGCATAGTTTGCTTTACCAGTATCACGTTCTTGTTCCCAAGTATAATAGGTGTAGGAAATGACCGGTCTAGAGTGGTTGCAGCCACTGTTAATATCCAAGGAGCTGCGTTTGCAATGGTCTGAGCTGATGGGCCAGAGTTACCACCAGCACAAACAACTGTAATACCCTTTGCAACTGCATGGAATGCCCCAGTAGTAATCGCATCACGCAGATCGGTTTCGGAAGTCAGAGGAACCCGACTACCTAGAGAGATTGACAAAACATCAACACCATCATGAATAGCGTCGTCAATTGCTTTCAAGATGTCAGAAGATGAACAAGCCACTCCGCCTAGCTCTTCTATATACCAACAAGCCTTGTACATCGCTATGCGAGCACGAGGTGCACCACCTCTCAAGGTTCCTCTAGCGAGTCCCTTGTAGCTTACGTCAGGAATGTATGAACCACCTGCAGTAGAGGCTACATGCGTTCCATGGCCGTTAAAGTCTCTAGCAGAATTGTAGTCAGGTGATTCTGTAAAGTTTAATCCTTCGCTTTCAGCAAGAAACCCATTGATATAGTACTTGGCTCCTATGAGTTTTCTGTTGCAATTAGTTGATTTGAAGTTTTCTCCTGGTTCACATCCTCCTTTCCAATGGCTCGGTATTGGTCCAACCCCATCGTCATTAAATGATTCAGACTCAGGCCATACTCCTATAACCACACATAACCATAACTCATTGAGGCACTAAAATAAAAGCAACAGGACCAAAGACAAATCTACAATGTGATGAAATCTACTTATACCTGTGTCAATAACGCCAATGATGACTTTGTCACCCATGTTTGTATTATTAACGAGGTTCTTCGGATTTTCAGTAGAGAGGCCTAAGTAGTCCCAAGTTCGAGTTGTCGCGAGTTCATAGTAACCATCCCGCATGACATGAACAACTTCAGGGGACTCTGTTTGCAAAATGAAGTGCACCATCAATAAAAAAACATACATCTGGTAGTGTTCAGACAATCAAAGTGATGTTTATATGTGATCATAAGACATCAGTGAGTGTACCAGCAATTTTCTTGGCTTGGGACTTGCTGAGCCTTGCTGCAAATCCTGAAAATCCATGTCGGTAACTATACACCATTGAGTCATCTGCCTCCTCTTTACTGTGACACAAACATTAAGACTATTGGTTAGTGCCTGACACATAATGCGACCCATTGGAGCCATAAAGTTAATCAATCATTTTTGTACCTTCCAAGAAGTGATGACAACATCTGGTGATGGGATTCTGTGACAAGCTTGGGATCATCATGCTGCTTCTCACCCAGATACACTATATGAACCTATTTGATTATCAATTACAGCACAACCAAGTTTTTGTCATAATTTATTATTAGTTCCTCCTTTTTTTTTTTTTGCTCTCTGCTAAAGAAGATAAAATTTACCTTGCTCTCAGCACTAGCCCGTGCATCATTGGAAACTATGAGCAGACTTAGCACCACAAGAACTAATGATCTAAGATTCCTCATACCAATGAAAGAAAAAAAAATGGATTTGAAATCTACATGGAAAAGTATACGAAGAAGCACAAGCATTATATAGATGTCACATTCCAAGATGTTAAACATTAACATTTATTGGAATGGTTCCTGGTCATTTCGGAGGTTTCAGTTTCCCTTATTTTAATCACATATAAAAATTAGGGATTCATTGTGACAGGTTAATATTTTATGTAATGCATTCCAAACAAATCAATTATACAAAATAGTATTCCACTTACAATTTTAGTAATTAATTAGGAAAAATTGCCAAAAAGGGATGAAATAAGTATACTATTGTCCCCTTAGAACAAAATCAATTTTTGGCATGTTTGGACCTTCACTACCCTTTTTGTCTTTGAAAATTCATATTATTTTTTTTACAAGATAAGAAATTATGGAAAAATAGTAAACTTGATGTAGATAAGCATGTTCATATAAGAAAAATATTTTTGTTTATAAAATATCTTTAAATTGTAAATTTAAAAATGGAGTAAATGTGTTAGTATCTACGATCTACCATCTACGGAGATGTAGAATATGTAATCTAACAGAAAGACAGCGTTCTAAACGGCTTAGGATGCGCAATATATCAAAAACATATATAACTACGAGTTCAGAATATATAATCTACTGAAGTCTCTGTAATCTACGGTTTTGGTTGACTGTAAGTCGTAGAGATAAACATTTATCTAGCTCGGTAGGAAGTGGATTCTTGACATTGTTTTTCTATCTACAATCGTCGTATACCATATCCTAGTTCTTCGTCTACCTTCTATAGTGGTAGAATGTAAGTTCTGGAAAAAAAATAAACAAGATCCAAAAATCTAGCCAAAAACGGTTAAGTAATATTCTGTAAATCTTTTTAATATTTTAATTTCCTTTTTTAAGTTTTCTTCCAAAAAAAAATTGAAAACCTCATCTTCTCACACGATTTAGGGATTCATCGTGTGTGTTTTTCATATTTTCTTCTTCTTTCAATTATTTAAATTAAAAACGTCTTTTTGGATAAATGTTTTTGTTCTTTTTTTTGCAGTTTTGATGTTCATCAAGAAGAGTGAGAGTCAACAAAACCTCCAAAAGTCAAACTGCAGTTAATTTAAATGTCTCTGGAATTGCTTTGTCACTAAACTCAAAAAACATCTCATTTATTCAGATGAAACAAACACAAAACCATTAATCCATGTGACTCATTCATAATCATAACCTCTTTCTCTCACTCCCTACCTCTATGTATGTGCAGAGGAGACGATCTCTAGGTGGGTAAAGTAATGGTCCTTTCTCACAGAAAAACAGGAGCCATGACAAGAGTTATAGTCGCGAGCATTTTGATGAGCACGTGAATAGAGGGACCAGCTGTGTCCTTGAACGGATCTCCCACACTGCAATTTTTAAATCAATACTAATGAGAAAATCACGTTTAGGAATAGAGAGCTTTGATTTGAGTTTTTTTTTTAATTAAAACTAAATGCTTACGTATCACCAGTCACCGCTGCTTTGTGAGCTTCACTTCCTTTGCCACCGAGTGCACCGGTCTCTTTGTATTTCTTCGCATTGTCCCAAGCACCACCCGCCGTGTTTAGGAAAATATTTATTTAAAAAATATTTATAAAATAATTAACAATTTAATTAGAAAAATTTCAATAGAATAAGGACAAAAAGGGGTATTCATTATTGTTTGTACTATAGGACAAAGATCCTAAATTTTGTTCTAAGGGGACAATAGTATACCTATTTCATCCCTTTTTGGCAATTTTCCCAATTAATTATCACAAGAAAAGAGAAAACACCACTAAGAAAAGAGAATAAACCGGAAGACAATTTTGAATTTTACACGTGTCCAAAAACACCCAAAATATCTTTTAGTGTAAATAGAAATAAAAACATCTATAAGTATAATTTTATTTGACTGTATATATATTATTAAAATTGAAATACTTTTTGGTTCTATTTGGAAACATGAATAATAATATAAATGATAATTGTTTGGATACATGGATAGCATTATAAAAAATAATTCTTTTTATTTACAATCTTAGCATTTGCATTTACAATAAATTAAGTGCTTCCTTTTCATATTTTTTTTTATTTACAGATTCTGTCACTAAATTTAAAATTAAATGATTACAATTGCAAAGCTTATCTAACCAAATCGATCTTTTTTATATAATGACCATTAAAAAATATTAGTATATTTTTTCATTTCAAAATAAATAACAAAAAAAAAGTTAATATATGAATAATACAATTACATCAAATTGTAATAAGTTATACATTTTTACTATAATATTATGTACAAATAAAAAAAATATTACCAACATATATATTATAATATATTATATTTACTCTATATGTAAATTATAAAACATAAAAATATACATGAATTTTTTATAAAACTAGCGATTTATAAGTTTACGTTGAACATAAGTTAAATCAAACATCCGCAAATTCTAGTTTGCATTATAAATGAAACTCGTTTGCAATTAAAAATAAAGAAAAGACCGTTCTCAACCTTTAGGGACTTGGAACAATTTCCGGGCTTTAATCTTTAACGGGACATAACCCTAAAAAATATTCTTCCATGATCTATTTTAATCTATATAACCCCATGTAAACCAAATAACAAAATTACCATTAATTAATTAATTAAAAAAAAAACTACTTTCGCCAGAATGGTCCCTGGTCTTTTGTTAACAACGTTTTTGACCCCATACTTCAATAATATGCAATTTAACCTTTGATATTTGCCATAAACTTCTTAATAGTGCAATCCAACTCTTAATGCACGCAAATGAACATATATATGCAATGTAACACCTAAATACAACTCAAAGCACTAATATGATTAAGAAAAAGATGCTAAAAACATTAAAAAGACTATATATCATTAACCTTATATTTTAACAATTTGTTTATTTGTTTGTTTACCATATTTTTGAAAAACATATACCAAATATATTTTTTTTAAATTAATGATTTCATAATATGTGATACTAAATATGTAAACATATAGAAGTGATACAACTGAGATGTATTTACTTCTTATGTGGTGCTAATTTTTTTAATTTTCCTGTCATATTGTAATACTAGTACAACTATTTTATATATAACAAACATAAAATACTGGTATAACTAGTACAATTTCTTCAATTAAGAAATTTTAAAATTCTATTTGGCTTTCCATATGAAAACAACCTCAGACTAGACAAGTTGAAACTAACTATTTGAATTTTAACCAAAAAATTTTTCGCAATTATTACACAATTACATAAGTTCTTATGACATACCTTATACTTTAAAGCTTTATTTACTTGTTTGTTCACTATATTTTTTAAAAACATACACCGAATTAACAAAATTAATGATTTCAGAGTATGTGATTCTAGGTATGTAAATATATACAAGTAGTACAACTGAGGTATATTTATTTATTATTTGGTACAACTGTATGTTTCAAATTCTAGACCATAATACAACTATGTACAACTTTGTACAACTCAAAACTCGGTACAACTATGTATACGATTGTACAATTAAATACTGATACAACTACATGTAATAAGTTTATCACGTTTTAGTTCTTTAACACGTTTTAAATATGCATCACGTTTTAAACATGAGTTGTACTTTCTTTCGTTTAGTTGTACTAAATGTACTAGTCAGAGTAATTTTGCCATAATTAATTTGATTATACTAAATGTACTAAATGATCCCATTAAAATGATGAATAAAGCTATGGTGTGAAAATATTGGTCATATTATTATGATAAACAAAAATCGAACTTATTTTTATAAAGCTATGGTGTGAAAATATTGGTACAACCCCTAAAACTAGACATATAAACAATTGATATAATTTTTATTATATATTAGACGAGTATTACTGGTACAAGTGATATAACTTTGACATTTCATAAATTAACAAAACCAATTTGGTATTCCATAGAAGAAAACAATCAAATATCTCAATTGGTATGTATTCATAAAGTTTCTTTAATTTAATTTGAAGTTTTGAAAAAAAAAATTATTACACAACTCCATAAGTTTACATGATCTACCTTATACTTATAAGGTTTGTTAACTTGTTTGTCCACATAATTTTTGAAAAACATAGATGAAATTTATTTTTACAAAACTGATGATATCATTGTAACCAGACAAAGATATGTAAACATAAATAAATGGTACAACTGAGGTAAATATATTTATTATGTGGTACAACTAATATTTTTTGATTTCACTGCCAAAATATAACTATGTACAAACTGGTACAACTCAAAAACTAGTACAACTATGTACAGTCGGTACAACTAAAAAACTAGTACAACTACTTGTTATTTTAATATTATATTAAATGTGCATCACGTTTTAAATGTGTATCATGTTTTAACAATTATGGTTGAACACTAATGTCGAGTAGTTGTATTAGTTGTATTAGTTGTACCATTCTTAAATATTATTACTTAGTTGAATATGTTTTATTAGTTATACCAAAATACATGTATATTTAAACTAAACACAATTTTCGCATACAAAATATAAGTTTTAAAACGAACATAAGTTGTAATAGTTTCTAAAGCTATAAAAGACAAGTTTAACATCAAAAGAAACATAAGTTTTAATACCAAAAGGAACATAAATTTTATAAGGAACATAAGTTTCCAAAAGTAACCCCAAAAGCTATTAATTTGACACAAAAAGAGACATTTACTTTATATCAGAAACACATAAATCACTTTTCAGCAAAAAGAGACTTCTTCAAATGAGAAGGCTTTGTTAATCTCTTTAGCATCATCAAGGACTCTACATCTTCCAGTAAATCACCTTTAGCATCTTCATCCACTTTCTCCACAACTTTCTTCTCTGCAACTTCTTTCTCAACCTTTTCGGCAGCTGTTGTCATCACTTCAAGTGTATAAGGCGATTCATCAACATCCTATACGAAATCACAACAAATCACAATAAAATCACAACTAAATTAGGTGCCATTAAATCACAACAAAATACATTAACTTGCATTGTCTTGGATCATTTTCGCCCTCCTTCGTTTTATTAATACAATTGGTACAACTTTGACATTTCAAAAGTTGATAAACTAGTTTGGTATTCTATATGAGAAACAATCAAATATCTAAGATGATATATGATTAAAAAATGATTGAGCAACAAGTCTTCACGGGATATTCTAGCGATCTTTGAATAAACGACTTTCATAAGACCGGCCAAAAAGAGAGCTTGAGCCATTACGTCAAAGTTCTTGTGGTTTCCTCGCCTCTGGTCCATCTCGCCATCACAGCGAGACGACTACCCCCGGTCCGTCTCCGCAGCTACTTTTTTTGGGCTTTGGGAGCAAAAAGATAAAGACGATTTTTTTCCAAAAATAGTACAACTAGTATAACTAGTACAAGTTGTAAACAAATCATTATTCAAATCAAATATTATGGAAAATAGATTATTCATGTACTTTGACATCATCATCTTTTCTAGCATCCTTAATACACTGAAAACAAAAAACAAATATCACCTTATTAATTACAAATATGTATTAGTTATACGTGTTATAGTTGTACTAGTTATACTCGTTATATTCAATATAGTTGTACTAGTTATACTCGTTTTATTTATACTAGTTGTACTAGTTCGAGTTATACTAGTTGTACTATTTCGAGTTGTACTAATTGTACTAGTTTTAGTTGTACTAGTTGTACTAGTAATTCTCTGGATTCTTCTTTCTCGCGAAATTTTCACATTGAAGATGAAACTCGACTTTAGATAAGATATAATTGGCTAAATATAACCATGGGTTGATCGATTTGTAATAATAAAAAGAAAATTAATGAAGATTATAAGAAACCTTTTGATTTTGTTTTAAAGTGAAAGAAACAACCATGGAAAAAAAAAGGAGAAGCAAAATTAGAGTTAACAGTTGGGTCAGGTTGGGTTATGGGCGGGTCGGGTTGTGGGTCGGGTCGAATTATTGGTTGGGTTTAGATATGAATGGCATGACTCCGTAAATAGGTTGAAATCTTTGGTTCTTTTGTTATTTTACATATTTTTTGAATTAAATTTAAATATAAATTAAAAACAAATTAGGAAGTGGTTATTTTAGAATTTTTGATACTCATGTGGGTTATAACAGAATTTGATCCACAATTTCCGTTGTGATCATGTCACAACTGCTAAATACAATTCGGAAACGAAACTTAAATCATAACAAGTCAGATAACATACCCAAAAACAACAACCAACAGTTTTATGTCATACAAATAATAACTTGTTAGGCATTACACGTATACTTTATGTATATAAATATTTGATATATGAAAACATTAACTAAACACCACACAGAACAGAACCCAAAAGAAGGAAAGCAAAACTAAACTCTACAGATCAGTAAGAAGAGTTACTTAGCCATGCCACGCAAAATCGCCTTTGCCTTCCCTCAGGCTTCGTCCACTTCTTCTGTAATCGATTTCTGCATCCGAACTGCACAGACCCGTCTTGTACTTTCTGCTTGTCTTTGCTTGACCTTCATTCCCCGGCGTGCTTGATCTCCGCATAAGATCTGAAACGTTCATGTAACAAACAAACTCAGCATCAAGAGAGGCAATATAGAGTCCCCATCCAAGGTAAATATCACCATATGCCTTAAACCGTAAGTTTCTAAACTCAACTAGTGTGATATATTACCATTGTGCATCTCAAGCGGGTCTTGTAAGTTGCCACATTTTTGCAGGTTCAAGCTAGCTTCCTCTGCGCCATACAAATTAAGTCCTTCATCTTTTGATGAATCCAAGGTACTACGAGGTCTCAATGAGTCATCTTGAACATGGGTTATCTCCACATATTGGCTTGTAGAGATGACATCATCTGAACTGAAACCAAAGGAAGCTCTGTATGCTTCAAGTTCTTCCATATCTTGCTTGGAAATGCGTTGACCATTTCCGTTAGTTGGATAAACATCCGTATCCTTGGAAACGCTTAGTCTTCCACCAGTCTGAGAAAACGGAGCATCATGGTCAAGATAGTAACGAGCAAATGTTGCAGGGCAAAAGAAATTTGAACCCTGAGACGCCTTTGGAGTAGAGTTAGTCTCAGGTGTCTGTGCATAACTAGAGTCGCTCCTTGAACATTTGACTGTTCTTGGAGAAGCCAAAGGATCCCAACGCGGTGAGAACTCACGTTCGGGAAAAGATGAGGATCGACCATCTCCTGAGATTGGAGATCTGAGAGTACTGCTTGCAGGACTGCCAGGATACAGTGCATGAAGATCGTTTGCAGAAATACTATCAGCTTTCCCTGTCAAGAACCGCGCGTATGGCACATCAGGTGAAGAAGGAGTGGTGAGATGGGCTAACTCAGGAGGAGGTGTCAAAGGTGCAGTAGAAGGCTCGGTGGTAAAAGTTGAGAAAACAGGTGGTGAAACCAACTGTGTCTCATGAGCATAAGGCCCTGTTGCGAACATGGCGGAGGAAGGACCACCAGGAGAGTTAGCAGATAAGGAAAGCAGGCAGTTGGGTGACTGAGCTATGGAAGGAGCAGGAGAATGTGAGAAAGAAGCTGGAGACGAAGGTGGAGCAAGCATTGCTGCAGCCTGATTACTCAATCCCGTTGCTTGAGGTTGATTTGATTGAGCAGTTGCAACATTCCCTTCAGGCATCCGTGAAGCTGGCACAATCCGTCTCTCTCCTTTCTTTGAACCGAAACAAGACAATGCTTTGAAACATCCAACCCAACGCTTCCTCTGTGCATTCAACACAATTATTAATTACTAAATTGTGAACCTAAATCAAGGAATAAAATAATCAAGATTCTCTATTACAAGACTTAAAGACTTTGTCCAGGAAGGGTCCAAAACAAGTGTCTACATCAAAGATTGGTCCACACAACAACTTCGAGAACAGATCGTGGGAACTAAAACCCTAAATCAAAAGGCATATTTAAGAGTAAAATTAGAATACACAAAGCTTCCTTTCATCGATCTTAGATAGAGCGATTGCACCAGGATCTAAGACCAAAACCATCCGAGAATTACAGATTCAAGGAAGAGGAAACAGACCCGTTCTCGAGGAGGAAGTCTGTTATGATGGCTGGACCTCGCCATGACCATCAAACCTATCGATCTCTGCTAAGGAACTTCGGGAGAAAGGAAATGAGTAGATCCTAAGTGATCGCTTCAAATCTCGACAAGCATTTCAGTGAGAAATTAGGGCAGTAAGATAGAGCCGCAATTTAAGGTTTTGTTTGTGTCTGGTAGGTTGAGCTGCATCTAGAAGAAGAAGAACAAAGCAGAGGCTGACACTATGTAGATTTTTACTGATGTGAGGCAAAGACAAAAGCAAACTATGGAAAGCAAGTGACTGTTAGTAAATTATAATTTAGTGTCGTTGTTGCGTTTGTTTTTAGTTTTTATAAAAATAAAGTTTTTTTTTAACTTCAATTTATTGATTAGATAATAAACAGATAAATTTTCTCTCTTCATCTCTCTTAACAAACTTGAATCGTTCAGATGGAAAGAGATGATTATATCTTTTTGTTGTAACATATTTTGAATCTTAGAATGTACA
The DNA here is from genome assembly GCA_905132885.1 of Moricandia moricandioides. Lineage (NCBI taxonomy): Eukaryota > Viridiplantae > Streptophyta > Magnoliopsida > Brassicales > Brassicaceae > Moricandia > Moricandia moricandioides. The sequence continues at coordinate 35,074 of CAJHQQ010000072.1, forward strand.
CAGATGTAGGTTATGTGTTGTATTGACAAGAGAAAGAGGTACAATATATATACACAAGAGATCACATAGGATCTCTAGAGTCTATCTACAGAGCATATGCTCTAGCAAGATACTCCTCTATACAAGGAATTAGAGTAATCCTATACTTGTCCTCTATATGCTCTTGCAAGATGAGCGACCGGTAGAGAGCCCAATCTTGGAGTTGAGTTGGTGTAGACACAGGTGTGATAACGGTTTTGTAAGAGCAATCATCCAGCTGGTCTTTTGAAGAAACATGAGCGACACGAAAGAACTTAGACTGCACCATTTGGCCAACAAAATGATAGTCAAGCGCTACGTGTTTCATACGAGAGTGAAAAACAGGGTTGGTTGCAAGGTAAGTAGCACCCACATTGTTACAGAAGATAACAGGTTGAGACGAAGGAGAGATACCCATTTCAGACATGAGATAGGATACCCAGCAAACTTCAGCAGCAGTGTCAGCTACAGAACGATACTCTGCCTCGGTTGAAGAACGAGCAACAGTCTTTTGTTTCTTAGATGACCAAACAATAGGATGAGAACCGAGATAACAATGTACGCCCCCATCGAAGTATAGTCATCCCGATTTCCAAACCAGTCGGAGAAGGCATGGAGGTTGAGAGTGTTGTTGCTGCGAAGATGGATACCTTGAACGCGAGTTCTAGAGAGATGGCGAAGAACACGTTTTGCTGCTTGCAAGTGTTCATCTGTAGGACGGTGCATAAATTGTGACAACTTGTTGACAACAAAGGCGACATCTGGTCTAGTGAAGTGAAGGTACTGCAAGCTTCCAACCAGTGTACAATACTCATGGCCATCATCTAGTGGTGCACCAGAGGTTAGTTGCAGGTTACTAGTAGAGGCCATCGGAGTTGAGACTGGATTTACGTCAAGCATTTTGGTACGAGACAACAAATCAGTGATGTACTTCTGTTGAGTGAGAAGAAACCCCACAGAAGTGCGATGTGCTTCAATTCCCAGAAAATAACTCAGAGAACCCAAGTCCTTGAGAGAGAATCGAATATCCAAGCTCTGTATGAATTTTCGACAGCAACAGAGTTGGTGCCTGTGACAACAATGTCATCGACATAAACGAGGACATAAAGTGTGAGTCCCGGAAGTAGTAGAATGAATAGAGAAGCATCCAACAGAGAGTTAGTGAAACCAGATTCAAGAAGAAACGATCGAAGCTCCTGATACCAGGCCCGTGGTGCCTGTTTGAGACCATAAAGAGCTTTTCGTAGTTTGCAGACGTAGTTTGGTTTAGTACGATCAACAAAACCAGTAGGCTGAGCAATGTAGACGTCTTCGTCAAGCTTTCCTTGAAGGAAAGCGATGTTGATGTCCAATTGGGGAAGATTCCATCCATTAGCCACGGCATAACCAAGAACAAGACGAACCGTACCAGCTTTAATAATTGGGCTAAAGGTTTCTTCATAGTCAAGATCAGGACGCTGGTGACACCCTTTTGCAAAAAATCTGGCTTTGAACTTCTTGCCTTTGCCATTTGGAAGTCTCTTGATGCGATAAACCCATCTAGTGGATTCGGGGGAACTAGATCCCAGGTGTGATGCTTAATTTGAGCATCATATTCGGATCCCATTGCGCTGCGCCATCGCTTATCTTTGAGAGCTTGAGCAACTGAAGTCGGTTATGTTTCAGAGTCAGAACTTGTAAACATAGCAAATCTTGGATTGGACCTATTGATATGATTCTTCGATCTTTTCATCATGGGATGTGTTTGATGACGAGGAAGGTAAGACAGAGGCAAGACGGTAGGTTCAGTTGTGTTGGATGCTGGTGGTTCAGTTGAAGAGGTGTCAAGAGAAGCTGGTGCTGGAGCGACTGAGGTGTGTTGTGGCGCTTGTGAAGGACCCGAGCCTTGGGGCAACTGAACTGCTGACGACAGTGAAATCGAATGGCCAGTGGATGGAAGTATTGGTGGAAACTAAAGTGTGGAAGGCGAAGCTGATGCGGGTGAGGAGGAATTATGAAGATTTTTGTAAGGGAACACTGTTTCATGGAATTGGACATGGCGGGAGATGAAGACTTTGGAAGAGGAGGGGTCCACACAGAGGTATGCACTCTGATTTTGGGAGTAGCCTAAGAAAATGCAAGGACTGGAGCGAGGTGCAAGTTTATGGTTTGTCTAAGGTCTAAGACATGGATAGCAAAGACAGCCGAAGACACGAAGCTTCATATAATTTGGTGGAGAGAGATTAAGGCATTCAAAGGGTGATGAGTTGGAAAGGGTAGATGTAGGGAGGCGGTTTATTAGGTAGGATGCTTCTGTAAGAGCATAGCTCCAATAGGAGATGGGAATGGAGGCGTGAGAGAGAAGAGCCAAGCCTGTTTCAACAAGATGGTGATGGCGTCTCTCTGCAATGTCGTTATGTTATGGTGTGTGAGGTGGAGATGTGAGATGAGTGATGCCATTCGAGGCCAGAAAATCTCTCATGGCAATGTATTCACCCCCGTTGTTTGAATAGAGAGTGATTATTTGGGTTTGGAATTTCTTTTCAACAAAGTTTTTGAAGCTAGTGAAAACAGGGAGAACATCGGATTTGTTTCGCGGAGGGTTAGAGCCAAATGTAGTGGGTATGGTGGTCAATAAAGATGACATAATACTTGAAACCATCGATAGAGTGAACCGGTGAGGTCCATACATCGGAGTATAGGTGTTCAAGTGGCTTTGTAGAGGTAAGAATTGAGATGGAGAATGGTATTTTATGGCTTTTGGAAGTTGAACAGGCATTGCATAAAAGAGATGAATCTTTATTAGAAGTGGATAAAGCATAAAGAGAAACATTTGTTTTCAAAGTATAAACAGAGGGGTGTCCAAGCCGAGAATGCCATATTGGCAAGGGACATTTTATTGAAGCTGAAAAAGCAAATAAGGTAGATTCATCGGAGGCTGGCCATTCATATCCACCATTAGTCGTCTTTCCTTGGACTAACCTGGCCTCCGATCTGAGATCCTTCACCTGAAAATAGGTTGGGAAAAATTCCACAGACACAAGATTATCAGTACATAGTTGTTTTACTGATATCAAATTATGAGCTATCTCAGGCACTGTTAAAACATTCTTAATTGAAAGAGATAAGTGAGGAAGGGAGAGGGAACCCGTATGAGTTATCTTGAGACCATCACCATTGCCGACTAACACTTCTTCTGATCCATTGTAAGGAGAGTGTAGTGCAAGATTTGCAAGATCTGACGTTATGTGGTGAGGTGAACCACTGTCCAGAAGCCATGACGAGGGATCAGGAGGCATCATCGTGGTGTTGTACGGACGTAGTGCATAGTTCGGAGGCCCTCGTGGACGAAAGGAAGGTGTCAATGGTGTTGACCGTGATGACTGTTGCACAAGTCGAAACATTGGACAGTATTTGGCATTGTGACCCTGAGTACCGCAAGCCTGACATTTTCCTAAATACGGACGCTGTCATGTATTGTTGTTGTAGTTGTGTTGATTATTTGAGTTCTGCGGACGCGAGTTGGATTTCTTGTAGTTTTGAACGTAGTTAGCGGTCACTGGAAAATAGGAGAGTTTTGGTTGAGAGCTGGTGATGGCGATCTCCCGATTCAGAAGTTTCTCATGAAGTTCTGAAAAGGATATGGGAGTATCCCGACTGTGGATAAACTCAATAACAGATTTACAGTCATCACCGAGTATGTCAAGAACAAAATCCGTGAGGTCTTCAGCATCGAGTGGACTGCCGAGAAGAGAAAGAGCATCTGCTTTTGTTTTGATCAGTTTCATGTAAGCATCGATGTCATTGGTGCCTTTGACAAATAACTTGACTTGTTGTTTGAGCTGCTTTATGTGACCCCGTGTTGGTTTGCCATATGTGGCAGAGAGAGTGTTCCAGGCTTCAAGAGTTGACATGGATGTATCAATGAGTGGTTGGAGTGGAGTCTTGATAGCACCCATGAGCGCGCTAAAGAGCAGACTGTCTTGTCGTTGCCAGGCCGTGTGAGTAGGATTTGGAGTGGCGGCATCATTGTTGATGGTTGGTGACGGTAGAGTAGTTGTGTTGTCAATGAACTTGACAAGATCATAACCTTTAAGAAGAGATGTGATTTGCACGCTCCACGTTAGATAGTTTGTGGATGAGAGTTTGGTGATATTCACCATATTGATAGCCACAATAGGGTTTTGCGGATCTACATTGAGGTTTGCTTGAATGACATCTACAGAGCATATGCTCTATGAAGATACTCCTATATACAAGGAACTAGAGTAATCCTATACTTATCCTCTATAGATTGATCATCCTTCTGCTAGTCGCATTGTTTTGTTCGCTCTGACGAGTTAACTTCAGTTTCGATCAAAGTAGAAAACTTTCACTTCTTCATCTTTTTCTTTGATTGGGACTAATTTTAATAAGACCCATGATCTGTTCATATGTCGATCTTAGGTGTTTTTAACTGTTCTATCTTTAGATCGAATTCTTTCTTTTGCAGTATTTATATCAAGATCCCGAATGCAGTTGGATGTTGCTTGAAATTTATTGGCTACTTGAACTTTCTATCATTGTGGGAGTAATATCTTCACTGCAATAGCACCCAAATATAGGGTTGTTGGGCCTTTGGTTAGGCGATAAAGGTGGAGTTTCTCGCCAGAAGTGGGTTTCAAGTTGATGAAACTTTCATGTTTCAAGAGTTCATTCAAGGTGATCCTTCAAAGTCACAAGCAACGGTTAGCATCTGCAAAAAGAGTTCTTAGGTGAAGCTTTTATATTTCAGCGACAGCGAATGAACAAACGTGGATTTGACGGTGGCGGTGTTTCAACGGTTCACCATCTCGGGTATAGATACGTAGATACACGTGTTAGCTTCTTTCAAAGCGGTTGGGACGCATGGCATGTGGAATATGCGTCTCTTTATGAATGTTGCCCAAATCAATATATTGAATTAGATCAGCTTGGGTTTTTTCTTTAATAAAATGAAAAGGGTCAGTAAATGGATTTTTATAAAGTTTCATCTGGGCTTTCATTTAATAAAAACGTTGACAAATAAAGATAATAAACATATTCAAAAATACATACTAATGAAAAAAAAAAAATCACATAAGTAAAATTATGAGAAAAACAACCACTTACCGTTATTTCGATCCTTGATTCTTTGCCGCGTTATTAACACAAATTTTCTTTGTTGTATTACATTAGTTTTGTTCCAATTTATATATATATATATATATATATATATATATATATATATATATATATATATATATATCGGTTCATAATATAATATATTGATTCAACCATAAAAAATAAAAATGACGATCGTATAAATATCATCATACAAAATACTTCTTCTACTATGGCTTTAAAGGGTGACCACGAAAGAAATAACATGAACAAAGGTGAAAGCTACAAAGATGAACAAAATAATATGAATGATTGTTCTTTATTGTTCCATCCTAGGATTTGATAAAAAAAAATAGTTTTACTTTATAATCCCTTAAACTAAAATTCAATTAAAAGGAACATTGGGGGAAAATATTTCTTATAAATGGTATCAAATTTAAGGAAGGGAGATGAAATGACTATTTTCACTCATTCTTTTGGTCACCATTTAGACCCTATGTATTGTTTTGTCCTACAAAGTTTCAGCCAAATATTTTGATACCAAATATATTGTACAAAATATATATTAATGAATACCTTGGACAACATCAGACTTCTTCTTTCAGTCTTTAGATCTTTTTCCGCTTTTTGAGTTCATAGATGTTTTTCCGGTATACATTATTTACATGGCAAATCAATTAAAATTTGTTTTAAACATAAGAATGTCACCATTTGTTGATGATAATTTATCCTGCAGATTTCATTTCAATTGAAATTTGATTATTCACCATGTAAGAGGATCCCCACTAAGAATCCATGACTGAATGGATAAGCACCAGAAATGAACACAAAACTAACAATATATTTAAAATTTGACAAGGAATCAACTAAATGTTGGAGACAATCAAGTGTAATCTTTGGAAATTACACAATGATAGATGAAATAATAAAAGGGAGAATGAACCACACCAGACACATGTCGGTGGACTTAAAGAAAAACAACAGAGTTGAAAAAGTGCAGAGACAAAGATTGTTCAAAATCACCCTTGAATTAGAAGAGATGATTTATTGGATTTTGTCAGGTTTAAAAAGAAAGATCTTTATATCTTCAACGCGCAAATTTTAAACAAAATCTACTTTAATTTTATTGATTTAATATATTTATGAAAAAATCTTTAATAAATTAATACAGAGCAAAATAAAAAATTTAATATACATAAATTTTTTAAAGCAGCGATATATATGACCATGCAAAATTTAGTTAGGTTTAAAAATAGAAATTAATTCAAAATAAACTAATATTTAAAAATTCAAATGATTTATAATTGGAATATTTTCTAAATAATATATATATATATATGTTGGTACATATTTATGTGAATTTGAAGTATTTCAAGAATTGTATATTTGTGATCTAACTATATCTCTTAGAACATTTCTGACAATAAAATACATTTACAATAAATTTAATAAAATATTTATATTATTTAATAAATCTGTGATATGTTATGTAATTTTATAAAGAAATAAGTTATAACAAAACATATGGAAAAATATTATCCTATCAATTTATCCAATAAACCCAGAGAGGTGAGGTTTGATTTATGTTTTTCAATAATTTCAATTATTGTAGTGGCTCTTTCTTCTCCGTTTATTTTTCAGAATTATAGGTGTTGCCTTTCCCGACTAATCGTTATGGTAGGCTATGCCTTCACGATCATAAAAACACGTGGTAAGATTTGTCTCAGTGAATAAAAAATGGTCAATATGGTAGACTATGTCTCCTCTCATCATATAGGAGGTTTTTCTTCCTTGAATAAAAGAATGATCAATATGGTAGATTATGTCTCATCGGATCATGTGGTAAGCTATGCCTCTGGTTTCATTTATGTTCTTTAAATTTCTGCATTTAATTTATGCCTTTAATTCATGTCTTATGCCAGATTTTGAGACTTTGAATATATATATATGTTTGACAAATAGTTCGTCAATGCAAACGATAATTCAAGATAAAAAATATTTTTCCAATCTTAAAATAAAAGATTATGCTGAAAGCTTAAATACAATATATGGTAGTGCAAAGATTATTATGGGCTCATAAATAGTCAGTTTTTGAATGCGAACGAGAAGAAATTTGAAATAAATAATACATTATATTCTCCCAAATCTCATAGAAATTTATTAAGTTGTATGGATATTCGAAGAAATGAATGTTATATTGAGACTATGAGTTAAAGTGGCATTGAATATATTTACATTAAATCCGACGAAACATATATTGGAAGAGTTAAGAATGTTATTCTCTGGATTATATTGTAACAAATAAATATGACTGAGTTTTATGCCATAATAAACATGAAGTTTACTAGTACATTTAAAGTTTGACATCAAAGGCTAGGACATCCTGGTTCAGTTATGATGAAAAAAATATTGCAAAATTCAAATAGTCATCTGTAATAAAATTTGCAAACAGGCGAGTTTACATGTAATGCATATTTCTCAAAGAAAATTTATAAATCGGTCATCACAAGCAAAAGTTGGGAATGAATCACCAATATTTTTAAAAAGAATTCATGGTAATAGATATGGGTCGATCCACCCACCTTTGGAATCTTAAACTCAGTAGACACATTAGGAGTATGTTGATCAAGTAGACAGCTGGAGAATCAGTTTCAGACCAAAATCTCTTTTCCAAACCTGATTCAACTAACATACAATGAACCTTATCAGCAATGGTTATGTTCATTCTCTTTGCCACTAAATTTTGTTGCGGAGTATAGGTGCACACCATGTGTCGTTTGATTTCCAGCTTCCTTGCACATCTTGTTCATCAAGTTGTTACAAAATTCTAACCCATTTTCTTTTTCAGGCACTTAATCTTTTTCCCGGTTTTAGTTTCCACAAGATTCACTCTGATATGTTCTCGTAAGCCTCATCCTTAGATCTTAAGAACTTGATCCAAACTTTCTTTGAGAAATCATCGATCAACGTTAAGAAATACATGTAACCTGATAAGCTTTCCTCATTACACACCTAGCCCCATAGATCACTATGAACATAGCCAAGAATCTCTGATGTAACATGTTTAGCACTCTGAAATGGTAGTTTATGAGCCTTACCAAGCACACACTCTTCACAAAAGTCAAACGTGTGAACTTCTTTATCGTTTAGATAACCATTTTTAACTAGGTGTTCATGTTCTTTAAACTCATGTGACCAAGCCTCGAGTGCCATTGGTTTGCAAGGTTAATTTATGCTCTAGTCACATTAGCTCCAGCTTTAACCATTGTCCCTTGTAGATAATACAAACCGTCTTTGTAATCTTCTTTCTATCCTTAAAGAATGTCACCTTGTAGTCTTCTGCAGTGTAATTTCATCCGTTCTTTTCCATTTGAAGATAAGAGATCAAGTTTCTAACTATTGAGGGCATGTACCTTACCCCAGTCAGCACCACCGTAGACTGATTAGGGTTTACAATCTTTAGCTTCCAAATTCCTTTAACCTCGCTAACAGTATTGTTTCCCATTAGTACCTTGCCTCCTTCAAACTCCTCTAAGTCAAATAAGACTTCAGAGTTTTGAGTGATGTGAAATGTGCAACCAGAATCAAGAACCCACTCTTCCTTTGTGTCATGCATGCTTACAATTAATATCATTGGATACTCTTTTTCTAGAGCCACATTAGCAGATTTAAAAGATATTTGTTCTTTTCATTCTGGATAGTCGCGTTTAAAGTGTAATTCCGTTCCACATATCCCACACTCTCTAGACTTAGGCTGAAACTTGCCTCTTGATTTTGATTTGAAGTCTTTGCTCTTTGATTTTTCCTTCCTTGATTATTAGACCGTTTATCAGTCATTTCTTTTGAAACAACTAAACCTTCAGGGACCTAGGATGCTTGCCTAAGCCTTTCTCCTTAAGCTCTGCTTCTTTAGCGTATGCTGAAGTTGCCACTTCCTTGATAGTTAATGTCTCTTTTCCATTTCCATACTAGAGTGTATGAACCAAGGAATTCTATTGAGGAGGAAGACTAGTTAGAATCTGAAAGGATTGATCCTCATCACACATATTTATGTCTAGACTAGAAAGATCATCCACCAGCTTTAGAAAACGGATCAAGATTATCTTCTATACTCTTGCTTTCTACCATTTTGTAGCTTGCGAAGTTTTGCTTTAAGTAGATGTGATTAGGAAGAGTCTTTGTTTGATAGTCTCCTTCTAAAAACTTCCAAAAACCCCCATAGTTATGTTCTGCTTTATAAACTTCCTTAGAACCATATTTGTCAAGCTAGAACAAATAAGGTTTCGAGCTCTTGTTTCTTTTTCTTTAGCTATAGGATATTTCTTAACATCTTGATCAGTAGTAGTATCACTGTCATTTTATAGCTTCGATGAACCAGCTTCAGCAACTAAGATGTGTCCCAAACCTTGCAACTCCAGCTGCGTTAACATCTTAAACTTCCACATACCAAGGTCACCTGATCCATCAATGTTTCCATCTCAAACTTGCCATAAACTGATTACATCTTGATCAATTAACAGGAATCAATTAGTAACCTCTCAAACACTTCAAGCAATCACAGATCAGCCTCCTAAGCTTCAGAACCAGTATCGATCAAACATCATTCTCTAAACCGAGAACCTTGCTCTGATACCACTTTTTAAGTATTCAATCTAAGTTCTTCTTGATTAAGATTGATTAGATCTATATTTTGATTAGGTTGATTTGTTACTTAGCAAGTGATAGTGAATGTAAACACGCACACACACAATTGTTACCTTGGGCTTTGTTTCTTACTGTTGGGAGAGAGAACGAAACTCTCATGCATCATCTATTGATCAGTTTGATACAATAGACACTGATACAGTCTTGTGTTTTGCAGCTACTACAGAACTTACACAAGACGCTCACCGGAGAAGAGTATATAAGCGATTACAGTGAAGATGACGATCACTCAGCCTTTCATCCCTCAAAAGATGATGAGGACACGCAATCGGATCCAGAGAAATCTTCAAGAACTCAAGAGTCTTGATCACCACCATGTCTCCATGTCTCCTTCTTGCTTAATACTCTCTCATTCCGTTCTTCTCTTTCTTTTTTGTATTTTGAGGAAAACGATGATGGTTGTTATTTATGAGACCCATTTGTAACAACTTCCTTACATCAGCTCAATAGACTAATGGACTTTTACGTTTAGCCCAAACTCGTCTTTCTTTCTACCTTGAACCCGAAAGGCCCAATAATGGTCCAGACCTAAACGACAACACTCACAATTAAGAGCAATCCATCTAAACGTAAATTATAATGAAAAAATAGCAATGGATTCAGACTTTCATATGATAGAATTTAAACAGTACCGAAGACCGCATTTTAATAATTCGAAAAGTATTGAAACCAAAAAATAAATTATAAAACTGAAATTAGCATAGAAGCACATGGGAGCGGTGATTGGTTTCTGACACCGGCTCGATATTACAATAAATGCGTTGTATTTTAAGGATATAAAGAAAATTAAAAAAATTGTAATGCTACAATGTCAATAATACAGTAGTAGTCTGAACGAAATGAAAACAATAGTTCAATGAAGAAAGAACAATAATGATAGTTGCCTGCTTAAGACGCGGTTCCACCTTGACTTCCTTATCAAGCAACTTTTAAACACTCGTTGCTTTTCGTCGGCTTTGACTTTGAAGGAGTGAGCAAGCAATGACGCACCTAATATAAGATCAGCTTTTTATCTCTTAAATTATTTTATTTCTGCGAAGAAATTCTATACATAGTGTCATAGTACCAAACAAAAAAATTGTCATGAGTACCAAATCTATGATGTATCCATATAATTATTTGTATTAGAGATCGCGTTACCATAATTTTTTGGCGTTTAACTAATATTTTGATATCAATTTCATACATTTTTCATCTTCCATAGTATATACTCTATTTGATTCTTAGTATTTAGACGTTTTAGAAATTTGTTTATGTTCCAAATTAAAGGATGGTTTTAGTTTTTATGTAAAATTAATTAGTTTTTAATGTTTAATAACTTTAAGTATTCGGCAGATTGTTATACTATTGGTTAAATTATGCTTAGGATGATAATTAATGAGATTTTATCTATAAAATGTAAAATACATATATATATATATTCTTAATTTTTGTGTCCAGTAGCTATAACCTCATATAATTAAAAACAGAGGAGTAGAAGTAAAATGTCATACTTAAAATTAATTAATAACAATTTGTCGTCTTGTTATAAACTTTTGAAAATAATTAGAGGGAATGAAACTATTTTATGTATTATGGAAGGTTTGATAAGTGTTTATGTAAATATAGAAAATATATGGTCTATCTAAATTAGATGTCTATATATGTGATCCCATGAAACATTATAAATTGGGAAAATCGCATAAAAAACCTTGAAAGTGGCATCCACTGACACTTTAAACATTGAACTTTTTCGACTATCACTTTAAACCTTCAAATTGGCATTTGTATCACAAAAAACCTTCAACTTGGCTTACTTGTTCATCAAGTAAAAAGTTGACATGTCCAACAGGTAAAAGTGATGATGTGTAGGTTTTTTCCGAAAAATAATAATTATTTAATTAATAAAATAAATAAAAAATTAAATAAAATTCAGAAAAAATTAATATAAAATCAGAAAACTATAATAAACATTCAGAAAATTAAATATAATTTAGAAAATAAAATAAAAAATTTAAAATAAATTAGATTAAATTAAAATACATAAAATTAAATGAAAATTGAGAAATTAAAAGAAAATAAAAAGCACAAAATTCAAAAAAAAAATTTCAAATATTTTTTTTTAATTACAATTTTTTTTTAAATAGATTTATCATCGTTGACAATAACAATTTCAAAGATATTAGTTATGGTGATGGTAGTTTCTCACATAACCATTAACAATGACGTTTTGGACATATCTTTAACGCTAATTTTTGACATCATCGTTAAAAATGATGGTAGATATGTCAATAACGATGTTTTCGATAACCATCAATAAAAACAATAGATATGTCAAGTTTTTTTTAAATGCTAGATAATGTCAAAATTTTTGATGATGATGTCGGAAACTATCGTTAGAGATATGTCAATAATCAAACTATCGTTAGAGATATGTTAAAAACGTCACTGTTAATGGTTATGTGAGAAACCATCATCGTCATTAGTGATATATTTGAAATTGTTATTGTCACGATGATATGTTTGTTTTATTTAAAATAATTTTGTAATTTAAAAGAGAATATTTTTTTTTTAATTTTGTGATTTTTTCTTTAACTTTTTTTTTAATTTTCTAATTGTTTTTCATTTTCTATATTTTAATTTATTTATTTATTTGTTTTTTGAATTTTTTTTTATTTTTTATTTTCTGGTTTTTTATTTTTAAATATTTTTTTTGAATTGTTTTTGAATTTTTTCATTTTCATTCTAATTTTTTAGTTTTTCGATTTTTTTTAATTTATTTTTAGTTAAATAATTTTTTAGTTTTTTTGGATTGAATAAAATCTAACATTCACAGGAAACAAAAAAAAATAGAAATTTAACCATATACTCATCTCTAAACGCGTTAAGCTAACATTTACAATCATTACGTTGCTCAATAAACTTGGGTAAAATTCGAGCAATTATCAACCAACTTACAAGCTCGTCGATAGGTGCGGCCAATGGTTGCATGCACGTAAAGTAAAGTAATTGATTATTTAATCAATTATTGTCTTGCTAAGTACAATAGATATGCACCACCCGCAATCATTCGCAAAAATCATGCGCAAAAATAAAACGTTACTACTTATTATCAACCATTCTGCCACCATATCCTCTCGGTTTTTCAAAAAAAATAATAATATACAAGTCAGTCCATAAAAAAATCAAAATCAATGTGTATGACAGAGAGACAGTACGAACAATTTCCCGCGTTTCTCCGTCGTCTGTTTCTCCCGACCTTCCAGTTTGTTTCGTAGACCCTAAGGTCTTATAAATATATCTACCATACTATCCATAAAAAGTCACAAGACTCACAACCTCAAAACCCAAATAAATAAATAAAAACAATCCAAGGAAGATGAAAAGCGCTGTGAAAAAACTACTATGTTGTGGAGCTAAGAGCTTTTCCCAAAGAGGGAGTTTACCAGAGGAAGGACGAGTCCGAGTATATGTCGGAAACGACAGAGATACACAATGCAAGCTAGAGATGGATGCTGATCTTCTAACCCACCCTTTGTTCGAGGAACTCCTCCGGTTTTCTGAAGAAGAGTTCGGTTACTCATACGATGGTGCTTTGAGGATAGCCTGCGAGATCAATGTCTTCATCGACTTGATCAATTTCCTTAAGTCCACAACTCATTCTACTTACAAGAACAACACTAGCTTTTGAAGATAATCTCCTCTTCTACATTATTTTGGTTTCTTCAGCAGAGAATGCAAGAGGTTATATTCTAATATATTCTTTTATTATTTGGGTGTAAAAGCCAGTCAGATATGTAGGCATGTGGATTTCATCTCGATCTCAATTATATTTCCTTCTTTTCTTGGGAATTTGATACACATGATTTAATGTTGTAGAGATCGTTTTTTCGGGTCAAAGTTCTATGATGAACCCTTTTCCATCATGCATCAATGTACCTTTTTCACTCCATGGTTTACTTTATTTATTCCATCAACCATCTGTTTGGTGTCCATGAACACCCTCAATGTGAGTATCTAGATATATATATTAATGTTAATATTTAATTTTAGGGTTTTTACTTTATAGAAAATTCAACCTAAAAGTTCTGCACATAGATACTTTTGGTTGGTTTTTCCGTAAAATTAATAATCTCTAAGATTAATATTCATTTTAATATATGCATACATATATATATACATATATATATATGTATATTCACTTACCACTCTATGTTGTCAATACCATGTGCGCTAATTAGCTTACTGATCATTCTTAATTTCACATGTGGTCTCTAAATTTCTTATCAATCTTATAATTTTTTTATCAACATTCATTCTCAAATCGAATACATGTGTTAAAACGTCCAACTTAAACATTTTATAAATATGTCTTAATTAGTCTTATATTGGGAAGACCAAACAAAACTCAACTCAAGTATATATAGACGAAAATCGTTTAAAAGATTTCTTTTTCAAAAATTTGACACCACGCTATAACTTCTACATCCGTAACTCTTCAAAGAACCTGCAATAATGAGGGATGAGTAATTTATACAACCCACTGAATATGTTGTAGGAATTCATTAACTCATCTCAAATCACACAATACAACAAGTACAACTCATAAGGTAACATTACATAGTGAACATCAACACAAAAGAGGCAATCATATATCTAAAAAAACTCCCTAGACTTTCTATCTCATCATTGTGTGCTATAGTGCATCATGCACCTACACCTAGTGTCTTTTACGTAGATGCGCTAGATAATGTCCGCCTTCATAGCGTTAGGATCCGTCTAATCCCTTTAAAACAATGAACATGACTCATGCTCATGAATAACAGCAAAACTCTAATTAGTGGTGATTTTCAGCTAACGCAAACGTCCGAGGATAGAGCTCCGTGATTCTGTCGAGTTTCATTATTGCTCATCAGAATCTCGGCTGGTTGATGACATGAATACCCCTTCCAAACTCTTTCAGTAGATTAGAGGTGGCATATGCTCTTTCTAGAGGTACCAGATTTATTATTTCCCGATAAGTATCATGAGATATCCCGAGCTAGGACCATGGTAAATGGTTCTTTTCTTCTCTTCACTTTGAATTTATTTCAGGAGCTGATTCTCATTTTTTCTTTTCTTTTTTCAGTATGCAGCCCATATTAATCATATGGTAGCTTATGATTCCTTGTTGAATAATAAGAATGCTGAGCTGCAGCGATTCTCTACGTATGCTAAGACCAAGAACGAGCATCACAAGAAGCAAAAATACGATGTTCAAGGGATCAAATAGAAGGAAATGGGTGTTGTTGTCGAAAGGAACTACACACTTACTGATTAGAAGCCAACCAATAAGAAGCTCGCCGAGCCGACCAAATAACTGGAGGTTGTTTGATCTGCTGTCCAAGAGTTGGAGACAGAAAGGGGTGCCTTAGTCTACACCTTGAAGAAGGAGACTGGCATATTGAGGTGATCTCATGACGAATGTGTCACCTTAGAAAGGGCTTAAGTGGAGACTGAGATGATGACAAAATGCACTTCCCAGTTTAGGAAGTCTCATAAGTATATTGCGAGCAAGAGATCGTAAACCAAGAAATTCTCATTCTCATTCAAGCTTCTGGAAAGAAAAAACTGCGTGGAGAAAACGATTGTGAAAGGTGACAAATTATCGAAGTCCATTATGGATCATCTTTATGATTCGAAGCGCGTTTAAAAAACGAGATCTCCGACATGGAGGTCATTGAGATTGGTGAAAAGGATTATCTCCTCTTTGGCCGAGACGTCCAAAGGTCGTAACATGTCTTCATCTACAGTAGCAAAAGATTTTTGATTGAACGCAGCCCTTATGTCCTCTGAATCTCTCGCAACTCTTAACTCGTCTTGTTAACCGTTGTACATCTCAAATATTCTTCAGGATTAAGAGACCGAGTAGGGTCAATATCTACTTTTGGTTTGCTTTAGTTCTTTTACTAACGATATAGCCTAGGAATTCTCCAAAGGCCACTCCGAAAGTGTATTTGGCCAGGATACGCTTGATTTTGTACTCCTTTAAAGTGTGGAAACATTCCTTCAGATGAGTAATATTATCTTCTGTGATGAGTGCCTTGACAAGCATGTCTTCGATCTATACTTCCATCGTGACGCCGAGTTTTCAGCAAACATCTTATTTACCAAGAGTTGAAAGGTTGACCATGCATTTCTCCACTACAAAGGGCAACACACTGTAGAAACAAGTTCTGTGATCGATGATGAATATTGTCTTCTCCCTATCGTCAAGGTATCATCATCTGATTGAAACCTAAAAGCACATCCATAAAAGTTAGTGATTCACTGCGTACGGTTGATTCCATAAGTCGTTCAATATGTCGAAGAGGAAAGTTGTCTTTTCGACAATCTTTATTGAGCTGATTCATAGCTTCCCATCATATTGACTCTCCACTTGATCTTCCACTATAGCCACATTTGGTTAAGCTAAGTTGGACTTATCAAGTAATCTCTGAATGGTAATTGTTCTAACTCCAAGTCATGGGCTGATTCATAGCTTTCATCAGCTTGCCTCTCCACATGAACTTCCACCATAGTGGTTGGTCGATCTGCTTCCTCCCGTCAGCCTCTTTGGTTTTCTATATCCAAGTCATTCGGGTTACACTACATCGGTCTCGTCAAGTAAGCTATGTGGTAATTGTTCTAACACCAAGTGTTGTTATGCACCATCTTACTTCTTTTGAATCTTTTCCTTCATCTTCTTTCTTTGTGCTAACTTTCTCTCTACAATCAGGAATATACACCTCTTGTGTAGGATTTGAAATGTAGGCATGTGGGTACCAGCTTCCACGGTAGGTGCCACCAACTTTTCTTCTTCAATGTGTATACTCTCCTATCTATTCTCATGAATATATATATATATATATGATGTAATTTCTGATGCATATTCAATGGACACAATCATTGAATAGAGAAACTCTCCAATGCAACAACGCTCATTACCATCTTGGTATATTATGGAAAAAACTTGATGAGTTGTGCATTAGACAATCCATGTCCTTGTTTTTGTTTCTGGTTCTATGGTCACATCTTGTTTCCTACACAAATAACAACTCAAAAGGGACTAATAGCACTAGCATGGGTGATATAGCCTATTTATTACCAATTTTAGACCATGTTATAGGCTATATTTAGGGCAGGTTATGTGTGTCTAGGCTATGTTTTGAGGTCTTTATAGGTCCAGGTACGTTTTGGAGATATGTCGAGATACTAGGAGCTTTTGGAGCATTTAGAGGAGAATAACCCGTAGCTGATCATTGAGAGAGTCGAAGTACAAGATTACCATCGATCGACGATACAACGTTGGCGTCGACCGATGTTACATGACCAAGATCGATCAATGTTGCACATCTGCCATCGATTGATGTCCAATTTGCAGACAACCGACTTTCAAGCCCAAGTTAGAGACATGATACCAGATTACAATATTACCCTTGGATGAGTATTGACTTAGACTTTAGGGTTTTATATTTATACTTTATGTATTGCACCAAAAAGAAGTGTGCTGGTGAGTGCTGGTGTGTGCTAGGCTTTAGGTGAAAGGTGCAGAAAGTGTGTGATTGAGGGAGCTAAGTGTGCACCACCTCACCATAGTTTTAGGATTAATTTAGAGAGAAGATTCATAACTCCTAAGGGAGATTTGTATTGAAACCCTAGTATTTTATCTATGAATTTTATTCAGATTATTATTCTTACTTTAATTATGTCTGAGTAGTTACCAACTAGATTTAGGGTTTATTAATGGTATTGATGGATTATCCAAACAATAGAATTGTTAAGGTCATTATTAGATCTATTAATAGAATTTTATTTATTTCTTGTGTTCTAGAGTAGCTAACTAGAAGCCTGATAATAGGATAGTTAGGCGCAAACGAGAGCATGGTCTACTACCGAAATTTATTCTGTTGAGCTAGGTTGTTATAAACAAACGAGAGTTGATTTAGTTTATCTAGTGAACTTATCGAACTAGGCCGTAAAGCTTGACTCAAGAAACCATCGATGGACGCAGGATCATTGCCATCGATCGATGGTCATTTCGTGTCAACAAGCGAGAGTTGAGACATTGGACTTAGTTAATAGATTAGACGCGCATGGGAGAGCTGGAGTCTTTTTCATTGTATTTTGAGCTTCATGATAACTACTATAATCCATTTGCCAGAAACCCTAGATCTTGCATATTTACATTTGCATCTAGTTAATTTATTAGCATATTTCTATATTTGTATTATTAGCATATTTCCATATTTACATTATTATCATATTTCCATATTGCAATTATACCTTCTAATAAGAAATATTTCCTTGACTTGATTACTTGCTACCAATATATATATAGCTACCTCGCTTAGTCTTTAGAAATAATAAATCCATTGTGTGCCATTGTTCTCTGTGGATTCGATCACTAAGTACTACACCTGATCTCTCTTAACAAGAGTAGTATGTTGTGTATTAGGATTAAGGGTTAATTTGACAGTTATTTGTTTAGGATATTTATATCCTATTAGAACATAAAAACACACCCACGTCAAATTTGTCGCCGTTGCCGGGGAGCATTGATCGCCATTAGATTTATTTTCTAGGACTTAGTCTAGGTTTGTTACTTTCAAAGTTACTGATTTTTATTTTTCTTTGTTTTTCAGGTGCATGCGAAAGAGTACCAGGAGCAACAAAGGACAAGACTCACTGTTCTCTGACCCACAACAACTCGAACGCACGATCCGTAAAAAAAGACGACACGCATCGATCGAAGGCATACATTCAGAGTCGACCGATACCTCTTTACGAATAGCATCGACCAACATCAAAACTCTACCATCGACCGATATTGATTCTATAGCATCGATCGACAACACCTCATCCGCATCGCTCGATGACAGCAGACGAGTTCAGATGGTTGCGCCTATAACTGTGGTTTAGAATGAGAATGGAGACTTGCATAACCTAAACCGTCATCTACGTAATGCAGCAGGTGAAAGGATAGACGATCAGGGGACTATAATCCTTGATATAAAAGCAGAAGCAGATGCTGCAATAGCTCAATCTGAAGCTAACGCCCAAACTGCTCAGAGAATGCTGACTGACTACAACCGTCCAGACCAGTTCTACGCCAACATATCTGACATTTGTCTTCCAGTTTTTTAGAGAAACGATTAATAGATCAAGCCCGCCTAATTTTGACTTGTAGCGCAGACGCCTTACCATGGGTTGCGACACGAGCACCCTAGGGATCATTTGGAGCAATTTGAGGATCTAGTGACTGCCATTAAAGCAAATAGAGCCCCTGAGGACTATCTTTTCTGCAAGCTCTTCAAGTACTCACTTGCTGGAGAAGCATTATATTGGCTTAAGCAGCTACCACTAGGATCTCTGACATCCTAGACTGAACTTAAGAACGCTTTCTTGAGTAACTTCTTTGATGACGCAAGAGCAGAAGATCTGACGAGCAAGATTACTACCTTTTCACAAGAACCTTTAGAGTCTTTCAGAAACTCATGGATCAGATTCAAGTCATACCAGAGAGACTGTCCACATCACGGATTCAACGAAGTGCAACTTCTTAGCACTTTCTTCAGAGGTATTGAATTGCGTATCAGATGGCTTTGGACACATCTAGTGAAGGAAGTTTCAGCACTAGGAGCCCTGAAGAAGCTACAAGGTTGATTGAGAATCTAGCATCTAGTAGCAGTACCAAGAATACAGATTTTGAGAGAAAGAAATCAATTTCAGCAGTAAGCAAGGAGCAGACTAAAGAGGTAAAAGTAAAGTTGGATAGCGTTCAGAAATTTCTCAGAAAACATGTTACTTTTGCAGAGGTAGAAGCAATAAAGTCTGGAGAAGATGAGATTGAAGAAGAGGATGTGAACTACATCGATGGGAATGGTTTCCAGAGAAAAAGAAATCTAGGTTTCAGCAGGAACTTCTATGGTGCTGGTCAAAGGAGTAACTTTAATCAGAGTTCACAGCGAAGTCCCTTCAACAACGACAAGACATATAGATCTTCCTACTACCAAAATCCTCCTCCAGAAACTCAGGCAAGCAAGATTGAACCAATAGTTGATAGATTCTTAGAGGGACAACAGAAGATGACTGTGGATTTCAATGAAAAGATAGATGGTTTGTACCTCAACCTCAACACCAAGTTCGAAAACCTCAGCACCCATGTGAAGAAATTGGAGAATCAAGTGATGCAAACAAGTGAGGTCATTAGGAGACATGAGAGCCTGATTAAGGAAAAAATGGAGACTTGGCAAAGGCACCACATCAATGCATTGATTGATGATGATTTTTGGCAGGAAGAGAGACCCAAAGACAACAACTTCCGTGTGGAAAATTCCATTTCACTCGGCAATTCCCGTCCGCATCGATCGATGCAAGACAACGAGCATCGATCGATGGTGAAACCTACAAAATCGGTAGCCTCTTGTGAATCGACTAACATCGATCGATACCTTACTCATGACATCGATCGACATAAAGAAGAAGGAATCGATTGACAGTACATATCCGGCGTCGATCGACAGTGTAGAAACCCAGTTCAATTACCCAACCTCGACGCAAGTCTGATTGTGCGTCCAACAGCACTAATTTCAGACCAGAATACAGACACGTCTAGATTCATGGATCTTGACAGATAAGATGAGGGACACTCAAAGAGGAGGCAAAAGATCCCAAAGCATCAACGGAGAGAAGCCAATGAAAATGAGACTGATGACTTTGCTAAAAAAGTTTTTAAAATTCCTTTAGATATATCTTTTGATGAAGCTTATTATACTCACAGATTGTGGATGTTTTTCAGGGAAACAAGGGAAATAGATGATGACATAGAAATCATGTTCAATCACCTCAGAGAGAAGATGAAGCAGAGAACCTGTTTGAAAAAGAAAAGTTATCCTGGGAAGTTTATGGTTCCATGCTTCATCAAAGGAAACAAATACCCAAACGCCCTTTGCGACACATGATCTTCAATGAGCATTATGCCAAAGTCTATGGAAGAGGAGCTGAACCTAAGAGTGGAACCCTCCAACGTTTCGTTCACATTTGTAGACTGCTCAAAAGTGAACTCAGAGGAGCTGAAACTAAGAGTGGAACCCTCCAAGAGAGATCATGGTATACTACCGGAATTTATTCTGTTCAGTTAGGTTGCTAGAAACAAAAGAGAGTTGATTTAGTTAATCTAGTGAACTTATCGAACTAGGCCGTAAAACTTGACTAAAAAAACCATCGATCGACACAGGATCATTGCCATCAATCGATGGTCATTCCGTGTCAACAAGCGAGAGCTGATACATTGGACTTAGTCAATAGATTAGACGCTCATGCGAGAACTAGTGTCTTTTACATTGGATTTTGAGCTCCATGATTAAATATCCTTAACTTCTATCTACTATAATCCACTTACCTGAAACCCTAGATCTAGCATATTTACATTTGCATCTAGTTAATTTATTAGCATATTTCCATATTTACATTATTAGCATATTTCCATATTTACATTATTAGCATATTTCCATATTTACATTATTAGCATATTTCCATATTGCATCTATACCTTCTAATAAAGAATATTTCCTTGACCTGATTACTTGCTACCAATATATATATAGCTAGCTACCTAGCGTAGTCTTTAGAAATAAGAAATCCATTGTATGCCATTGTTCTCTGTGGATTCGATCCCTAAGTACTACACTTGATCTCTCTTGACAAGAGTATTATTTTGTGTGTTAGGATTAATGGTTAATTTGATAGCTGTTTGTTTAGGATATTTATACACTATTATAACATAAAAACACACCCACGTCAATGGGGCCAGAACTTATAACAACATCAAATTTGGTCGTCAATGCTTCAAACACCAGCTATGGATAAAAACATCAAAAAGAAACTATCCATGCAATCCAACTCTATGAATTAATCAAGACTAATCATCAAGACTATAAATTCATGTAATGCAAACACAACTCTTAGACCCTAATTCATGAACACACCTAGATTAGATCTAAGATCAAAACACAATCTTTGGAACCTTTTTTCATCACAATCCTATCTCAGAACTTGTTCACTTCACATTTATAAGAAGCATATATAGGCAAATTAATATTTTTACTATATCTTAGCATGTGAGAGTTCATATAAGCATCGTTATTTTAAAGGTAAAAGACTTTCTTTACCTCCAAAGAATCTGATATGATTCCTTGTACATCCTTCTCCAAGAGTATCTTCTTGAACCTCCTTAGTTCATGAGATGGTGCAAGGTCTAGCGTATGTCCAAGGTATGGATCTCCTTCTTCAAAGTTCACCTTTCTACCCTCATTTTCTCCAACTTGTGGCACTCCATAAAGACCAAAATCGTTTCTTCGTTAAGCATAGTGGAGAGATTTCTCTATCTTCAAGGTTTGGCAGCTTCATTGTCTCAAAAGGTGTTGCTCAAGTTGTTGAAGGTTTGAATCAGGATGAAGATCAATCAAGACACCTTATCTTGCAAATTGTTCTTGAGTTCTCCATCTTGAATGGGCTTTTTGACCAGTGGATAAAAGAGTGTCTTCAGTGGCTTGTGAGAAATAGGCATAGAATGATGAAATGCAGAAGATTTTTATGAGCTTTAAGAGCTTATTGCTATGATACCATGTTAAAATTTGATGGGTATGGGTGAAAATAAGATGAATAGGTTGAGACTGGTGTGTTGTGGTCAAGAGAGAATAGAGAATGGGTGATAAAAAGTGTATGAAATAAAGTTACTGAGAATTAGAGAATAAAGCTTTATGGCCAAAAATATGCAAGAAATTGTTGTGAGATCAATGTATGAGTATAATGAGAAAGTGAGCGAGTGTACGTATGGGAATGTTGAACCAGAGAATAGATTGAAAGAGGACGTTTATTTCTCTTTAGAGAAAAATCATTGTACAAGAAGTGGGTTATATAGCCATGATCCAACAAACTAATAAAAGAGGACAGGGGAGAAGAACTGAAAACTATGAAAGATGAAACGACTAGGTAAAGAGGAGATCTAGATAATATATTTGGATAAAGGGGTTTTTGTTCTAAACAACTTTATTTTCAACTTTGAAATGGTTAGCATGCTCTAATCATCTCTTTTTGCTTGTGCAGGTCAAAGGAAGTCTTCTAGAAAGTGTAAAATGATTATGGTCGAACCCCCTTCTCTTCCATGCCTTTCAAATTATTCACTCTTTGAAGTTTGGCTAAGTTTTACTAAGTCTTGTGAAGTCTTGATAACTCTTCCTTTTTACCTTTGTCTTTCATTTCTCTCCATTTCTTCTTTATTCCAATAGTACACACCATGTGGAGGGAGATGAATCAGCGACTCGATGAAGGCACCCCAACTCGTCCACCTCTTTGCAGAACTAATTGACGATTTTAGAAATCGACTCAGCTTACTAAAGCAATAAAACAATAAAAATGTAGAATTGTTCTTTTATGTTGGTTTGGTAGTAAGTGACATATATGTATAGAACCTTTTTTAACCATAACACATTTATGTTTCAAAAGAGAAAAAAGAAAACATAACACACTTGATGTATCTATCATATGTTTTCTTTGAATAAATTTGAACTTTATTCAAAAAAAGAAAAGTTGTGCTTTTGGTCACATTCCTTTATGAAAGAAGTCCGTGAAGACTGGATGAAAAAAAAATAGAATGTTGCGGCAATAAATTAAATTTGAATAACAGCTAATATATGATTTAGTCGTTGTTGACAGAAAAAGGACTTACTAGTTAAGTAAGAGGGTGTATCATGAGGCTCTCACATGCCTTAGGACTTGGGGATAATTGTCTAATGCCCAAAACCAAACATCGTAGTTCACATGTAGTCAACTGACACATACAATAACACAACTTTTACATACACATATCTAACATCTTTTCATTAATTGTAATTATGCATTAAGCGATATGGCTCCGAGTACAGCTCTTACATACGGATTCTAATAGATTCCAAATAATTGATTTCACTTTACCTTGTGGATTCTTTGGAAAAACATAATTTTTCAATCTACCAAGCTAAGTCAATGGCACTAGGAAATATGGAAGGCCATAAAAGAAGCCCAAGAATGCAATTCTTATTTTGAATCACATTTTTTTATGTTTCAAGATGTCTTGTATTTAAATATAACTGAAGAACAATAATATAAATCCGAGCAACATATTGAACTATGGATAAAAAAGTGTAATAGTAATAATTCCGGACTGAGCACAACGTGTGGAAAGTATCTTTACAAGATAGAATAGACGTCATTAGAGCTATTAATCAAAGTCTGTTGAGAGGAATACTATGACTGCTGTGTTGGTGAGCAGTTCGACCCTTTGTTCTGTCCACATGAGATATCACTTGCGGCATCGTCATCCCCACTGATACTATAATCTCTGCGATCCAAACAACATAATACGAATGTGCTTAGGCATATTACTACCAGAAGTGTACTCTTGAGTCTTGATGAATCAAAGCAAACTAAGACTGACCTATTCCTTCTCGGATCGATAAATTTGGCCTAATGATTTCTTCACTGTTCACCAGAAATATATCTCCTATGTACAGATGATTCGTAGGCACATACACACTACACAACTCTTCTTCTCCCTGGTCTGTCTGTGACCATAAAACATATAACTTTTGTCAATGCTGTTTCACTGGGAATTTGATGATTATTATTACAACTTCTTGTCCACTTACCTGAAGTGTCACCGATGAAGTGATAAATCCAAATGCATATTCACCAATGCGAGGGTGACGAATGATTGCTACCTCTTTAAAGGCGGTTGTGTTTTGGTCTGAGAAGAGAAACATATGTTACAAAAAAAGGCAGACTACCTAGAAGCATAAAACTACTTTACATGTTCTTTCTGTAGAAAATCATAAGAATGTCTGAATCATACAGCCATACCCGGAGAAATAGCAGTGCTAACTTGCTTAGAAGCTGAATATAGGTGCCTCACAAAGGGCATTCTTCTTATGAACTGCTCCCCAAGCCAGAAAACCGTAGAACCAAGCCACGAGGATGCAAATATTCCGACAAAGAAAGTGAAAAGAACCGATGTAATGAACCCAAGTCCTTGCAACATACAAAAACGAATTATAAAAAATGACATTATCTGATATTTAAAACAAAGTAAATCTACTAAGCCTAACACAAACCCTGAATCAGTTTAGCTTCTGATAGATTGAGCTAGGAGGGCAGAAGACAATAAAAGCCTTACCAAATATGTCAACACCAAGGCTCTCGTATATGGGACTGAAGAAACCATCAACGAACTGAATAAACCACCAGGTGATGAGGAACGTAACAGCAACAGGAAAGAGGACGACACTACACACTCAATATAAATAAAAGTCAAACAAGAGCAGTACATTTAAAAAAAAAAAAACATAAACTGGTGGTAAGAAGAGAGTGATTTACAAGCCAGTCATAAACTTCTTGGACACCCAACTCTGAAGAACAGCATAGCAAGCCTGTTCGAATGCAAATCAGATAACAGATAAAGAGTAATAATCAGCTTAAACTCCAAATCTTAATTACTTTTACAATTTGGACTTGTTCAATTTGACATCAAATGATCTTAAAAATTGAACAATGGATCAATAAAAGGTGAACCTTGCGAGTAGAAGAATTGGGAGAGTTGGGAGGAGACTTGGGAGGATCTTCAGGGTCTTGAGGAGCGAGTCCTTGACTCAGTGAACTCGTCGTAGCTTCCTTATCTTCTGCCATCTCTCCACACCACACCAGGCTCAGTGAGACCAGATCTTCGATTTCTATTGGGACTTGTATGAGACTCTGACTCTACTTTGAGTAAGGCGTACTTCTTTGATCATAATCCAACGATTTATATTCCACCACGTCATCTATCTGTAAGACACAAAAATCAACTTTGTTTCCTTTTTTTTTTTGGTCAAACAAAAATGACATTTTACATTACGAAAAGAAAGTTAAAGAGAAATTTGGTTCAATAGCCATAAAAAAAGGTTTCAATGTCCTCTGCTACTAAAAATACATATTATCTACTTTTAGCATAATTGATTAGTGTTCAACTCTACAAAATGATATCGTATTACTCTTTTGTGTTCTAGTTATTGATAAAGGAGGAGATCTTTCTTTTAATCTATTGCCATATGAGTATAGACCAATGTGTATCCCTTACTTAGAACATCTCCAAGAGGCTCTCAAACCCTTAAATTTTGACGTTTTTACTCTTCAAGAGACCCTCAAACCCTCAAAACACTATTTACTTTACATTTTAATCCTTATAAATTTATAATTCACATATATTTGTACTAACATTAATTTTCTTATCACTTTAATCTTTATAACTATATTTCACTTAAATATTCAAATATACCTTATATATACATATATATATATATATGTATTATTAATATATAAACTATATAAAAATGTTAAAACTAAAATAAAATAAATAGAAATAATATTACTTAAAAGATATTTATTATTTCACAGAAAATTATATTACATTGAAGAAATATTACAAATTAAAGATCAAAAGTACAAGATTAATTGATCATATTTGGGAATACTATGAAAAGAACAATAGTGAATAATTTATATTTTATTTTTATGAATTAATGTGGATTTTATATTATTACTATGCATTCCTGTGTTGTAATAAATTGTATTTATAAATATAGTGTTTCATATTTTTAATGTGTATATATTATCTATCTCTATAAAGTTTAAAGACTATAATTAATTTATATTAAAGTTGAGGACTAAGATACAAATTACATAAAACTTCAAAGATAAATTTGAGGTTTCTTCTTGGAGTATACCACCCTCAAATCTTCATTTTAAGGATTCTCCACTCTTAAAATGAGGTTCCTTCTTGGAGATGCTCTTATTAGAGTTGATTACACCTAAAACTATTTTTTAACTTTCTTTACACTCAAAGTCACTTTCTACATGATAGACACTTTATTGTGGGCCAGAGATAAATTGTGGACAATTTTGTCTTTAGTGGACGAAAGCGTAGATTGTTCATGTGTGGACGGATGATGCGTGGACGAGAATACGTGGAAGGGGTAATGGGTGATGCGTGGATGGGTGATGTATGGACAGGTGATACGTGAATGGGTGTGGACAGATGATGTGGGGATGGTGTATGAAACGGTGATCTGTGGATGGATGTTCAAACCACCGTCTCTAACTCCCGTAAACGACGTCGTTTCCAAAGATAAAATTTTTCCCCGAGGCACAACCTCTCCGTTCAAATATACCTCCCGGATAAAGCCTCCGCCACCAAGGAAAAGCTACCGGTCCTCGTCTACTTCCACGGCGACGGCTTCGTCATCGAAACCGCGTTTTCACCGACTTACCGCACTTTCCTCACTTCAACTGTCGCCGCCGCCGACTGCTTAGCGATCTCCGTGGACTACCTTCGTGCGCCGGAGTTTCCGGTTTCAGCACCGTACGAAGACTCGTGGGATGAGCTCAAATGGGTACTCACTCACGTCTCTGGAACCGGACCGGAGCAGTGGATAAACAAACACGGCGACTTCGGGAAAGTGTTCCTCGCCGGAGACAGCACCGGTGGAAACATCTTTCATCATGTGGCGACACGAGCGAGGAGAGAGAAGCTAGACTCACTCGTCTCCGGTGTCATCTTGATCCATCCATACTTCTGGGGAAGACTTCGGTGGACGAGTTCGAGACGATAGACGAGACGAATAGGAGAAACATCAAAGCGCGTTGGATAGTCGCGAGCCCGGATAGTGGAGAAGGAGTGGATGATCTGTTGTTTAACGTGGTCGGATCTGAATCAGTGGATTTATGCGGGTTAGGTTGTGGACGGATTCTAGTGGTGGTGCCGGGGGATAACACTTTTGTGAGACAAGGTTTTGGTTACGCACCGAAGCTGGAGAATAGTGGATGGGAAGGGGAAGTTGAGTTGATGGAGGTTAAAGACGAAGGTCATGTTCACCATTTGAAGAGTCATGATACTGATAATGCTCGTAAAGTGGTAAATAAAGTTGCAGACTTTATTAAAAAGTAAGATTGTACTAGGATGATAAAGAATAAATTTTGATGCTTATTAGTTAGTATTAATAGTTGATTACACTCCAAAACATTTTTTTCTTTCTTTTAATTCTCTCAATTTTTCACTATTATTCTCTCAATTTTTCAATCTCTTATTCTTCTTCAAATCTCCATTACAAAAAGTTTTATTCTAGACAGAATTTCTTATGGGGATTTTTCTTTATCTTCTTATGTGATCGTAAGGTGATATGAAAAATAAATTGGAAAAGAGGTGTTTTGGGGAGAAAAGTGAAAATGATGAAGACATAGTGAAGAGGAGAGAAGAAGGTTTGTTTAGGTTGATGTCATTGACAACGTTTTGTTTTTGTTGAAGCCAATTAGGGTTGGTGTTCTTGATTCAATTTAGAAAACGAAAGAGAAATAGGTTGTTTGCATCAAGAGAAATGTATCTCTCAAGTGAAATGTGGCTTTGGATGTAACTTAAAAGACAAAAAGTGACTCTCTTTGTAATTGTTTTTAATAGAGAAACATTTTAGGAGACTAACCTTTATTTTGTAAATTATTACATCCATGTCATTGCTGAAGTGTCACTCTCACAATGATTTTCAGCCTAAATAATTAATTGCCTTATATTTACTAGAGTAATTACACAAAATGCCATTAGTATTCAACATACCTTTAATATATTTAATAGATTAGTTTTCTCTTTCCCTGCAATTAAAATAATATTTACGTAGAATAATAGAAAAAAATCACCTATTAAAAAAACTAAAAACGATAAACCATTTCTTTTTATTGTTATTTACGGCAGTTTAATTCCACTTACAAACACTAACAATTGTTTGAATCAGATAAAAGCTTCATAAAAAATTATAAGATTTTATATCCAAAACCTCTAGAATTATAAGATCTCAAAATGTATGCGTATGACCATGACAAAACTTTATCGAAATTTGAATCAATACCATAAGATCTTAATCGGTTGTTTTACCTCATAACATTAGCTTTATATCTCACCATAAATGGGTCCATTGCTGCAATTCCCATATACAACCATCATCACCGGCTGCTCTGCAATAAACATGAGCCACTCACATTTTTCTTGTGTAGTGTTATTTTTTTTTCTAACTATGAATATATTGGGTCGACGAGCTATTTCCCCACGAGAACTATCATATAGCATCAGATCCCCACCAAACTATGACCTAGTGTCAAATCTCCATGATTTGAAAGTTATGAACTTATTTCTCCACAAATTAACAATTTCGAATGTATTTCTCCCCGAACTGATACTTCGAAACTTAATTACCCATAGACCATGGTTTTAATTGGTTTATTATTAACCAAATAGTTTAAACCGGCTAAACCAAACCAAAATTCATTTTAAACAATTTTTATTAAAGAATATTGTTTCCTTCTTGTTTAAATTTCAAAATATAGTTTTTTTTTAACTTCAAAGAAGTTTTAGACTTATATTTTTGTGTTTTCTGAAATTTAAAAGAAAAAAATTACATCAAAATTTTATTTTTATAAATTTTAATAAAATCACAATGAACAAATAACCTTGTTAAATTTGTGTTTTTGGAAATTTGAAAGAAAAAAAAATCAAATTTTGATAAAAATATATGTCAACAAATCTATTTTGTTGAAAATTTGATTTACATCAAAATTCAACAAAACATAGATTTTGACATATACTTTTACTTTCAAATTTGTTCATTCTAATTTTATTAAATTCTCTAAACATAAAATCTTAATTTAATATTTATTTTAATTTTTTTTAAAAACGCAAATAATTTTTATAAAAATAGGAAATATTTTTTTAATTAAAAAATCTATATTTTAAAATTTCAACAAGAAGAAAAACAATATTCTATTAATAAAAATTATTTAAAATGAATTTTGGTTTGGTTTAGCCGGTTTAAACTATTTGGTTAATAATAAACCAATTAAAACCATGGTCTATGGGTAATTAAGTTTCGAAGTATCAGTTCGGGGAGAAATACATTCGAAATTGTTAATTTGTGGAGAAATAAGTTCATAACTTTCAAATCATGGAGATTTGACACTAGGTCATAGTTTGGTGGGGATCTGATGCTATATGATAGTTCTCGTGGGGAAATAGCTCGTTGACCCGAATATATTTAAATTAGATTACACTAACAAATCAAAAAAAAATTATTGCATCTTTCACCCAACTGTACATGATCAAATATTTGTAAAGCCTGTGATCAATGGTGTATATAAACATGACTTAGGAAGTAAAATATGAGTCTCATCTCAACCATCATATTTCACTTTTTTCTATTTGGATTTATATTTCTCATCTCATTGTGTAAATGTAACATTAAAATTATTATAAATCAAATACTATTATAAAATCAAATGCTATTATAAAATACAACATATCCGAAATCATCCTTGAAGTCACCACGAAGTATAAGTTATGCTCAATTTATGAGGATCAACTATTGATTTTGCTTATTACGGAAAACATGTTTTAGATGGATTAGTGTTACTTAATTTATTTGTCAAAGTTTAAATCTTAGTGCCACTAATAATTTATTATCGATTTTCAGAACCCATATAAATTCAGACAATTATTTGTTTTATTTACTAAAATGAACTGTGTTTACTAACAAATTAAAGTCTTAGTAATGTAAGTATTTTGTTCATATGACTATTTTGATATGCGTAATGTGTATGATTATAACCTATGAATCTTTTTGATATGCAAAATGTGTATCATACGATATTGGACAAATGAATATGAAAAAATATAAATTAAACTATACTATTTAAATCATAATTTTATCCTGCACAAGGTGCATGTCTCTACTTAGTTGTTAGTTATTTTGATAGCAGCATAAAAGATGGATCATGTAGCTCATGGCTATCTTTTTATTATAGACAACTAGGGGTGACACAGATCCGGATATCCTTAAAATTTAGAGTATCCGAATTCAAATTCGTCGGATCAGTGATTTAAGTATCCGGATCCGGATTCGTAACTTCTAGGTATCCGAGCTTTAAATATCCGTCTAAATATTGTAATACCAGCTGCCAGCTGGTATACATGTTCGGATTCGGATCCATAAAAATAAATATTTATAAAAAAATTATGAATATATATATGACATATAATATTATTAAAATTAAATATAATATTATATAACTTATTTTATGTATAACTATTAATATATAAAATATAATTTTTAAGAAAATTTAAAATATTTTAAAAACAAGGATCTAGATCCGGATATCCAAACCTAAAAATTAAGATATCCATATTCGGTCTGGACGGATCCGAGATTTTACTATCCAGATTTGAACACCCCGGATATTCTATTTTCATAGCGAATCTTGGATCAGATCCGGATCCCGAGTAATAGGTCTCAAGCCTAGTGATAATGCATAGATATTACTCCTTCAATTGATAGTTCCTTCTTTCAATGGTGTAATTTAGGTATTAAGGCATGTTATCATGTAATATTTTTGGATTTATCGCTGAATATTTTAATAGGAATTATCTACTTACTTTTCAGCAGTGGATCAAACTATATGTAGTTCATATTATTGTGAACGCATAGCCTAGGTGGACATATGACCTTATGGGTGTGTGACCTTGTGGACATATGTTCTTTTAGGTACATGGTTGTATAGATTATTACAGTCATAAAGTATAATAAGTGCATGATTGGACCATATAAAAGATTCGTCGATATGCGTCATGAGCATGGTGTCATTCTGCTTATGAGCTAGAAGTCATGCATGGACCAATAGATAAACTCATGTAGTGATATTATGAGTAGAGACTTTGATATGGTTCAGAGTGAACATAGAAATCAATCTATTATAGGCTTGTCGATGAATGAATTTTTGGGTTCGCTGTCATGCCTTGACAACTATATATTCGAAGAAAAGTTATATGGAATGAGTTGGACTGAGATCCCCTTCTTAGTATTAAAAGCGTTAGATTCATAAAATCATGCATATCTGTAAGATTAGAAAAAAATATTTATGTATATTTTTAGATAACAGAATATATTTTTTTCCTGAAACTAGTCTTAAATATTAGAGTATTTAATTTCTTCTCTTAGATTTAAAAAGATTTTCATTCTTATCTAAACTGATTATTTTAGATTTAGCAAGATTTCACCATATTCCTTTATAACTATAACCATTGTTAAAATTTTGAAATCTAATACAATAGAGTTGGTTTTTTATTTCCATACACTACAAAAAAAAGATCATTTTAAATCATTTATTTTAAATATTTACATTACTTATAAATGATGTAAAAGAAATTTGCATAATTTAAAAAAGTGACTCTGAAAGTGGTGATGCAAATATTTTGTATCATTTTATTAATAAATGATGTGAATAATAATAATATTTTCATCGGTTATATTAAGTGATGTCAAAATGTAACAGTTATAAAAATTGATGTTAACTTTTGTATCAATTATGTTAATTTATTTACATGATGTCAAAATGTGTCGACTATATGAAATGATGTTAACTTTTATATCAATTTTATTAAACGATGTTAACGTTAGTATCAATTAAAGTAATCAATATTAATTGGTCACATCATTTTTTAATAATTGATACAAAACTTATATCAATTACTAAAAATGATTAGAATACTAGTATCATTTATAATTATTGATTTAAGATAGTAGTATCAATTTAAAATAATTGATATTACATTTGTATCACTTTTTAAAAATGATTCTAATATATATATATATATATATCAATTATAAAAATGACGAAAATTATTTATAATTGATCTAAAATAGAATTGAATTATTTTATTATATTCTACTAATATTTTTATTGAAATTAAATAAGAAACTAAATAAGAAAACTATAATTTACAATGCAAATTGCTGTACTAGAAACAAAAACATAATTGTTCTATCAAACAAATTCATAAAACACAAATAAAATAAATTTACTACGAACATGGTAAACTAGTCACGATTACTAGCATAGTCTTCAACATTGAATATCGATTGACACCATCATTCCTTTTCCTGATATAAATTTTTGTAACAAATTAGTTTATCATCAAAATTTTATTGATGGTAAAATTAATAAACAATTATCAATACCTAATTAGGATTAGATGGATTTGGAATGTTGGCAAAAGGTGGATTTGGTATATTGGCGAATGCTACAGCAAAACTTGCAGCCCATGCTCTTGCCTAAAACATTTAATTTAGTATATTAGTTGTATATATATATCAAAGTATATTAATAGAATTTAACTAACACACTATATTATTACATGTTCACTGGTTGATGTACCAATAATCTATTGGATGAATGTACCCATTCCCTTCACTTGATCTGATAATTCTTTCACTTGTGTTTTTAACTCAACAACCATTCCAGAATTTTCTATCTCTTGTCTAGTTGCAGTTGAGCGTCCCACCAATTTTGAAGGTGTAGGTCCACGACCAACACAACGAACTCGTTATTAGAGTGAAGCAAGACAAGGAGGTGTGAAGGCCAAACAAAAGAAGTGAAGGCCAAGCATCTCCAGCCTCAAGATACTGATCACACACCCAAGAAAATGAAAAGATGATCAAGGTGTGTGTGCAAGAAGAGAAGGAGGCTGTAGAGGCATGAAGTGTGTCGCAAGTAATCTAGACTTGCACAAAAAAGAAAGGAGCCAGCAAGCTGGAAAGAACAAGAAGCCTTGTGCAAAGATTGTGCAAAGATAATGATGTGCAAAGTTTGTACAAAAAGATTATCTTGCACAAGATTTGCACAAGAAAGATAATGATGTGCAAAGTTCGGGTCAGCCTCAAAACACCCAAAGATCAATGTGCAAAACAAGGGTTGAAGATAATCTTTGGTGCAAAGTTTGTGCAAAAGAACAAGACCAATGTGCATAGTCCGGGTGAGCTTTATGTCGACCAAGAAAGAAGAAGCTGGTTGGCGCCAAAGAATTCAGTTTGAATTCAAATGGGATCACATGTGAGCTTAAGGAATATGGCTGTTGGGAGCTGTCCCTTTCACTCTCTTGCTGCAGAAAACTCTCTTGTCCTCTTCCTCCTTGGCTGCTTCCTAATAGCTTTGTTTATTCATTTCCTAGGATAGTATTAGTTTAATCTCTCCTTTGTCTTGTTGCTGCTTCTGTAAAACCTAAGGCTCTCCTCTATAAATAAAGAGGCAGCCTCATTGTAGTGAACACACAAGAAATAAGAGACAAGCATTCATAAATTTCGTGTATAACTCATCTCTTTACTAAGTGTTCTTTAAATTAGTCACAATGTAGGGAGTTAAGGTATACATGTTTTGGGTCTGCCTAAGGGCAGATCATGCTTGCCCATTCTACTCTAAATCAGTTTAAACTCTTTTTTATCTTCTCTTAAACTCTAGCTTACTGATTCTATTTCCTATTCTCCTTAAGTGAACAAACTGAAAGTGTTGTGTCACTTGTCAAGGTATAGATTCAAACTAGATTCTTTAATCTATTCTTAGTTTAATTCTAATTATTGTATCAATCTCACAGCCACTTAATCTCTCTAGATTCAGATGGTTGTGTAGATTATTTTGCTGAGATGATTCAATCATAAGTTGATTGTCTCTTTTAGTCCTAAAGAGTGAGTTCATGTTCTTAGCTATTCATAGCTTTTCCAACATGGTATCAGAGCTTTGTTGCTGTTCTTGGGCTGAACTCACTTCTTTTGTCAATTTCTTCATCTGAATCTCTCTCTCTTTCTCCTTTAAAATTCGTTTTTGATGAGATGTGTGGCTGGGATTCAAAACTTGGACAGTAGAGAGTGTAGATGAAGTATGTATTCAAAATCTGTGAGTTTCTTTAAGATGCAAGTCTTTAAAGTTTTTTTTTTAATCAATGACTCTCCCCTTTATCTCCTCATTGTTTAAGCCTTTGGATGAAAGATTAAAAATCTGTTCATGTCAGCTTGAGGGAGGGAGAAAAGATTAAACTTGTATCTTGAAGAACTCTTGAAAAAAAAAATCGATTTCAAAAATATTTTGTGTTCATCTTGTCTAATTATTTCTTTAAAGAAGACAAGATGGAGTTATGTTTTGGTTTCTTCTCTCCCATTTGTAAGTTGTGGTTCTGATCTTGAGTTGGGATCCTAATCCAAGGCTAAGGGAGGGAAATGAAACAAAAGACTTCATTTGTTTTGTGCTTTAAAAACAGTTTTAAAAGATGAAGTTCTTGCTGGTTTTGTCTCAAACATTATCATCCTTTTCTACCCTTTGTCTCTTAATATTTTCAAACTTGGTAAAAGACTTTAAGTCTAATGAAACCAAAGGTTGAGGGAGGGAGAAAGATTGATGATGATTTGAAGAAAATTGATTTGTAAGAGCATTTGAATTTCAGATTTAAAGAAAGCTCTTTGAAAGGATTTAAAACTCCGAAAATGTTTTTGAACAGATTCTTGAGTAATCTGATTTCGAAAATGCTTTAAAATGTGTTAACTGGTGGGATGTTCATGCCTCACCAGCATTGTGATCAGCCATGAAGCTTGAAGGCCAGGGACTGCAATCTGCTTCCACAAAACTCTCATTCTCCTCCATACTCTTACTCTCCATTATTCTCTCATACTCTTGTTACTTATTCTCTAATTCTATGATTACTTATACTCTCTGGTTACTTTATTCTCTCCATCATTCACTAATTTTGTGCTTTGAATCTGTCCATACTCAACAGGTTCTAAGTATAAGAATGGTGATTGGTGTTTGTACTTGGTTGTCTCAAGAAGACAATGAAAGTTTGGTTGATCTAGAGCAGCATCAAAAGCAAGCTTTGGGGGTTAGAACCAATGGCCTCAGATTCATGGACCCAAGACAAGAAGATCTTGAGGAGAATATACTGTAGGAAAGTGATGAATCAGCTCACCAGCAAGATGTTAGCTAAGGGTCAGTAAGCTTCATGTGAAGCATCAAGAAGAAAGAGGTGTTGCACAAGTTCAAATCATGGCGCTAACACCCTCAGCAATCTGTTCAGATCATGGTTCAAGCCATGAGTCACTTTTGGCGGTTTTAAAGACAATTCCACGCCGCAGTTAAGATTAGAGAAGCTTCAAGCTCAATTCAAATAAAACTAAGGTCATAGCTATCCAATGCACCGTGAAGGCTATACTATTTTTGTCCTCATCATGGTTTTATCCCAAGTGGTTTTACATGGTGAGGTTTTTAATGAGGTAGTCATTTGCGTGTTGCAAGCTTGGCCTTTGGAACCAATGGCTTCCGCAGCCCAACCTTGAGGGAGGGTATTAGAGTGAAGCAAGACAAGGAGGTGTGAAGGCCAAACAAAAGAAGTGAAGGCCAAGCATCTCCAGCCTCAAGATACTGATCACACACCCAAGAAAATTAAAAGATGATCAAGGTGTGTGTGCAAGAAGAGAAGGAGGATGTAGAGGCATGAAGTGTGTTGCAAGTAATCTAGACTTGCACAACAAAGAAAGGAGCCATCAAGCTGAGAAGAACAAGAAGCCTTGTGCAAAGATTGTGCAAAGATAATGATGTGCAAAGTTTGTACAAAAAGATTATCTTGCACAAGATTTGCACAAGAAAGATAATGATGTGCAAAGTTTGGCTCAGCCTCAAAACACCCAAAGATCAATGTGCAAAACAAGGTTGAAGATAATCTTTGGTGCAAAGTTTGTGCAAAAGAATCAAGACCAATGTGCATAGTCCGGGTGAGCTTTATGTCGACCAAGAAAGAAGAAGCTGGTTGGCGCCAAGGAATTCGGTTTGAATTCAAATGGGATCACATGTGAGCTTAAGGAATATGACTGCTGGGAGCTATCCCTTTCACTCTCTTGCTGCAGAAAACTCTCTTGTCCTCTTCCTCCTTGGCTGCTTCCTAATAGCTTTGTTTATTCATTTCCTAGGATAATATTAGTTTAATCTCTCCTTTGTCTTGTTGCTGCTGCTGTAAAACCTAAGGCTCTCCTCTATAAAAAAAGAGGCAGCCTCATTGTAATGAACACACAAGAAATAAGAGACAAGCATTCATAAATTTCGTGTATAACTCATCTCTTTACTAAGTGTTCTTTAAATTAGTCACAATGTAGGGAGTTAAGGTATACATGTTTTGGGTCTGCCTAAGGGCAGATCATGCTTGCCCATTCTACTCTAAAATCAGTTTAAACTCTTCTTTATCTTCTCTTAAACTCTAGCTTACTGATTCTATTTCCTATTCTCCTTAAGTGAACAAATTGAAAGTGTTGTGTCACTTCTCAAGGAATAGATTCAAACTAGATTCTTTAATCTATTCTTAGTTTAATTCTAATTATTGTATCAATCTCACAGCCACTTAATCTCTCTAGATTCAGATGGTTGTGTAGATTATTTTGCTGAGATGATTCAATCATAAGTTGATTGTCTCTTCCAGTCCTAAAGAGTGAGTTCATGTTCTTAGCTATTCATAGCTTTTCCAACACTCGTCATGGATGTTCTGGACCAAAAACTTGAGCATATTCATCATCCAAACTAGCTTTAACATTGTTTGTGATGCGTGGATTTTGGCTCAACAATGTTGTAAGTGCTTCCTAAAAGCCAAGCAAAAGATAAATTCTTAGCTGAGTTTATTAGTAAGTCTTTGCATAGTAGATCAAACAAAACTAACCGCGCGTGTTCTTGCTTCTTCACATACAAAGCTTTCATTAGGTTTTGTGCGAGTCTGGATGAAAAACTCCGCTCGGCCTGGTGTTTTTCCGGTCTTGATTTTCTCCGTAAAAAGTAAATGCACAAATAATATAAAAATATATATAATAATATAATAAATTAGATTTATATTACATGTAAGTTACTTACAATCTCATTTCTTTTCCTTGAAAAACTCTTTCTTCCACATACATGAGGCATAAATTTTTTTTTGGTTTTTGGTATTCCGTTCTTGCATTTTTTGAAATATAGCCTAAATATAGACTTATATTTGATATATATAGCTAAATATAAAAATATTAAATGAATAAACTATACCTTCCATTTTTCAGTGAATCTCATATGAACGAAATGACCCCATTGATTTTAAGGAACATTTTTAGGTCGGTTCTGCAACGTCTCACTTAAATTATCTCGTTTGTACTCTTTCCAAAGACGTATTTGACATCCTTGCATCTGCTACCTAATCCACCCATCACATATATTTTCCTTGCCGTTGGATCATCAAACCAAAATTTGGCCTGACATTAGACATACAACAATTCATCATACAAAAATATTATCACTAAACATCTCATGATTAAAAACAATTACAGTGATAAATAGATGATATGTTACCTGAATTACTCTCACACCTTGTTTTTTATGAGGGAATTAACTAACCCCCAGTCGATGTAGTTAATTGGTAGCAAATTTACATAATTGCTTAACTGACCTAACCATGATCCTAGCAAACCTCCTAACTCTCCAATTGGTTGGCCGCTATCTTCGTCGAAATGCACAATTACTTTACTATTTTGCAATTTCCAAAATATCTTTAGATGTCACCATTTTGCCTTCTATATTTCCATCAATATCTTATAAAATAAAATAAAAAGATCAGATTAGTATATAACAAACCACATGCGAAAGTGTTTGACTAAATTTGATAGAAATGTATTAATAAACCAACTTAAGAAAGCAGATTATCTAATGTAGATTATCAAACGAGTATAAAACAAACCAATTTATTTTATAATATATTTCTTCATCCTAATTTAAAGAGAGCAAATTATCTAATGTAGAAACTATGTAACACTTAATATATTTTTTAATAAGGCATTCAAAGTTAATAAATCATAAGAAGTGTTTTAGTTTCAAAAAATAAATAAATAAAGAAGTGTTTGACTAAACTTGAGTTATCCAATATGTTTTCATATTTTTAATCTAACTTTCTTCTTCAATCCTCTTTAGAAATCTGTCGCAATTGTCTTAATAGAAAATAAATTTCTAAGTAAACTAAGGAAATGAGTTTTAATTATATTACATATAACTTCTATTTTCCATTTGAAGCTTTTACATTCTGGAGCAAATGTAGGAGGCGTATTGTAATCAGCTTCCAAATGAGATGAATCATCTGGTTCTTGTGTCTCCGAATCCATAGAATCCATAGCCCTAAACTGATTGAAATTCACAAAAGTATGAATCATTATTCAGTTCTCTTTTGTTTAAAACAGAGAAGAAAGCAAATACCAAACGGTAGAATCAATAGTTACATCACCTTGATTGATTTTATCACTTTTAATTCTCTGGTCAGATTGCTCTTGGCAGTTTTTCAGAAAATGGCTTGTTTAGAAGTCACGTATCCATATATCTAGTTGTTGTTAATTAATTTATATTAACAGCTATTTTAAAATAAAATAAAAAGAAACTGGCCACTTGGGATGAAAATACAGCACACATGCAGGATCAAAAGATTTTTTCACTAATATATTTATTCTCTGAGTGATTACATACAGATACATATTAGTTAGTTAGTAGTGATCCATAAAATTATATTGTTTTGCATATATCTATCAAGTGATCTAATATAGATGGATAGTATGCACTTTCTTTACCCTTGTGTTTGAATGCAACATGACTGGGCATTCTTCATGCTTCACGCATACCTAAGCAAAATTAGCAAAATAGAGAATCTACATATTCATAAACATAATGAAATTGACAGAAACTTTCTAAAATGGGTAAACATCAACATATGTATAAGCTATTAGAACTTTGTATAAAATCCTTGAGTGACAAAACAACTTTACAATCTCACTATTTTTAGGGTCTCAAACATTTTAACAAGCTCATAAACTCTCTTTAACAGCTCCGGTTTGATCAACCAGACGTTTGCCAAATTCAGTCTTACACAGAATTCCTTGATCACAAATGACAAAGCACAAACACCTCACAGCAAAAACTGTAACACACCTCTCAAAATTTTGCTTCCAATGATACATAGAATTAGTAGCCCCCTAAGATTTAACTAAATGCAAGCTATGTAACATGCTTAGATAGATCCCTTGTCTAATTCCATCACGAGTAGATAACGATCAGCTTCAACTTAAAAAGAAAAAAAAATGACAGTGTATACCTTGCCACAATCCAAAATAATTAATAAAGGCAGACATTGATTGACTAAACTGAATTCAATGTCAATTTATACATCTCCTCTTTAAAAAAAATCTCCAATACAAAGAAAACTGACGAAAGAAAATAAACAAGAGCATAAAACATATAACACTAAATCAGGAGAAAGACACCTTGTAAACATCTTCCTATGTAGATTCAATACCCAACTGATCTGAATCATTTGAGTCACCCATATCATACAGATCTTTAGGCTGAATATATATGAATTGCAATGTTCCACTCTTTCTCTATAGGATCATTCACATAATATACCATTTTCGCTTAAGACGCCAGTATATATGGTTCATCCTCTTCATTATCTCCATTGTGTAACAAGCGTGAGAAATTTACCATATGATGAACATAGGCATCCATTTTATATCCTCGTTCTGTACGAGTGTCCGCCCACTTACACTTGAATAATACAACTTTAAAAACTTCATAGTAGTTTAACTCCATAACTTCAATCAGATTA
Source organism: Moricandia moricandioides (assembly GCA_905132885.1). NCBI lineage: Eukaryota > Viridiplantae > Streptophyta > Magnoliopsida > Brassicales > Brassicaceae > Moricandia > Moricandia moricandioides. The sequence continues at coordinate 75,470 of CAJHQQ010000072.1, forward strand.
CCATAGTAAGCCACATTTCCTGTTCGTGGGTTAGGATCACGAGCACTAGCGTAGCTTGTTGTCTCAGCAGCCACATAAACACCATTATTTTGCGTGTTTAGGTCAAATTCTCTTTTTGTTGTTCGGAATTTGAAACCATTGACATTGTAAGCTTTATACTTTACAAACTTTTCAGATGGACCTAAAGCTAAGCATCACAAATTATCACTTATCCCATATAACTCATTCATCTCTACTTTTTTCTTGATCCATTTTGAAAAATTATGATGCATTTCACGGTCAATGTCGATGGCATGATTTCTCTTGCTCTGGTAAGTTTGTTCTGTTAACAACTCATTTTTATACTTCCTAGATGAAAATCAAAAAAATGTGTATGTTAGAGAATAATAAATTTAATTAAAACTAGTAGGTTTTGAATGACAGAAACTTACTCTCGTAAGTGATCCAGTAGCTAACAGTTGACCAATATATGTCGATGTGCTTGCTGCCTTTCTATATGAGTAAGAGTATAAACTCGACCTGCTCAAATAAATCTTCCAAGATTTGGGAAAATATGCGGTAATTCAGAATTTGGTTTTGTCATAGTCTCAGCTAGAGGTCGATCGTCAGCTCGGCCAACCCGAGTAAATATTGTCTCTATATCATTGAGATACATGGAGCAAAAGGTTACACACTCGTCAGCCAAATATTGTTCACATATAGAACCCTCATGCTTAGCGCGATTCCGAACATATGATTTGAAGTGTCCGAGAGTCCTGTAGATAATTTGAATCAAGTATGTTTACAAAAACATATAATGAAAGAACACACCTCTCAATCGGATACATCCAACGGTATGGAACTTGCCCACCAAACTTTGCCTCTTCTGTGAGATGTACTATTAAGTGTACCATCACTGTGAAAAATGATGGAGGAAAAAACATCTCCATACGACATAAAGTCAGCACAATACGATCTTGTAACTTATCAAGCTCATCGATATCAAGGACCTTTGCAGATATATCTATACAAAACTGACAAAGTTCGACAATGGCTAATGTCACATCTGGTGGCAGTAAATTCCGAATTCCAACTGAAAATAAATCTCTCATTAACACGTGACAGTCGTGACTTCTTAAGCATGATAACTTTCGGCCATTAACATCAACACAACTTGCTAAGTTAGAAGCATAACCATCATGGAGTCTTACATTTTTTAAGACACTTAAAAAAGTGTCTTTCCCATGACTAGTTAGAGAAAAACATGCAGCTTGATACTTCCTATTACCATCAGGCCACAAGTCAGGACATATACCAAGCTCACGGAGATCTTTTCTGGCATTCAAATTATCTTTTGATTTTTTTTTGTCATCCAACAATGTATAGGCCAGATTATCAATGACATTCTTCTCTATGTGCATAACATCCAAATTATGCCGCAACATTGTAGATTCCCAATAAGGCAACTCGAAAAAAATACTTTACTTTTTCCACTGTTGAGTAACACTTCTTCCAGCATCACTTCGATCTCTCTTTCTTCCAACTTCAACTAGACCATTTTTCTTACCAAAAGTAACATTAACTTGTTCAAGTTGGTGAACAATTGTAGAACCTGTCAATGTGACTGGTGGAGGTCTGGTTTCTATTTTCCCATCAAAATATGCTCTATTTTGACGAAAGCCATGATCTGCAGGAAGAAAACGACGATGGCCAATGAAACATTTTTTTTCCCATGATGTAATCGTTGTCCTATGCCATCATAATTACAACTTGGACAAGCTGATGTTGTATACGTATTCCAACCTGATAAATTTCCAAAACCAGGAAAATCACTAACTGTCCACATGAGAGCTGCTCGCATATCAAATGTTTGTTTTGTGGAAGCATCTAGTGTTTCAATCCCATCAAACCACAACTCTTTCAACTCTTTGATAAGTGTCTTCAAGTAGACGTCAATATCATTACCAGGCATATGTTTTCTTGGAATAACCATTGAGAGGATCATTGATGTCTGCTTCATCGACATCCACAGTGGAAAATTATAAGGAAATAACATCACTGGCCAGATGCTATAACTACTGCTCATTGTACCAAAAGGGTTAAATCCATCAGTTGCCAAGCCTAATCTGACATTTCTTGAATCATAAGCAAATTAAGGATATTTTTTTATCAAATTCCTTCCAAGCTAATCCATCTCTTGGATGTCGAAGTTTGTCATCATTGTTACTAGAAGTTGCATGCCATCTCATATGGATAACAGTTTTTGATGACATGAATAAACGCTGAAGTTGTGGCTTTAGAGGAAAATAACGCAAGACTTTTGCATGAGCTTTAGTTTCTTTTTTCTCTGTTCCAGAAACCGTTACTTCTACATAAATATTATTTTTCCAACGAGAGACTTCACAAACTTTGCAAATCTCTCTTTCTGCATCTGCCTCCCAATATAACATGCAATCATTTGGACATGCATGAATTGACTTGTAAGTCATTCCTAATTTGCGAATAACCTTCTTCATATCACTAAATGAGTCTAGCAATTTGGCATGGGTAAAGGCTTCTTTCATCAAATCAAGCACCATTGATATACCCTTGTCACTGATCCCACACATATATTTAATATGGTATAACTTCAGTATAAAGGACAACTTTGTGAAGTTACTGCATCCTGGATATAACTCTTGATTATAATCAACAAATAACTTTTCAAAATCTTCTCCTTTTCCACTAGTTTCTCCAACAGTTGATGGTATATCGGTGTTCATATGTTGCTCAGATGATTCATTTCCATATTCACCTTGCATATTCATGTTAATATCAGGAAAAAGATCATCCAAGAGATTCGAAGTTGAATCTAACTGAACTCGACGAATATCAGAAGGTACGCTTGCATTCTCTGTAATGTGTATTTCTTCTCCGTGTAGTATCCAACTTGTGTAAGAACTTAAAAAGCCATAGCACATTAAATCACCTTCCATATTTTCTCTTGACTTAGGTTTAGTCAGAGAACAACGATAACATGGACATTTCATCATTTGTGCATTTGATCTACCAAATGCAAAATTCAAGAATTTTTCCACTCCTTGTTTGTAATCTTGATATAAACGTGCCTTTTGTATCCATGATTTATCCATTGAAATCTGAAAAAATATTTACAGTTTGTAAACTTTAAATTTACAAATCAATCATTAAAGATACTATCATTCATTTATTCAATGTAATCGTTCATTTAGATTTTAAAACCTTCAAAAACTATGAAAACGTTTTGATCAATTTAGTCAATGTAAATTTCTCATTAGCATCAATTATTAGCATAACTGATATATAAATTTTTACAATCATTTAACAATTACTAATTTAATCCTCTCGCTAAAAATTCAGAAAAGCATATGTCAGTTTACTTTATAATTAAACACAACACTGATTTTGGTTTTTAGGGATTGCAGATTAACATTTTTTTTTCAAAAACATTGTAAAACCCTTTTTCTATAAACCCAAAAGACGTATGTTATTTTAATTTATAATTAAGCACACCTTTGATCTTTGACAATTTTTTTCAAAGAAATTGTAAAAAAAGTGAGAATGATCGTAATGTACCCTAGAGAAGAAGAAGCCAAACAAAAGCAAAGTCAACAGTCAGTGAATTAATCTCTTTAATTTAAAAATACAGAGACCACGTATTAATTTTCCTTAGCTAATTATATGCAATTTTGATCTGGGACTGATGACTGGAAATTTTAGAAAAAGAAACATTGACAGGAGATGAAAATATGCTCTTCTACCTCGTTGCACCCACTTTGGAATAAGGTCAAACAACACAGAAAAAAGGACAAAAAATAATTAGCTAATAAAAAGATAAAAGAAGATTCTATACTTAACGTACAATATCTTAACTAATTTCAAAATATATCTATGGGAGTATTATTTACTTATCTGCAACTCAAAACAGTAGTATATTTTGAGATATATATTAATTCTTGCTGCATATATATATATATATATAACTAATATAAAAGGTATTCAACTATGATTTATTATGTTATAATTTTTTGTCAAAATCTATAGTACTGAAAACTATATATATGTCAGTTATTTTATTAATGTAGATTAAATATTTAGTATCAAAAATTTTAATGATACAATACAAGTCAAATAATATATTTTATTAAATAGATGTAAATTACGTAATTTTATAATATTAATTTAATTTTGTTAGCATCAGTTTTTATTGATGTAAATTTTGTATTATTTTAGCAAATGATGTTAACTAAAAAAATAAATGTGTCAATTGTTTAATTTATATAATTTTTTATATCAATATCATTTTGTTAAAGTGATGCAAAATAACATAAATTATATCATTTTTGTTGAAATTGATGTAAAATAAATTAATATTAATATCATTTACAATAACATATACTAACTTATTATTATTTGTATTATTTATAAAAAAATAATTTAAAATACAATCACTTATTTTTGTGATACACTTTAAGTGATTTAAAATGGTCTCTTTTTTTTGTAGTGATAGGGGCAACAAACGACACATGTCTCACCATCATTAAAGCTTTCAAAATTGTATAACATAGGTTGTTGTTGGGCTTTAGAAAAAGTTATGTTATTGATAAAATATATTTCTTGGTTTTTTATTGTTGTATATTGCGTTTGGGATTTCGGAATATATAGGTCATTTAACATTATAGGTTTCTTCGTTGTCTTTGTTTGAACCTATATCAGCCGATGAGGGTTGTAGATGTCAGAGTAGATTATCAACTCTCCATAATGTCTCGACGTTTGATTTACACCTTCTTTACTCCCATTTTGTAAGTGATTAACCCACTTTGTAGCATTAAAACCACCTCATTACATCTCCACAGTAACCGAGTAGAGGTGTGAGGATAAATATCCCTTCTTGTAAACATGAACAGCACATCTTCGATGAGCATTAGAAGAAAAGTCTGTTCAACTTTGCGATTGCTACAATGGATATTTCCTCCATCTTCCTTAGCGATTTGAAAGCTGGGCGCTGCTCCAACACCATTGAGCTTGCTGAGGTTTTGGGAGGCCAGAAATGTGAGGAAAGGAGGTGAGCTCATGAGTCTAGACATGCTCCTTATCGACGAGAATGTAAGCATCTCCTTGCCAATTAACGCTGTTGACTATTGGTTCCATTATGATTGTCTAAAATTTTATTTTTTGTCCTTTCCAACAGTTGACGGTCATTCAAGGTTTTGCTAACTCGAACTGTCAACTCATGTTCATGCAGCGTCTCATCGAAGGCTCAGTATACACATTGAGCGGATTCGATATAACGCGCAGAAACCCCAATTTTCGGTTGTGTTAATGCTCCTTTCTCAGTTCGGTTCAATGATGGGACCTCTTTCGTTAAGCAAACGACGTCTGTTAGGCCCATACCTACTGAACTTTTCAGATTCCTACCATACAATCAGTTGCTTGAACTGGCAAACACCGGCAAGCAACTCCCTAGCATGAATCTTAAATTTTGCTAACGTTGACGTTATAACGTGGATTTGTAGAAAATAGAATTAATAGAAAGAACATGATTGATTAAAATGTAAACAGAGAAGCAATTTTTTGTACATAACATGATAATGTGTTCTCATTCCGCATATATATAATATTCTACAATAAAAATTGTATCCCGGATTTGTGACGCAGAGTAAGCAAAGTTTTTTTTTTTTGATATTGTGTGTTAACGTGATCTCATTACTTATTTTGTCAGACATCATTTGTGAGCTGAATGCGGTTAGAAGCACGATGACTGGCCACATACCGGAGGCATAGCGTGTGATGCTTATTCTGCGTCTACAAAGATATTTTTGGTTATTTTAATCTCTATTTATTATAATATACCACCTTATGAATTTATATCAACTTTTTCTTTGCAGTGGTGATAACGTTTGTGTTAGTATGTTTGACTCTATAGCTCTTGCGTTTCACACCAAATTTGACAGCTATGGGAAAGAGCCAAAGATTGTACTCTTCACAAGTGTCAATCCTACGATAGTTGGGGGTAAGCGAGTATATGTTTTGACTTATGTTATATTTAAAGAGAGATTCGTCAAATGCATGTGATAGACTATTTGTTTCGACTTACGTTCTCTTAATTTAACCAAATACGTAATGACAGGAATGATATTTTTAAATGCTACTTCTAGCACACATATCTACTTTGGCTCTCAGATAGCTGCCGGAAAAGAAGTGTTGACAAGCAAGTCTTATCATTCTAATTAAAGAGACACAACTTTGTCTTCATTAATTATATTGAAATTAGTTTTTCTCTCTGTTTGACTTCTTCCATACTCATCTCCTTGCAGCTTGCCAGGTCATGGAACAAACTAGGGAGCGTCTTCATCAAAGGTGGTCCATGCACATAAGATTGAACCACTTACCGGTTCTGAGCTTAGCTAATTTATTATCACAACTGATTCTTAGGTGAAGTCTGCTCTAATTAAATTTAAGTCTATTTGGGATTATTCTTATTTTGTCTACTTCTTCTAAACTTGACAGATAGTTAAGTTTCTCTGCACGGCTAAAGTAACTGGTATCCAACAAGATGACGGTTGGTGCTATATTGGCTGCTCTGGATGTTCAAAGAATCTCCTCCGAGAGATATCTTCCTTAACATTTGTTTCATGTAATGAAACTAACCATTGACAAAAATGTAAGAAGAGAGATTTTCAACTCACTGCGATGCAGCCATATCTACCATCACCAATGCATAGTTGATTGCTTTTGATCCAACTTGAGTTGCCCAATATGTCGAGATAGAATATTTTAATGTAAATGTTTACCATTTACATGTATAAGAAATATGTATTGTCATTGGTTAAGAACTCAGTTTTTCATGTTCTAGATGTTTCCATCTTCAGACTCTAACTAAAAATATTTTCAAAAATAATCATAAACATGTCCTTCTTGGTAACATCTACTATCCCCTAAAAAAATTAAATATAAGCTTCCAATCCGTTTCAATTTTAAATCAAACGCAAATGCCATTTTTGAAAGCAAAATAACAAAACTTGATCATAACAATACACCCAAATAGTTGAGCACTCAAAATATTTGCTCTCTACCGACTGCTAAAAAATATAAACATATTCAATCAACAAAGACTCTAAAACCATCAACTTAACCATAAGATAAAATGCATAAAGGAATTCATACACAATACAACACACATAAGGCACATATCGTCAAACACACACATTGCACCTCGGTAAGTATTAATTATTAAAATTAAACAATTAAACTTTTTTTTTTAAGTTTCGGAGATTAACATAATAATAGCAAATTCTCATATAATAAATAAAATAATGACTTTCTCCTCCATACAGACCCGTTCTAACACTTTTCCAAATAATACATAAACACCGTATAGATGGCAAATCATAATAGATCAAAATTTATAACATCAACAACCACACTCCAGAAAATCAGACTAACACCATCTTTAACTCTCATCAAATGTGAGCCAAAAGCTACTTCACATCACCTAATAAAAATAAAAGAAATATGTTTAATATTCTATGTTATTCAACAATCAACGTAAATCATAAATTGGATGATAACTCCGGAAACCTACTAACTCATCATTATTCAACCATAAAGATCAAAAAACTAAACGGGTACTAAAACATTAATGTTAAAAAATGGATACAATGGAAATAAAAAAAACTCACAGACATCCAAGCTCCTCCCCCTTATAAAACCTTCTCGGTTGGGTTACTCCATTGTCACACCATACTCACACATAGACCAGAGATATATTCATACCAAAACTAAATCTCCACTTAGTTCAAGCAATAAGCATCCTAAACACTTTGATGGAATCAGACACTATAATCAACAATTAAACCCCATCCAGATCGGTGATGCCTCAGACGGAGACTCTTAAACATAGATCCGACAGTCTATTTCAAAAACATGAATCTACAATATTTTATAGCAGAACCACTCAAAATGATTACTACTCAACACACTTACTTATTGGAGATATGCTTAGAGAATGGCAACTCTGATACACACTATATCGAGGGGTTAAATCGATTATTCTACCACAACAAATCTAACAAAGGACTCCATCATGTACGCCAATCCGCTGATGAAAATATGACACCAGTATGTATCTATGTGGATTATTAAAGCTATGCAAACGCAATTTTGACAAAGGAAAAGAGTATTTGGATAACCTAGCATGGAAAAATATTCGATCAAGGTCCTATCGACGCTGGGAAGTATAAAGAATTCTGTCAGCGGATTCAATATTCTATGAAATGGCGGTATTTAACCAATATGATCGCATTGGAGCCACCAGAAACTTGTTCTTTGACATGGATGAAGTCTGCAGAGATTATTGCTACCTCAAGAGGATGAAGCAATTTATTCTCTTCGTTTATGATGGACCGTAACAAACCAAAACATGCATTATCATATTTTTATTTCTTAACATCAGCTTTACCTTATGTTTTAAGTTCTTTTTCTATTATTCATGTTACATCTATAAGCTTGCTATGATAATTTAAAACATCTAGACCGAGAAAACAACTTTTACCATCTAACAAAAATAAACAAACAAGGCAATACCATACTACACCAAATATACAAACACAACTACAATAAAACCAAATAACACATGAATTTAGATGATTTCCAATGTCAGCTACAGTACATAAACAATTTAGAAAGCATTAAACTCTACATTTATACACACAACAAGTCTACAATCCACACAATTAATAACAAATAATGGAGAACACAAAATTTCATATGAATAAAAACCCGTGTATTTGAAACATCAAAATCTTACAAAAAAAATTATAAATGTTAGTAGCCCAAATATAAGACAATCCGTGCCTAGCACAGACACATCACTAGTTAATACAAAATTTAACATTTTATAAAAAAAATCTTTGTAGTTTTCTTCATTTCTTTTGCTTAACATAATAGTCCATTAAAAAAAAAAAATTATGTTGGGCTTTGGCCTTATAGCTAAACTCGGGCCCCATATGAAAATTTCTTGGAAGGCTAAAGTCAAGATCTTTATAAGACGGAACTAGGGTTTTAAGGTTCATTTCTTACTCGCAGTCCTCATCTTTGAAGCTTCGCAGCCGGAGACCCCCAGGTTCGTCTATCATGCCTTATGGTTAGAGGAAAATGTATTTTCTTACTTGATGGGGAAGTTTATGAGTTAAACTGTTTATGTCGTTAGAATCTGTACTTGCTCTGATGGGTTTGTTTTGTTCAACACTGAGGTTAGAAGGAGAAGAATGTCTCACAGAAAGTTTGAGCACCCCAGACACGGTTCTCTTGGTTTCCTTCCAAGGAAGAGAGCTAACCGTCACAGAGGAAAAGGTAATCACTACTTTTGTTCCTTTAGATTTTCACTATCTTTAGTGCTTTTTACTTACACATTCAGATTGTTGAATCTAAAATTCAGTGAAGGCTTTCCCTAAGGATGACCAATCCAAGCCTTGCAAGTTCACTGCTTTCATGGGTTACAAAGCTGGTATGACCCACATTGTCAGAGATGTCGAGAAACCTGGTTCCAGTAAGTTTATTACCAAACCTATATCTTGCTGTAGAGCTTGTCTAGTTTCCATAAAATCCTTAACTTTTGTTGTGTAGAGCTTCACAAGAAGGAGACATGTGAGGCTGTTACCATCATTGAGACACCTGCTATGGTTGTTGTTGGAGTTGTTGCCTATGTCAAGACTCCACGTGGTCTGCGATCATTGAACACTGTGTGGGCTCAGCATTTGAGTGAGGAGGTTAGGAGAAGGTTCTACAAGAACTGGGCTAAGTCCAAGAAGAAGGCTTTCACAGGGTACGCCAAGCAGTACGAAAGTGAGGAAGGCAAGAAGAGCATTCAGGCTCAGCTTGAGAAGATGAAGAAATACGGAACCGTTATCCGTGTTTTGGCCCATACTCAGATCAGGAAGATGAAGGGATTGAAGCAGAAGAAAGCTCACATGATGGAGATCCAGATCAACGGTGGCACCATTGCTGAGAAAGTTGACTTTGCCTACAGTTTCTTTGAGAAGCAAATCCCAATCGATGCTGTTTTCCAGAAGGATGAAATGATTGATGTGATTGGTGTGACCAAGGGTAAAGGTTACGAAGGTGTTGTTACCCGTTGGGGTGTTACAAGGCTTCCACGTAAGACTCACAGGGGTCTACGTAAGGTTGCTTGTATTGGTGCCTGGCATCCTGCTAGAGTCTCCTACACTGTAGCAAGAGCTGGTCAGAACGGTTACCATCACCGTACTGAGTTGAACAAGAAGATTTACAGGTTGGGAAAGGTTGGTCAGGAGACGCACACAGCCATGACTGAATACGACAGGTTCGTACAAGTTGTCTTTTACTTTGTTCTTTCTCCTGTATTGTTATGTAACTGATGATGATGATGATTGATAGGACCGAGAAGGATGTGACTCCAATGGGAGGATTCGCACACTATGGTGTGGTGAAGGATGACTACTTGATGATCAAGGGATGCTGCATGGGGCCAAAGAAGAGGGTTGTGACTCTGAGACAGTCACTGCTCACACAGACCTCCCGACTTGCCATGGAGCAGATCAATCTCAAGTTCATCGACACATCCTCAAAGATGGGCCATGGTAAATTCCAGACAACCCAGGAGAAGAACAAGTTCTATGGTCGTGCCAATGCCAAAGCTTAAGCCAGTTTCTCTTTCTCATACTTGCTACTCTTTTAAACTACTTTGATCTTAGAGATGGTACTTTCCTTTAAACAAGCCTAAGCAGTTTTTTTGTTCCAATATTTTTCTATATTGGGTTGCCTTTTGTCCTATGGTCTCTTTTATCTCCTCATTAACAACGCTTATTGCCTCTTACTGAATTACCACTAAAAAACTTTAGCACCTTAGTCTCTTGTCGTGTTTAATCTATTAGATCTCTATGATTAAATAAAGCATCATTGTCTAATAAGGAGGCTACACTGATTACAGTCCGACTGAATGCACTGTAGACGTACGTGACTTGGAACAGTAAGAGCTAACATCAACGGATAGGGAGAACAGATAGGTGAGACGGATGAAGTTCCAGCTTAGCTTCGTTTAAAGAATCCAAATTGAGTACTGGAGAGCCACGCAAGTTTTGGGTCACACGAAACTCTTGCAGCTCTCTCCCAAAACACAGATCAAAACTGAGATTACCCAATAATCTAAAGAGTGATTTACATTATTAGTCACTTTTTCACTTTTTGTTACACTTTAAAACACATTTTACTACTAAAGTAGTTTTTCTAGCCAAAAAAGTATAAACTATTACATATTCTAAGACAGTTTTTAAGTTTGTAATTACAGTAAAGAGCACTTTCTACTACTAAGACACTTTTGTCAACTAAAACCTATATAGAAAGTTAATGGTATGCAAATTTAGTTACTGGCTAGTTAAATCCTAACCAATTTCATTTTTCTTTTTTATATCTTATTTTTCAACAATTAAATTAGAAAGTGTATGAGAGTTCATCGTTCATGCTCCAACCATGTCATCTTCATATCTTTTGCTCGTGTTTTGCTCATGCTCACCGCCGCTTTCTGGCTTGAACCGGTAACTTCAAGCCGTGGTGACCGATTATCCGGCGAGTCCATGCTCGGAGCTACTGTGTGACTTTTATCATAATCTTTCAAAAATTAGAAACTTCAAAATAATTCATTTTTTAGATTTTAAAAGGTTGAAATTGGATGTTTCTTCATGGATCTACATGTTTAAAGCATTAACAGTAAGGAAACCGAAAAATCAAGGAGTTTTGTAAATATAGCAGCCATTGAAATGTTGCAGAAAAAGTTAACAGGTTGTTGGGAAAGATGAAAAAAATTACAATAATGCCACTCAACTAAAAAAATGCACACTTGGTAGTGGAACTTGGTCGAGGGAGTTATTATAAGTGACCATTTTTAAACTGATGATCTTTAATTACTATTACATCAAATAAAACTCTTTTTATATACTTATATGTATCGAAAAGTTAAGAAAATATAGAAATAAATGGATATATTTCTGAATATAAATGTAATACAAGTTGTAAAACTGGTCTCCAATTAATTTTCATATTATTTAGTTTGGTGATAGGTTTAGGGGTGGTTTTTGGATAACCGTTCGGATTTGATTCAGATATATTCAGATTTCAAGTTTAGAGATTTAAGCTTCACTCATGTATTTATAAATTTTGGTTCTATTTTAGCTTAGATATTTGCGGATTTTGGATACCGGTTTAAATTATATAAATAAATGTAAATATCTAAATCTATTTTATTAAAACATGATCATTGACCTATTGATAAATGTTATGTCCAAATAATTATTTAATAATTATATTTAAATAATCATAACCACCTTCTAAATCTATTTTATTAAAACAGGATCATTGACATTTTGATAAATATTATGTCCAACTAATTATTTAATAATTATATTTAAATAATCATAACCACCTTCTAAATATTGATGGATACTATCTATTTTATTAAAACAAGATCATGACCTATTGATAAATGTTATGTCCAACTAATTATTTAATAATTATATTTAAATAATCATAAACCACCTTCTAAATATTGATGGATACTATGTCTAATTATTTATTTATTCTTTTAATAATACGTTTAATTTACAACTCTCCTTTTTATTTATTATATTCTAGAAATCTATAACTCTCATTTATACTAACTAGAATTCAAAAATACATTATATGTGAGTGAAAATAAAGTATAAATTGGAATTTACGAAATAATGTAAAATAATAACAGTTAATTTAGTTTTTTTAATAATTATTATCTACATTAATAATTTTATCTTAAACAATAGTTCCTCGAATAAAATAAAAAGTTATAAATAGTAATTTTAAGATTTAAACATTTAAAGACTCATTAATTATTTATAAATAATTATTATTTATATTAGTTTAATATTTATTAAATTAGACCACTAAAATAAAATTAAGTTGAAATAACTAATGATTAAATCAACAAAACCATAATGCGGGTCTGAATTATTTCAAAGCCTTGAAAATAATTCTATTTAAAATAAAAATTAAATCATATGAACTAAGATTTAATAAAATTATAAAAAAATTAAAACACACAAATATGAATTTTATCATTATATGAAGGGTTAAAAATATCAAATATTTTATTTAAAAAATAGTAAAAATAAAATCAATGTGAAATAAGTTTAACAACGGGTAAATATGCAAAATCATAATACGTGTCAGAATTATTTGAAATCTTCAAAAATCAGCCTTACTTAAAAAAAAAAAATTCATATAAAAAAATTTATGATAAATTTTCTAAAAAATAAAATATATAATTTATTAAAAAATCAAAATTTTTACTACGTAAAATATTTTTTTTCAACAAAAATATTTGTTGTGCGCTGTTTAAGCTCAAAACAAAAATATATCCGCCTTTTGAAGGGCGGGTCAGAATCTAGTATACTTTAAAATTCATAAAATCCAAAAAATAAAAGAATATACAACATATATTTTTGAATAATGTATAACTAAATACTTAAACTAACAAGGTCCATCTATAACTTGTGAATTTCTATGTGACAACTACAACATATAATATTGTTTTTATGTTATGCATGTCCATATAATGAACATGAGTCAGCTCACTGACAAGGTCCATATATAACATATAATTTTGTTTTTAAGCTATACATGTTCATCTATAACTTGTGAATTTTTATGCGACAAAAAAAATCTGAACTTTATGCTTGTGGCTTGATATCCTTTGTTCTTAATACATTTTTTGTGTGTTCATACTATATACAAGATACCTACTTTGTTTGTACAATGTAAATGTATGTTATAAATTTGTAAATGTCTAATTGAAATTTATACCATGGTAAAATATACATGTCGATATGGGTAAACAAGTGTATATGTAGATATCTTCATTATTGAGCTATTTATAATATTTTAAGATATAATGCAACATTTCAAAATGCTTTCTACATTTGTAGAGCCACATTTGTAAAATGAGTCCACTTTACACAATTTTATGTGCACAACAATATCAGAGTGTACATGATGAAATATGAACAGCATCATCAAAGTGTACATGTGTACACGACGTTCATGTGGACACCATCAAAATGTATATGTGTATACGATAAATCCAAATGTACGCTAATTCAAAATATTTCCATTCATATGAATTAACAAATATCAACATATGCGCTAAACACGACATAACATTATTATCAGTAGTATATTAAGCTTATAGATTTCATTTCCAATAAAAATAAAAAAGTTCATAGTCCCTTTAAATAGATTAGTTGACAAATAGCAAGGTGTGATATTCTTCCAATAATAATCACTTATCCACTATATATTTTTGTTTATCTCCTAAAGTTCAAAGATCATGAGATGAAAGAAAGCTATCAAATGCATAGATAAACAGAGAGAAGTGATGACCCAACATATGATTTATAATTTCTATCCTTTCGATCCAACACCCGCAATCCATCCATATGTATACAGCCTCACTATAAACATTGATGTGTTGTTCATTTCTCATCTACAACTACTATTTTTTTTTATTCACATACGTGTACACATGTACAACTAAGATTGTGTACACAACCAAGTCGTACACCCTTTCTTATGTGTACAAAAAAACATATTTTTAAAGTGCATAAATCGTTGTACATGTATATACATTGATCCAAGTATAGCTTCATACATGTATATATTGATACATTGATAGCTTGATAAATATACATACAAAGGCTTCTCAAGTTACAAAGCATCTCTTCACAAAAATTTTATTTGATGTTTTTGTGTGTTTGTTTTTTTGCTTGACATCGCTTTATAGATTTAAAGTTCTTCCATTCATTGTTGTACACAACACATATCTGCTTTCATTTTTGCTATACACATAGAATTTGCATTTTTTGTAAGTAACTATTATAATGTTGAAGTTTAGACTAAACTCACCATGTACATAATTTTCTTGAGTTTTTAAAATGTGTACACATGTACATTATCACTTTCAAGTACACATGTACATCGAATAATATGTACATTATTTTACCAAGACTGCAAAAAGTGGTTTCCTAAGCACTTCCTACTACTATGACATTTTTGTAATTACACTAAAGATCAATTTCTACTACTAGAACTCTTTTTTCAAAGGATTTACATGAAAATATGGTAAAAATGATGTACATGTAGATATTTTGTGGGCTACCACAAACTCCAAGTTTACAATAATTGTATTTTCCAGTTTTGCCAAAAATGTGTTTTCACTGTTCTTTCTGCAATGAATTCTTTTTTATGTAGTTAGGATAAACAATTTATGGTTTAGACGAGAAAATGGTATCGCGTTTAATGATTGAGGGATGTGATTTTTTGGTTTTCTAAAAATATAATTTTGAAGGGAAAATATTATATGGTAGATTTTTTTTTAATTTTATTTTGAACCTGATATTTTGTGGAAAGCCAAATATGTGAATTTTAACCGAGAAATGCAATATTAGCCAAAAAGACGATTTTTACGCTTTTTGCCATCATATGATACCAAATCAGTTACGTGATGATTCAAAATTGGATATTGTAATTATTTCAAGTATTTGCGTTTATTTTAAACTTTTCATATGTAATTGGTATTTTAAGTATTTTTTTTTGTTTTTCTGGGACATTAATACTTTTTTTGAAAACTTTGGTATATTTATAGTTGGAAAATATCTGAATGTTTTTGGTTCTCAAAATTGCTAACTACAATTGTATATTTTTGGTTCTTTATGAATATTTATACAGACCAAAAACTTCAATTTCTAAAATAATTGGACCAATTATCTGACACATATTAGATATTTGAATTTTCATATTTAAAGACGTTATCTTATATATAAAATCTTATATTTGTGGCATTGATAATTTAACTTTTAGGAAATAAAATATATGTTGGTAGTGGAAGAAGCGACACCAAATAAATAAGAAATATATATATGTCACCCAAATATATAAGTGGTATGTGGTTGAAAGTCAAAGTTAACAAAGTAGAAAATAAAAATAATAAGTGAATAATAATTAAATTTTTGTTTTTTAATTAGTAATCCACGTGGGAAATAAAGTGGGATAATGGAAAGAGAAAGATTTAGTTAGTGTGTTTTGTACTTTTAGTTAGAAAAACTACCCTAGTAGTAAAATGTGACTTAAAGTGTAATAAAAAGGGAAAAATGACTTATAATATAAATTACTCCTAAAAGTACAAAACACACTAACTAAATCTTTCTCTTTCTATTATCCCACTTTATTCTCCACGTGGATTACTAATTATTTTTTTTTTTAATTATTATTCACTTTTATTTTTATTTTGTACTTTGATTACTTTGACTTTCAACCACATACCACTTATATATTTGGGTGACATATATATATTTCTTATTTATTTGGTGTCGCTTCTTCCACTACCAACATATATTTTATTTCCTAAAAGTTAAATTATCAATGCCACAAATATAAGATTTTATATATAAGATAACGTCTTTAAATATGAAAATTCAAATATCTAATATGTGTCAGATAATTGGTCCAATTATTTTAGAAATTGAAGTTTTAGGTCTGTATAAATATTCTTAAAGAACTAAAAATATACAATTGTGGTTATCAATTTTGAGAACCAAAAACATTCAGATACTTTCCAACTATAAATATACCAAAATTTTCAACAAAAATATTAATGTACCAGAAAAACAAAAAACTACTTAAAATACCAATTACATATGAAAAGTTTAAAATAAACGCAAATACTTGAAATAATTACAATATCCAATTTTGAATCATCATGTAACTGCTTTGGTATCATATGATGGCAAAAAGCGTAAAAATCGTCTTTTTGGCTAATATTGCATTTCTCGGTTAAAATTCACATATTTGGTTTTCCACAAAATATCAGTTTCAAATTAAAATTACAAAAAACTAGCATAGCATATTTTCCCTTCAAAATTATATTTTTAGAAAACCAAAAAATCACATCCCTCAATCATTAAACGCGATACCATTTTCTCGTCTAAACCATAAATTGTTTATCCTAACTACATAAAAAGAATTCATTGCAGAAAAACAGTGAAAACACATTTTTGGCAAAACTGCAAAATATAATTGGAGTTTTTGGCCGCCCACAAAATATCTACATGTACATCATTTTCACCATATTTTCATGTAAATCCTTTGGGAAGAGAGTTCTAATTGAAGAAATTGCTCTCTTTAGTGTAATTACAAAAATGTCATAGTGGTAGGAAATGCTTAGGAAACCACTTTTTGCAGTCTTGGTAAAATAATGTACATATTATTCGATACATGTGTACTTGAAAGTTATAATGTACATGTGTACACATTTTAAAAACTCAATAAAATTATGTACATGGTGAGTTTCGTCTAAACTTTAACATCATAATAGTTACTTACAAAAATGCAAATTCTATGTGTATAGCAAAAATGAAAGCAGACATGTGTTGTGTACAAAAATAAATGGAAGAACTTTAAATCTATAAAGCGATGTCAAGCAAAAAAACAAATACACAAAAACGTAAAATATTTTTTTTGTGATGAGATGCTTTGTAACTTGAGAAGCCTTTGTATGTATATTTATCAAGCTATCAATGTATCAATATATACATGTATGAAGCTATACTTGGATCAAGGTATATATATGTACAACGATTTATGCACTTTGAAAATATGTTTTTTTGTACACATAAGAAAGGGTGTACGACTTGGTTGTGTACACGATCTTAGTTGTACATGTGTACACGTATGTGAATAGAAAAAATAGTAGTTGTAGATGAGAAATGAACAACACATCAATGTTTATAGTGAGGTTGTATACATATGGGTGGATTGCGGGTGTTGGATCGAAAGGATATAAATTATAAATCATATGTTGGGTCATCATTTCTCTTTGTTTATTTATGCATTTGATAGCTTTCTTTCATCTCATGATCTTCGAACTTTAGGAGATAATTAAAAATATATAGTGGAGAAGTGATTATTATTGGAAGAATATCACATCTTGCTATTTGTCAACTAATCTATATAAAGGGACTATGAACTTTTTTTTATATTGGAAATGATATCTATAAGCTTAATACACTACTTATAATAATGTTATGTCATGTTTAGAGCATATGTTGATATTTGTTAATTCGTATGAATGGAAATATTTTGAATTAGCGTACATTTGGATTTATCGTGTACACATACATTTTGATGGTGTCCACATGAACGTCTTGTACACATGTACACTTTGATGATGGTGTTCATATAAACATCATGTACACTCTGATATTGTTGTGCACATAAAATTGTGTAAAGTGGACTCATTTTACAAATTTGGCTCTACAAATGTAGAAAGTATTTTGAAATGTTGCATTATATCTCAAAATATTATAAGTAACTCAATAAAAAAGATATCTACATATACACTTGTTTACCGATATCGACATGTATATTTTACCATAGTATAAATTTCAATTAGACATTTACAAATTTAGAACATACATTTACATTGTATGAACAAAGTAGGTATCTTGTATATAGTATGAACACACAAAAAATGTATTAAGAACAGAGGACATCAAGCCACAAGCATAAATTTCAGATTTTTGTTGTCGCATAAAAATTCACAAGTTATAGATGGACATGTATAGCATAAAAACAAAATTATATGTTGTATATGGACCTTGTCAGTGAGCTGACTCATGTTCATTATATGGACATGTATAGCATAAAAACAAAATTATATGTTGTAGTTGTCACATAGAATTCACAAGTTATAGATGAACCATGTTAGTTTAAGTATTTAGTTATACATTATTCAAAAATATATGTTGTATATTATTTTATTTTTTGGATTTTATGGATTTTAAAGTATATTTAGATATATTTATTTATTTATATAATTTAAACCGGTATCCAACATTCACAAACATCTAAGCTAAACTAGAACCAAAATTTATAAATACATGAATGAAGCTTAAATCTCTAAACTTGAAATCTGAATATATCTGAGTCAAATCCGAACGGTTATCCAAAAACCACCTCTAAACCTATCACCAAACTAAATAATATGAAAATTAATTGGAGACTAGTTTTACAACTAGTATTACATTTATATTCAGAAATATATCCATTTATTTTTATATTTTCTTAACTTTCGATACATATAAGTATATAAAAAGAGTTTTATTTGATGTAATAGTAATTAAAGGTCATCAGTTAAAAATTGGTCACCTATAATGACTCCCTCGACCAAGTGTGCATTTTTTTTAGTTGAGTGGCATTATTGTAAGTTTTTCATCTTTCCCAACAACCTGTTAACTTTTTCTGCAACATTTCAATGGCTGCTATATTTACAAAACTCCTTGATTTTGCGGTTTCCTTACTGTTAATGCTTTAAACATGTATATCCATGAAGAAACATCCTATTTCAACCTTTTAAAATCCAAAAAATGAATTATTTTGAAGTTTCTAATTTTTGAAAGATTATGGTAAAAGTCACACAGTAGCTCGGAGCATCGACTCGCCGGATAATCGGTCACCACGGCTTGAAGTTACCGGTTCAAGCCAGAAAGCGGCAGTGAGCATGAGCAAAGCACGAGCAAAGGATATGAAGATGACATGGTTGGAGAATGAACGAGAACTCTCATACACTTTCTAATTTAATTATTGAAAAATAAGATATAAAAAAAAATGAAATTGGTTAGGATTTAACTAGCCAGTAACTAAATTTGCATACCACTAACTTTCTATATAGGTTTTAGTTGACAAAAGTGTTCTAGTAGTAGAAAGTGCTCTTTAGTGTAATTACAAACTTAAAAACTGTCTTAGAATGTAATAGTTTCTAATCTAAATACATACCTCCACTTTTTCTAGTATAGAGATGTTGAATAGAACTTTTTGGCTTCAATAAAATGAAAAAAATGACAGTAAATTTAATATATATATATATATTTTTTGCAAAATTTAAACCAAAAATAAAAATATGTTTTTGTTGTTTAAAATTAGACTTTTACAACTAAAATAATAGCAAAAACATATAGTCTATTTTTAGGGGTTTTTTCAAAAACAACCTAAAAATTCAAGTCAACCCCAAAACCAACCTCTTTTTTTTTAGTTACTATTTATCATTAAATTTTCTATAATACCCATAAGTTTTTGAATTATTTACAAATTTGCCATTATTATTTATTTATTTATTAATTTCGAAAAATACAAAAAACCAAATACACCCTAAACATTTCTTCTTAATTACAACTATGCCATCATCATCAATATTTTCAACCACCATGAACCACCATTTTTGATCTCTTAAAGCTTTAGAATTGAATTTTCAACCACTTTTTTCTCATTCTAAACAAGCAAATCTTCATTTTCTCTCATATTCTCTACATTTCCATCTAAAAATCTCTCTTAACCTTCATTTTCATAATCATAAACTTCATAATTTCGTGTTTTTTCACTTGTGAATCGTCAAAAAAGTTTCCTTTTGGTCATTATTGGAGTTTGGACGGTTGAAAAGGCTGGAAACGAGCTTCACACTACAAAAAGATAACTATTTTCATGGTTTGAGTCGTTTCTCAGATCTGTGTCGCGATAGTAGACTGTTTTATATGTCTACGCCCTTATGTAGACATACAATGCAGTCTATTTGTCAACGCACAAGTCAGTTTTGCAATTGACTAAACAGATTTTTTTTTGTAACGTAGCCTTCCCAGACAGTCTACATCTTAACCTTTGACAACAAAAACAAAAAAGTACGTAGACCTACAAAGACGACTACGCAAAAGAGGTTAGTTTTGCATTTGAATGAACTCTTGAATTTTCATAAGCAGACTTCAACATAAGTCTACGAAGCGTAGACTGCCGAAGAAGTTTACTTAAGGTCAGTTTTGCATTTGACAAAAATTTTGACTGCGTTGAAAAGGTTAGTTTTGTGTTTGACTAAAACTTTTTAAAATTAATTTTTTTTTTTTTTAATATGTAGACTTCAGATGTAGTCTTCTCTTCCAGAAAAAAAAATGTAGACTACCCGTGAAGTCTATTTTTTTATTTTGGTCAAATGCAAAACTGACTCGTCGGATTTGAAAGTAGACTTCTTGCGAAGTCTGCAAATCTGTAGACGTTCATTTCAATCTACCCCCTAAAAAGTCAAACATAGTCAATTGCAAAACTAACCTCATTCAAAAAAAACTAAAAAATGTAGATTGTATATTTAGTCTACCTCTGAAAGTCAAATCCTGGAAAATTCTGGTCAATAGCGAAAACTAACCTTTGAGTTGTAGACTCAAAACGAAGTCTGCTTATATAAAATCACAACTTTTTTTCAACTATAAAAAGTAACCTGTAAGATGGTCAATTGCAAAAACTAACCCAAAGAGTAGACCTATCTGACCGTCTACGGATGTAAACTGAAAAGAAAGTCTACCACGTTGTAGACTGAACATGGAGTCTATTTTGAAATTTATATTAAAAGTTAATTTGTGTACTATGCATTAAATCTTTTCATAATTTTTTCGTTTGAAAGTGTGTAATAGTTAATCCTAATGGGTTTGAGTGATTTTGGATAGAAAAAATGTTGTAATTATGAAAGTATAATACTTTTGATTTTGCTATATTGCTAGGAAACAATTGTAGACATATTAGTAAGTCTACGTTAATTGTCACAGTGCAAACAACCAGGTCACATCCAAACTGTCCAGGTTAAACCAGTGTTGTCTTACTGTTTTGGATGTTGTCTTATGTATTATCTTTATGTGTTGAATTGATCAATTGTATTATTGCTTTGGATGGTGTCTTACTGCTTTGGATGTTGTCTTATGTCTTATGTATTTAACTTATCAGCTGTATTGTCGCTTTGGATGTTGTCTTATTTGATGAATTTTTGTTGAAATCGTAGGTCTTAATTTTTCTATTACTTTGAGTTCTAATGTTACTTTCTGTCATGCAGACCAACATATTAGTCTTCTTGAACAAAAAGTAGACTTCTTTTTAAGTCTCTTATAAAGGAAGACTAATATGTAAATCTATGGATTGTATTGGAATTGTAATTTTGGTCGAATATGAATTAAAATCTCTGAAAGAAGAGTATTATACTGATACAAATGATGATATTTTGATTTATAGTCGAGTACCAGACTTCTATAAAAGTCTTATGTAAAAGAAGACTAATACTTAAGTCTGCTGCAAGTAACTTACATAAGTTTGTTACAACCATATGTCTGGTACAAAAGCCTGATACAACTGTCTGTTACTCACAGTTCTTGAGCTCCTCCCTAGAGTATACAACCTTGATAGGAAATCAGGCTTATCCATTTTGTAACATGCACCAAGAAGACACAAACAAAGAATTATATAAGTGCATTCTACACGAGAAGTCTACAATTTAAAATGAAACCTACACGAGAAGCCTATAAATTCAAACATCAGTGTACTACAAATTCAAAACATCAGTTTACATGAGAAGTCTACAAATTCAAAATATCTGTTTACAAAATTCAAAATATCAGTTTACAAATTCAAAATATCAGTCTACAAATTCAAAATATCAGTCTACAAATACAAAATTCAAAATATCAGTCTACAAATTCAAAATATCAATCTACAAATTCAAAATATCAGTCTACAAATTCAAAATATCAGTCTACAAATTCAAAATTTCAGTCTACAATTTCAAAATTTCAGTCTACAAATTCGAAACTTCATACTACACTTCAAAATGAAGTAGACTCACCGAAAGAAGAGAAATGGATTAGAGGATGCAATGTTCATTAGAGAAATGGATCTAAGACTCACCGACTCAGATCTGAATCAAAAGAAACTAAAAGGTTAGTAAACAAGGATGAGCTTGTTAGGTTATTAGTTAAACGAGAGATAAAGATGACAGAGAGACGTACGTTGGAAAGATGAAGCACAGTCCCTTGCTGGCTAGGACAGAGAGATGAAGTAGAAGCCATGATACTGACCGGAACCAGAGATTTGGACAAGAAGCACCGTTCCTTAGAAGTCGCCGGCTCAAATCTGAAAAGAGAAAAAGGTAAAGGTGGTCACTTTTTATCAACAGAGAGGTAAAACAGAGACATTTAACTTACCAGAGCGATGGAGGAGACAAAGATGAAGCGGATGGGAAACTGCGTGGATCGAGTTCGCTGAAAATCTCGCCGGAAATCGCCTAGAGAGAGATACGGTGAAGATTAGTTTTTTTTTACCTGAAAAGCTTGAGAAATCGTATTTATATACTAGGTTAAATTTTGTGTAGACTGAAAAAAAGGTCTACATATATGTAGACTTTATAATATGTCTACGAACCCCTTAACCACAAATCTCAAACCGTAAATGTTTTATTTGATCA
Source organism: Moricandia moricandioides (assembly GCA_905132885.1). Classification (NCBI taxonomy): domain Eukaryota; kingdom Viridiplantae; phylum Streptophyta; class Magnoliopsida; order Brassicales; family Brassicaceae; genus Moricandia; species Moricandia moricandioides. The sequence goes on from CAJHQQ010000072.1 coordinate 98,850, forward strand.
TCAAATTATATTGGTTAAATTCGGTTAGGTTAAATTGTGTGTGGACTGAAAAAAAAGTCTACATATATGTAGACTTTATAATATTTCTACGAACCCCTTAACCACAAATCTCAAACCGTAAATGTTTTATTTGATCATCAAATTATATTGGTTAAATCCGGTTAGGTTAAATTGTGTGTAGACTGAAAAAAAGGTCTACATATATGTAGACTTTATAATATGTCTACGAACCCCTTAACCAAATATCTCAAACCCTAAATGTTCCTTAAAAATGTTTAATTATATAAAATTTTAATTTTTTTACTTCATATTATCCATTATATTAATGATTAGTTAAAAATATTACAACAATTATTTTTAGACATTTTTAAAATTAAATTATTAGATAAAATTATGGTATAGACTACATAACAAGTCTACCGAATGAATAGACTTCGTACGAGGTCTACATATATGTAGACTTCTTTCTGTTACGTGTAGACTAACAAAGGATAAAAACGTAAAATACACTTCTGTTTTTTTGTTTGGTCATAAGGGTTAAATAGTACTTTTATCACCCTTGTAGGTTGGTTTTGCATTTGATTGAAATTGGGGTACACTTATAGGTTTAAATTGAAATTTTAGGTTGTTTTTAGCAAATCCCCCCTATTTTTATCTGGTTTTAATCACATGTATCAAAAATTTAAAGATTTATATTTTACTTTTTGGATAGAAAGATAAAACTATGAAAAATAAATGTTTAAGAAATAACAATAAAAAGGACTCACATTAATTTGAATTTGAATCACATTAATTCGGATTCAAAACGTTAAAAAAAATTTTTTGGTAAAAATGAAATCTTATCAATTTTGGCTGTTTACTTACTAGAGAAAGCATATTATTGCATCATCGTTAAGCAGAATTCTATAGAAGTTTGGTAACGAAGTATTCTAATGAAATCCAAAATCTGATATATCGTCATATATAAATATCTGTATATCCAAAAATGTTAAAATAACTTCAAAAGAGAGAAAAAATTGAAAATAGAATTTTGAAGCTTAAATTTAAGAAAGCAATTACAGTATATTGAATCTATAATTTTATTTGAGACTAACACATAAAAACTAAAAATACACATAATTTATTTTCTGGGTAAAAGAAAACTCTAGTTCTCTGATAGCGACATCATTCTGAAGAAGGTGATCTATGCGTTTTTCTCCTATTCGATTCACTCCTTGGTGATTGAATAGTTTCCCACATCATATTGATCTTTGTCGTCTATTTGTGACCGAGTCAAGCAGCAATAGTTTCTTCCCCATCACAATTCAAACCTTTGTCATCGGATTGATCCTTATCGTCTTCGTTTCAAGCAGCCATAGTTTCTTCTCCATCACATTCCAAACCTTTATAATTGATCTCTCGTTACAGTTATTACTTAACCCTCCATATAGCGTATCTTTGTACAGTAGGAATCAAACCAAAGCCCTCAAGTAAGGGTAAAGGTATTTTTCTCGAGGAGGATGACGACGAGCCGATGCTATTGCCAGATTGGCAAGATCTTAAATCCAAAAAAAAACAGAATGTGATTCTATGCCAGAACAATGGGGAATGTCATAGAAGATCTCGGCCTGTGATTTAGGAAATGGACGTCTTTTATTTAACTTTGATAATGAAGAAGATCTTAATTCCGTCCTCAGCCAAGGCCCCTTCCACCACAACTTTTCAATGTTTATGCTGGTACGCTGGGAATCGGTGATAGACAAAAAATACTCATCGCTGGTCCCGTTCTCGATCCAAATCTAGGGAATCCCGTTACATCTTTGTACTGAACAAAACCTTGAATCCATTGGAGACAAGCTTGGGAAAGTGGAGCTGACTGATGCTTCTGAAGGTAATATCAAGGTCGCTATGGACTCTTCTAAACCGCTGAAGTTCAAAAGGAAGCTACAAAAAAGAAACAAGGAAGATATCATCGTTAAGCTCCAATATGAAAAGCTGTTTAAGCACTGCACCACATGTGGTCTTATGATACATGAATATTGAGACTGTTTGAAGAAACATAATACAGTGACAGCTCAAACAGCTGCTCAAGAGAATGTATTTGATCTAGTGCGCTCCATCAATGCAAGAGTGGAAGTGAAGGAAGGAGGATCACATGTATTCGGTAGAAGTTCTCGTATGAAAGATGAGGCCCTTTATAGGTCTTACAAAAACAGCTTGAGCTCACACTCCCGTGTACAACGATCTTCTCACTTAAGCCGCTTAAATAGAGCCACATCCTAAGGACTTGCGATTCAATCCTTACGCATATGTTCGAAATAAGGATCCATCATGGAAGCATCCAGAGGTCATCAAGGACATGATATGGAAGGAGAAACAAGTTAGGCCATTGAGAATAAACAACCAAGCACCTAAAGATGGGGATACATGATCAACCAGTACAGCTGCTAAGCCTAAGTTAGTAACCACATGTATGTCCAATGATCTCAATCTGGAGAAAGCTACTGAGGTACCTCTTAAGATGTATAGTAATTTCACTCTCAGGACATCGTATGAAAAAAGTTCTCTCAGCTCTGATGTCGCTCAGGAGGTCACAGCATATAATCTCATCCCCTCTTATCATGCTCTTCACATTATTTCTCTTAATGATGTTGAACACGTGAATGAGGAAGAAAAATCAGAAGATGCGGCTATTCAAGACGCTATCTTTGGCAAGAACTAATGATAATGGAGGAATATAATATACTTGGAGATGAGCATGAGGATCATGAAGGATCAGGACACCTACATGACATTGATAAAAAAGGCTCAATTCATATGATTGAGGCCAAAGAAAATTCTGGTACCGACAATTCTGTAGAAGACTCTGGGAAAAAAAAACCTTAACAAGAAGCGTTACTCACTCTTTGTTTCTGAGCTCCCAACTGGGACATCAGTGACGAGCCTCACCTTGTATCAATGCGAAGTAAGCAGCTCAAGGAGAGAGTGTAGCTTGCGAAAAAGGGTAAAAGAGATTGCTCCAGTATGAAGAAGGTCTAAAAAAATTGCGGGTACTCAGAAGCGAGGTATGGTGGATGCCAAACACCCACACCAATTTCATCAATGAAGACAATCAGTTGGAACTGTCGAGGGATAGGGAACAACCTCACAGTTCGACACCTCATGGAGATGTGTCAGAAGCATCTCCCATGACTCTTGTTCCTTTCCGAGACAAAGAATAGAAAGCTGATATTGCATAACATTAAGGTCGAATTCGAATTTAATAAATTGTTTACAGTTGAGCCACTCGACCAATGTGGTTGTTTAGATTCCTTTTTATGGATAAATTTCGAGTTGATATTTTATTTTCGAATAATCGAATGATTGATGTAAAAACAATCACAAATAGAATACATGTCTATATGACATTCGTTTATGTGAATCTTGTTTTAGAAAAAAAAAAGATCAAGTTTGGGAACGCCTTACGCGTTTTGCCACAACTAGAGATGATCCATGGTTCATGACAGGTGACTTTAATGAAATAACATAACACCATGAGAAAGAAGGTGAAAAAGTGATCTGACACATCATTTCTTTTGTTAAATCAAATGATATCAGATTGTGGTATATTTGAGTTCCCATTTACTGGGAATCAGTTGTCATGGGCTGGAAAACGTCCGAGTGGCTATGTTCGATGTCGTTTGGATGGGGCTATTGGAAACGAGAATTGGCATGAGAAATTTCCATACTCTAAAGTATAATATCTACGTATGTGGGGATTGGACTATCGTCCAGTACTAGCAGATATCCTATCCAAACAAACCAAGAAAAGGAAAACATTCAAATTTGATAAACGCTAGCTGAATAGTGAAGAAATACGACAAGTCATTTTAGGTGGATGGAACTCTTTAGACCTCTCTATCCTAATGCAAATATAATGGGTCATATATTAAGCTGCAGGAAAGCATTATGACAATGGAAAAGAGAGAAGGATCTAAATGTTGCAAAATTAGAGCTAAAATCAAAGGTGGATAAACTTTATTCAGATGATGATGCCACAACATAAGAAATTGGGGACGATTTAAAAGAACTGGCTGCTGCTCTTGAAGTTGGGGAACTTTTTTGGAAGCAGAAGAATATAGTTTTCTGGCTCAGAGAAGGGATCTGAATACAAAGTTCTTTCATGCTATTACTAAACAACAAAGAGCCAAGAATAAAATTACGGGTCTGCTGGATTCCTCAGAGAATCTTGTGCTGGATGAGTAAAAATTAGTAGCCATTGCTACTAGTTTCTTTAGAGACATGTTTGAAACTTCCAACCATGAAGTCATTTATGAGGCACTGTCAAATGTTACAACGACAATATATATATGATCGTCTGAACGCGGATCTTACGTCTTCTGTGTCAGAATGGGAGGTTAAATTGGCTCTATTTGCGGTGCATCCAAAAAAGACTCCTGGACCTGATGGCCTCACAACTTTATTCTATCAAAAAATTTGGGACATTGTGAAAGATGACTTAAATTGTATGGTTAACGAATTCCTTTTCGATAGAGTAATGGCCAGTGGGCTCAATGACACCAATATTTGTCTCAGCTCGAAGAAAGAGAAACCAAATGAAATGTCCCCGTTTCGGCCGATCAGTATTTGCAGTGTGAGCTACAAGATAATATCTAAAGTCTTATGCCAAAGATTAAAGAGAGTATTACCGGACCGAATATCTGAAACCCAATCAGCCTTTTTTGTTGGAAGACAGATAACTAATAATGTATTGATAGCAAAAGAAACTTTCCATGCTCTTCGTACAGATCCCAGTGGAAGAAATAGGAGAATGAAAAAAAGACATACATGAATAAAGCTTATGATCGGTTATAATGGAAATTTATCAGTGTCGTCATGAAGAAAATGGTTTTTTTCAGACTAATGGATTGAGTGGATAATGTTATGTGTATCGTCGGTGAAATACCATGTCCTTTTCAATGGTCAACCAAGAGGAAATATAACCCCAAAAAGGGTTACGTCAAAGAGATCCTTTGCCTCCTTCATCTTTATCCTATGCACGGATGCGCTCGTTAGCCTTCTAAATCATGTCGAGAATCAAGGTAAGATAACGGAGATGTGCATATCACACGCTAGCCCTCCGATATCACACCTTCTATTTGCTGATGCTAGCTTATTTTCTGTAAGGCAGAGCCATGTGAATGCGATGAAGTCATGAAAGTACTTAAGACTTATTGGAAAGCTTCTAGACAGTGTATTAACTTCAAAAAAAATCATCTTTTCTCTTTGGTAAGAAGATTCTGAGACATGTGAAGGAGGATGTTAAAACTTCAACGGGAATTGCATATGAGACGGGGGGATGAGATCTTATCTTGGTAAGGCTCAAAATGAAAGTTATTTTCATTCTTGAAAGAATGATTATTGCAAAATCAGTTTAATGGTTGGACATGGCGATGGCTCTCAAAGGGAGGAAAGGAAGTATTGTTCCACTGGCTCTACCTACATACATAAATTCAACTCTGATATTACCGCTAGAAACTTGTTGGAATTTATTTAGTGCCATTGCACAATTTAGGTGGAGCTCAAACTTACCTAATAGAGGTATATGCTGGACAAAATGTGAAAAGTTATGCTCCTCAAGAGAAGAGGGAGGAATAGGATTTAGTATGATCTATGAATTCAATATTTCCCTACTAGGCAAACAACAATGGAGACTAGTACAGTTTCATGATTCCTTATCGGCAAGAGTTATGAGGGAAAAATACTTCACATGTATTTCGGCTTTGCGATTAAACAAGACTACTAATCCCTCATATGGGTGGACGAGTATAATGGCATCGAAGCCATTGATATCATTGGGAATTAGACAAAAGATACATTATGGGAATGAGACTATGATTTGGGAAGACCTTTGGCTACCAACGATACTGGCAAGGCCAGCTAGGCCTATCGCACCGGTACCCAATGATGCCAATAAGTCAATTACTGACAGGAACCCCAAAAATATGGAACACGAACTTCTAGAAAACTATGTCAATACACAAGATATTCCATTGATCCAATCTTTGGCCATAAGTCAAGGATATCATAGAGTTGAATTTTGCTGGAGCTATAAAGAGCGACATGCACAGTTAAATCAGGCTATTAGGTAGCAACAAACTTTCTTAACAAAGAGACGATGAAGCTATAAATATAATTGAGCATCACAAAACTCTAAGCCTTTACTTGGAAGATAAAAGCTCCACCAAAAATCAGACACCTGATTTGGCAAAAGATCTTTGAACAATTAGTAGTGACGAGCAGCCTAACTCATACCATTGTTCTAGATGTGGAGGATATGATGAAATTATAAATTGTGCCATCTTTAAATGTTAACCAGCGTTCCAAACATTTTAGCAGTAACCCCAACGCCACCAATGGTGTTCTCCAGTGGAAGCCAATTTTCAAATATGAATTTCCTCTTCTAGAGAAAGAATGATAATGAAGATTCAGAGTTGGATAAATATCCATATCCTTGGATTATATGGTTCATTCGGAAGCGAGAAACAATAAGTTATTCAGAGAGATATGCAACGACCCTTTGGAAACTTTTAGAATGACATGCTTTGTTTGAAGCAAATCGCAAAAATGATAAGCTGGCGGAAATAAAACATCTTAAACAAGCAACAATCTCTGAGAGATGTCTGATAGATGGATCATGGACACATGACTCACTCTTTAGTGGTTATGGATGAACATGGACAAACTCAAGAGGAGAAACTCATTTACTTGGAGGAAGGAACCAACAACGAGAATCTCTTCACTTCACTTGGAGCTTGAGGTCCTCTTATGGAAAATGGAGTGTGTGCTACATCTATCGACGTGTCAGGCTTTTGGCATCGATTGTAAGGATTTAGTCTCGTTGATTCGAGATCCCGGAGCATGTGCTAACTTCTCCACAGAACTAAAGGAGCTGATGAAGCTGAAGAATAGATTCATAGAATTCTCAATTGTCTTTTTATTCCTCGTACTGGAATTTTTTCATATGATTCTTTAGCTTAGATAGCAAGATCCTTTCATAGGGACATGTACTATATTGGTTGTTCTATTTTAGTCTGGTTTCCCAGACCAGCTCAAGTTTAGTAATAAAATGGTCGTTTGATGGAAAAGAAAACTCAAAAATACACATCTAAAATTTAAAGATCTATCTTTTTATAAGGAGGAGAAAGGTGTGGAAAGAAAAAAAATGGCAGACACAAGATATAACTGTAAATAAACATGACACAAAGAGATGATAAATGATATAAAATTATAAAGTCTTCAAATTTAAGGAGATTAGAGAGAGGTTATAAAGTTATAGAAAGCTAAACATTATTTTGGTTGTAGTCATTTGAAATAAGAAAGAGAATGTGCATATTTTTTATATAAGGAAAAAAATAGTTCATTTAAATTAAAAAAATTCGGTGTAGAAAACTTTTTGAGAAGCCTATTAGTGTATTAAAGTTTAGCAGATTTTTGAGAAATCTGCTAGGACATTACATCTTAGCATGCTTTTCTAGAAGTCTCGTAACCCTATATTTTACTGTATATTCTAGCCAAGATAAAATTGTAAACATGAGACAAAAAATATGAGAAATGATATAAAATTATAGAGTCTTCAAATTTAAGGAGATCAGAGAAGGTTATAAAGTTATAGAGAGGTAAACATTACTTTTGTTACAGTCATTTGAAATAAGAAAAAGAATGTGCATATTTTCTTATAGAAGGAAAAAAATATTTCATTTAAATTATATTTTTCAGTGTAGAAGATTTTTTGAGAAGTCTATTAGTGTATTAAAGTTTAGCAGATTTTTGAGAAATCTGCTAGGACTTTACATCTTAGCAGATTTTTCTAGAAGTTTCGTAACCCTTAATTTACCGTGTATTCTAGAATATTTCTAAAAACGTTTTCTACGACGTAACTTTTGGCAGATTCTCAAGAAGTATTCTACCTTAAAACCATAAAATCAAATAGTTTAACCATATATCAATAAACATTTTATTAATTAGAAATCAACTTATAAAATCTTAACATATACAAAAATATAATCTATTAAATTAGAGTCCTTCTTTCTCTGTAATGTTTATTTGGATCACCCCTTATAAAGTTTATCAAACTATACATAATTTAACTATAATATCTTTCAGTATCTTAATTAAATATAATTAAACAACTTTCTTTTTAAAATTATAATAAAATATTTTTAGAATCTTTTTAAAATTTATCATCTTAGTTAATTAATATAAATATTTATCATTAAAATATATTTAGAAAGTAAAATTAATTAAGTTCTGATTTAAAACAAATAAAATATTCTAACTATAATTTACTGAAAATTAAAATTAAAATTAATTATTTTTAAAAAATACATTAAAATAGTTTTTTGAATTCCTTAAAATATTTATTTATATTTCAAATAAAAAATATTAAAATATATCTAATCCATTAAATTCGTGTCATATTTTAGATTTCATGTTTACATTTTATTTTTGGGCTATCACACACATGTTCATATCACAAACATGTTTAACCAATTCAAATTAAATTTGTCCCACATGTTCATATTTCAAAAATAATCACATCTACTTAATAAACAATTCACTTATATACTAATATCAATATAAATTATATAACATACCTCATTATAAATAAAAAAATTCATATCTTACAATTACATATATTTATGTAATTATTTTTATATTAACAAATATAAGTTTGTATCATAATTTTTTTATAATATAGTGTCTAGTGAACAATTTATATATATACTTAATTAATAATAAAATCATTCAACATATATATAATTACTAATGTATATTTATATAATAATATGTTAATATACTTTTGAAAATAATTAATAAATTACAATATTATATATGATTCCATAAAGTTGTAATTACTATAAATATTTATATTTTTTAAATAAGATATTTCCAAATATATAAACTAACCAATTTTCAAATTTCAGATATTCTAAAAATGTATCATAATAATTATATCTCTAGATTTCATTCATCAAATTTTTAACTAACATATCTTAAATTCATTATTATTTATATTTTTTCAAAAAGAAATTAATCGATTATGGAGTAATATATATTAAATCCATTTTTAAAATATATCATATATTCACTAATATATTCAACTAAAAATCACAAAAACATATTCAAAATAAATCCTCTAAAAATCAAATTTCTAAAAGATCTCATACCATATAAACTTGATGGAAAATTAAGATAGATGTTATTATTTTAAGGTGACTCATTTAGAGTTAGAATTGATGTAGATTTCTCGCTGTCACTTCATATACAAAGACTTATATTAGGTATTTAAAGCGTTGTGACGACATACAATTCTTCTAGAAGATAGAAAATGCAAACTCAAACATTCTATTAAATTTATCTACCTTAAATATAATAAAAAATTTAATATTAAATTTATCTCCATTAAATATAATATTAAATTTAATATAAATATATTATATTAATTAGTTATCAATATATTATAATTTTTTTGGTTTATGATATAAGAATAAAAAATATTTTCCGTATTTTAATTTATTTACATGTATTTAAGCTACAAAAACTGATGAATAACATTTCATATTTAATTAAAATCAATTATATATATATATATATATATATATATATATATTCAAATTATATAATATTTAAATGTTTTAATATAAATATGGACGTTTATATTTATTATCACGATTATCATTTTTAAAAACATTTAATTTTGAAAATATTAATATAAATAAATTTATTAATTATACTATTTGTAAGAAAAATGTATTGAAAAAAATATTTGCATTTATTATAGCTGCAATTGGTTTGGATTCAAAATATAAGATGAGTTATAAAATATTTTTGTATTGTATGATGTAATATTAAATATTTAAGTAATTTCTAAGAAAATAGAAGATACTGAAAATTTCATAAATCTTAAGATATTGCGATGACAATTTTTGCTTTTTTTATTTATTTGATGAGGTGACATCCCAAAGTGATGACATACTTTATTGGTATAAAAGATAACCATTAAATGTTTTAACCATTAAATCAACACAAACAAATTTAATCCAAGGAACCAACAAGTTTAAAAAAGAGTCAAGTCCAAACAAGAAGCAGAGACGTTTGAGTTAAACAAACACACATTCATAATCCTCAACACACCCAAATGTTATTAGAGGAGAGAGAGAAGGGGGAGAGGCCTTTGTCGACTTTAAATTGTCTGTAGCTGAGAGAAGGAGATTCTGATAATTGAACCGCCTAGTGAGGTCGCGTGCTTGCAAACCAGTGCTTCCGCAGCTTCCTCCTCGTTCTCAAACTGCACCAGAGCTTGCTTTTTCCCGCTCATCTCAAACACTTTTGTGTTCACTATCACCCCGTGCTCTTGGACATGGTTCACCACTTCTTCCTCTGTCACGTCTTGCGGAAGAGTTGACAAGTGAATCATCCTGGTAGGGGAGCAGCAATAGCGGTAGTTCTTTGCAGCATTGCGGTTGAAGCGGTTCAGGTTCGAGTTTACATAATCATGCGAGTCTGTGCCCGGTGTTATATTTGGATGCTTCGAGTAGTTTACCTCTAGCCGCTTACCAAACAGCATCGCTCCCTGCCGGAAACACAAGATATAAACAATCCCATTTTTTACATCATCAGTCTTCTTCTTAAACTCAAAACTTATCCCAAATACAGACCTTGAGGAAATGTACTGCAAGTTCAGCTTGGAAACCATCTCCCATTTGGACAAGGGCGTGGTCAGGTTTGTTTCGAAGAAGCTTTATCCTCACAATGTTCCCGTAAAGAGAAAACAGATTGAACAGCTTATCCTCATCAACACTCTGAAACAAAGTGAATCTTGTAAGCCCGGAAAATAGTGTAAGAAAACTTAAATTGTCTAAAGCAAATCGGAAATGACCAACTTACATCTGTATTAAGATTAGAGACAAGGATTGTACACCTATCATTTGTGCCAGTTATACCCGGAGGCAAGCCACCGCCAAAGGCAGCTGCAATCGCAGATGTGTTTGCCATCTAAGTAAACAGCAAATAGATGAGATTAAATATCTTTTAATAGAGACGCAGAACAAATTTGAGGAAAAAAAAAGAGAGTATTCTGGCGAAATCTTTGACCAAAAGAGTTGCTAAAAGCGTGTATCATGAGCTTGTAGCATTACCCACCTGAGGATATGCCACTGCAAAGAGAAAAATATGAATTAGCAAAAGACCACAGTATTGAAGGAACACAAAAAATACAATCATGTAAGACACATACCTCCTGCATCACCATAGCCAGGCTGCAAGGAAGAAAAAAAACAACAGAACATTAAGACGGCATCAAAGGATACAAAACATAGGTGATTAATTGGAAGCAGGTCATACGTGAGGTAAACGGCCTTTTTGCTCTGATGGCAAGTTTGGATTTGTATAATCCCTGTTAAAGGACAAATGAAATCAGTTATATGAACAAAGGAAGATAACATCAAACTGTAACATAATGAATACCTAGATCGATCGTTGTTGTAATTTACTTGCAGCTCCTCAAGGCTAAAAATGAAAGACCAGTCAATACTAAATGTAACAATTAAATGCCTTGAAAAGAATATGTAAGCAAGCAGAGCATACTTTGAGAACTGGATATCCAACTGACAACACCCGTCATATATGTTACGACCCTGCCACAAAGAAGATAACATATATTTATTCCGTTAACTAAAAAAAAAGTAAGGCAGACAAAGAAATGTACCTGTAGAGCAGTTCTAGCAGAGGAAGCACACTGTTGTGCCTGATACTGTATAAGAGCTTGAAAACCTATAAACAAAGTTCAAGTTAAAGATGATCAAATTATTTCAGATCAGCACTGTATTAAAGAAGACAAGTAGCATGAAACCCACAAACAAAGTAGAAAGTAAAGAGAAGAATAGAAGAGGGAGAAAAGAAGAAGACGGAGAAGCTGACCAGCAGACTTCTGGAAAGTGACGATCTTCTCCACAAATCCATAGGGAGAGAAAACTTGATGCAGGACGTCAACAGTAATTGGATATAGCATGTGATGGACTGTGACCAAGAGAATACGATTCGGCTGCACACCCACCACCACCAGGACAAGAAGATAGAAAGAAAAGAAGAAGAGTGAAGAGAAAAGAAGATAGATTCTCTCAAACAGTGATTAAAAAGAATTACAAACCTCATCTTCACGTCCATGAATATTCTGCTCAGCTGTTGTCAATTCTTGGTGAGACGAGAATTGGATATACACATTCCTACCTCTAAACGTTTGAATAAAAAGTTTAGCGGTGCAAAGAAGAGGAATATGAAGGAGAAGAGGACTATGTATCAATCAAACCTTATGGTAGGCTGCACATTAGTGAAGAACTGAAGAGCAGTGATTGCTGAAGAAACATCTTGCATCTGGAGAAGAGCCTAAGTAGAGAGAAAATAAAATATAAATAAAAAAGTAAGCCAATAAGTTCAGACAAAGAAGAAAGAACCATACCTGGTTCTTTGCCCTGAGCATGACCAGCTTAGTAATGACACCAAATGGTTGGAAAAGCTGAAGCAAATCATTCTGTTGAACAAGAAAATTGATTTATATATATAAACTCTCTTTTCTCATAAACTGAAAATGATAAAAAAAGAAGAAAGGTTTTTTTTTTTACTTCAGAAATCTCATGTCCAACATTACGAACATGAATGACTTTGGATGATTCCGCCATTAACAACCTGCAAACCCCCCAACGAATTCGAATTGGAAACAAGTTAGATTCAGAGACATAGTTGCAAACATATATAGCATTGGGAAGAAATCGAATCAAAGATAGTACGCAGAAACAGAAGCAATAGAAAAATTGAAAATATTTATCTACCAATCGCCGGGAAGCGCCTGTTTTACTCAGATACAGATGAGGAGGGAGGGAGAGAGAGAAGGAACCTGCCTTGCCTGCGAGAGGTAGAGGTAGAGGAGAGAGAGAGAGAAGAGAAGTGTAGATCGAACAAGGCTTTTTCGTCGTCAATGCTTTAACCCTATCTCTACTATTTATCTTTATATCCAAGTTTTTCTATCTTTTTTCCCGATTTTCATCTTTACAATAATTAACCTAACCTACTCACACAAGACAAAAAAATACTTTATAAATTAATAAGTACAAAATAAACTATGTTTTAAAATTTATATTTATATATTTTAATATAACTGATTTCACGATATTATGTAATAACTAAACTTATATATTTGCTTTTTTTTTCTTTTTAAAATATTTGATGAACTTTTATGTATTAAAAATATGATAAAATATAAATACATATTAAGATCAGCTCTATAAAATGAAATCAAAAATATTAAAAGAGAAATACTATAGGATACTCGACCTCGTGGTTTTGAAAGAAGACTTACTAAAATTCTTCTAGCAAAGTTAAACATGGTCAATTGCAAAACTAATCCACACAAACTTTTTGTGGCATTTCGAAGACTTCACGTGACGAGATGAAAACTACTCCGGAAAAACTTCTCTCGAAGTCTCTTTAGAAAAGTAAGTATTTGCAAAACTTATGTCAATTTCAAACTTACCTACTTATCAGAGATAGGGAAGTCTTCTTTGGTCTTATCAAGAATTTTTCAAAACAAAAGTAAACCAATAATTACAAAGGAAAACTTCTCTAGAAGTTTGACTTCTTAAGAAGTTTTCCTTCGTGAATTTGCAATTGCAAAAATGACTTAAATGGAAGTTTTCTCTTAGGAGACTGTAAATTTTTCTACGTCAATGTTTATTAAACTTTCATTTTCTCCAAATTTAAAATGATTTTTTAAGATTTTCTTGTTAATTTATGTGTATTATTCAATATTAGGAATCCTGAATGAAATTTATAACTTAATTGGTGATAATTATGAGGTTACAAACACTCATTTTATTAATATTTCTAGCTATGTTAGTTTTTGTAAAACTTGTATTTTCAAGAGTGTTAAGCAACATTAAGATATGTTTTTTAACTTTCAAAAGTGTTAAATAACTTCAATAATATAAAGTCATGTGCTTTAATGTGGTTTCTTAGATCGTAAGATATACATTTTATCTTTCAAGAGATTTAAGTAAATTCAAAGTCGTATATCTATCTATATCTAGTGTTATGAACTTATTGTTATGTTTGTTATGTTTTGGAGCATATATTATTGTGTTATGAACTTTTTTTTATGTTTCTTATGTTAAACTTGTGTCAACTGTTATATTATTATAAGTCTCACCTTTAATTTGCACAACCATAATCTTAACAAAAGATTTACAATGAAAACAATAGTTTATGATTACAAGAACTTGAGAATGAATTAAGCATTAAAGAAAGATTTTTAATAGATTGGCGCAAAGTGAATATATTATTTAAAATATTATATAAATAATCAAAACAAGAATCTCCTAACCATAAGAGAGAACTATAATTTTTAGTGAAATTTATCGGTAGAAGACTTCCAGTTCACGGCCAAATTTCATTTAAAATTTAATTTTTCCGCTTAAATTTTAATTTCTCGCTTAATTCGCATGAATCTTCCAAGAATTTTGCTTGAGAAGTCTGTTTGTGAAGTCTGTTTGTGAAGTCTGCTCGTGAATTTTTCCGAGAAGTCTACTAAGAAGTCTTCCGAAAAAGTATGCTATGAAGTCTAATATATAGTTTTCAGATCTGAAAAATGTATATCTAAAAATGTTTAAAATGATTTCAACCAAAGAAAATTTTCAAAAAAATAAAACTTTTAAGCTTAAATAAGAAAAAAAATAATTACAATAAAGAAAGAAATCTTACTTTTAAGAAAGAAAGAAAAATAATATTTTAAGCTAAAATGATAAGAAATAATCAAATTAAGTTGAATATATAACTTTATTTAGATTTAGCACACAAAAAAATATAATTGGTGAAAAAAATCTTACCAATTTTGACATTTTGCATAGTAGGTTTTTTCTAAAAGACTTCTCGAGAAGTCTTCAAAATTTGAAAATGACTTTAAAACAAAGAAAAACTTCAAAAAATATTTTTTTTATGTTTAAATAATAAATAAAACAATCACATCATGTTGAATCTATATCTTTTCAAATCTAACATATATACACACACAAAATACATATCCAAGTTTTATAAATCTGCTTAAAGTGGAAGATGAAACCATGAAATGAAAAACCTGCAAAACAAAACAAAGTAGTAAGAATAACATGAAACAAATGAGAAATTGATATAAAGTTTGGTGTCTTTAAGTTCAAAGGGAATAGATAGAGGCTAAAGATTTTTACAATAAGAAACATAACATTTTTGTTGTAGCCATTTTGAGAGAAAAAATGAGAATGTATATATTTTCTTTATATAAGGAGACAAAAGTTTCAATTAGATTAAATATTTTTGGTTTAGAAGAATTCTTGGAAAATTTTCTAACATAAAATGCACTAGAAGACTTTCCACGAAGTCTTTTAAATCTTAAATTTACTATTCGTCTCAAAAGACTTCCTAAGAAGTCTTCTAATGCATCATATATTAGAAGATTTCCAAAAAGTCTTCTAAACCATAAAATAAATTAACTAACTAAAGAGCAACACAAACTTCATCAAATATAATATCAACTTATAAAATATTTAATAAATACAAAACTAAACACATATATGACAATTTTGTTTTTAATATTCTAAAATTTAACCCTAAAAGTACAAACAATACTACAACATATGTTACCAAACCCGAAACCAATGACAATCATGACTTACAACCTATATTCATTCATCTATTTTGAAAAGAATTTTAGTAAATCTAAATTTACAGCATTTAAATAATTGTTTACAATTACATGATTTTAATTTATTTTCCATCAATTTATTTTTGGAATATTATAAATTATTTTTAAGATTGAATACATAAAAGACTTAGAGAGAAATCGTTTCATGTAAGACTTCACTAACTCGAGAAGACTTCGCATGATTATAATCAAAAAAGTGATTACATGTTTTTTGTTTGGTTGTAAGGAGATGATTGTAATTTCACTAGTCTTTTGGGTTATTTTGCATTTGACTGAATTTAGGATGCACTTTTGTATTTAAAATCAAGTTTTAGGTCATTTTGGCAAATCTCCCCATTCATCCATACCCCAATGTTTTTTTTTTAACTTTGGGTAACACATTACATCATCATATAATCTTTAACTCTATTATCCAATGTTTTTAAACCGGTGCAATATTAAAAAATTAAAGCACCATCCATCGTACAAAATGGGTCTACGGGACTAAAGAGCGGGTGTAGGAGACATAATAGTCGTAGACGGTCAGAGCATTGCAAGTGTTATTAGAGCCGAACTCAGAAGACTGTGAAGTCTTGTGTGGGCTCAGATTAACATGAGAAACGATCTTAGGCACAACGAAGATATGGCGTTTTGTGAGAAAGGTGAATTATAACATCTCGGATTGTGGTATATGTTGAAAAGCCTAAAATAATTGATTTGGTTACTATGTCAGAAAAATGCACTTATCTTTTCCATCACTTGTCCAAAAAAAACTCCGCAGTTAAGCATATTTTAAACTGGAATAGTGGAATGATGGGTTTACATCAGAAAATGGTTCATGATATCGCGAGATTAAGATCAAAATACATATAAATGTTTTGTGGTGATTGAAGGGTCACTAAACAAGTTTTCAAACTTTCCGATAATTAACACATCATCGATCATACGAGATGGAAGCCACGAACCAAATGAATAGGTGTGGAAAGGCTACAGTGAGACATTAACATTATAACCTATTAGTTTAGCGATAAAAACCAAAACCAATCTTAATATACTTGCACAAGTAGCTTCTCATGGTTTTATGGGACTTAGGTGTCTCTTGTGGATCAACCCTTAAGCATTCTTAGGTGTACCATGCATTTGGGGGGGAGGGGAGTTACTATATCATTTAACATTCCGTATGGAGCTCCTAAAACCCTAAAACTTGCATAGGGTAATGCTTTAGGTTTCTAGCTAGGAAAACTTGGAGTTGTCATTAATGCTTTGAAAAGAGAGTTCTACTGGTCCGAGGTACTCTTACCGAGTAACATCTCACAGTCCACATAGGTGGACATCATGACTAATAAATACAACGATAAAAGGAAAATATTATTGTGACTTAGGGGACATCTGACAAAATAAAAAACGATATAAAGAAGATTACCACCGCCCTTCTACAAGGATGATATGCAAAAAAAAAAAACAAGAGATTAGTTTTCTCTTTATCCAATATTTTCTTCACAACTGAATCTGAAACGCCCATAGGAAAACACATTTCAAGTTTTCCTATTCTTGATCATGAACCTTTCCAAGGGAATCAAGAGCCTCAGTGCGGCTACGAACAATCCTGTGGAAGACGTCTCTAACTTTCCTTTCGAAAGGATCCAAACCCTCTTTCACAGATTCACGTACTTGCATCAACTCTTCCACTCTCTCCTTCACTTCTAACCCATTCTCATTGGTTAATGAGAAGTTATCTGAATCAATCAGTTCACTTAACATTCTAGAGTTTTTCTCCATTAGATTAATCTCTTTAAGCAACCCACATGCTTTCTTTTTATCTCTTTTCTTTGATTCATCCATGATCTTATCGTGCAAGGACATCACTGGTACTGCCCATTGGAAATGCCTAGGGAAGTAAAAATGAACTTGTAAACCACGGTCTTGGCAAGGTATAGCGGCTACAAGAACCCACATAACAAACAGCAATATCGATGTCATTGTGTAGACCGTTAGGGCTAGACCATTAGTAGCCATGACATCGTTAGCTCGAGGTGTGGCCAAGTTATTTCCTATCCCTTGTAACTGCTTTGCGGCTGACCAAGACCGGGACACGCTCCAAGACAGTGACCTTAAATAACCAATGTGTTGACTATTGTCCTTGTTACGTGTGAAAGAACGGTTACGCTGGGCCAATGAGTTAGAAGAATCTTTCTCATCTAGCATCCCAATGGCTAAATCAATCAAAGCTTTCTTAGCACGGTGGATTTCTCCTTCACCTAGCTGTCCATGGCTCGCGTCCAAAGCGCATATAACGATTTCAACTAGTTTTTGCCATTGCCCGATCAGCTCGATCCCATCACGAATTGCATTGCATACATCAAGAGCCTTGATGCTCCTCTCGAAGTAATCTTCTATCAAACGGTCCATTGGCTGTTTTAGAAGCTGAGACTTGTGGTTGAATATTATAACTCGAAATTCTTCTTGGCAACAAAGAAACGAATCAATTAGCTTTCCTATCCATTCAAGTGATAGGAGCTCATCATCATTCGCAGAGGCGTTGAGGTCAATAAATTTCTCAGCGACTTGTCTCTGAAAAGAATCTAACTCCACCTCCATGCTCATAGGCTCAGTTGGGTCCATTAAGTGCACTTGGTCCCGACGCAAACTTAGTAATGACCTTCCAAACGATAAATCCGTCTCTGGCATCTTTTAAGATTTAGTTGAAGGAAAAGGTCCTTTTTTTTTCAAGAAGTAAAAAAGTGATGGGAATAAAAAAAACAGAAGGGAGAATGATATTATAAGGAATAGGGCGAACAGTTTTTGATCTTTCTCTCCTATTTCAAGTAAGTTCAGTTTCACCTTTGTTTTAGAACCCTTTTTGCAATTTATTGGCTACAATTAAAAGAGGTATATATTCCTCGATAAATGGAGGGATGTAAATGGTTTCCAAAACTAATTTTAGTTAATAATATTTCAGTATTAACAAATTAGCATTGTTTCAATTAATTTTTATTTTACCATCTAAATTATTATTATATAAGCACAATTTGACAATAATGTTGGTATTACGTGGTATGTTAAGAAATTTGCCATTGAAATTTAGTTAAAACATTGGGATTAATTGAAGACAATCTTGTCTTTTCAAAATAGGTACTAGTGATGAATTTTTTTATTAACTATATTGTGATTTGTACATGTTATCTACATGTCAAAGCAATTAATATCATAGCAAAATCGCACCGTCTAGTTAATGATTAGAAGATTAAATGATCTAGACTAAGTGTTTTGGAGAATTTACTATTCTTATGAAAGAAGAAGATACAAGATCCAGGTCAATGTTAATGTGAATGTCAGGGTATTCAAATATGTTGAAGACATTTTTAATTGATATGTTATTTAAAGAAAGGTTAATACTGAATCCGAGTCTCACAAGGAAAAAGATTGCCCATGAGATAAATAGAAAAATATAATCTGAGTATCACTGATTGGCAAAGCAAAGTTTAAAATTTACGGATACAAAAAGACCAGTCTTGAAGTTCATTTTTCTCGTATTTGGAACCTCCAAGTAGAGATTCTCCGAACGAATCCTTATTCAATGATGGTGATTGAAACTATCCAAGGGCTAGAGTTACAGAACAAACATAGGTTTGACCATCTATACATATGTTTCACAGTTCAAAGAAAGATTTTGATTAAAACATATAGGCTAATAATAGGTTTAGATGGAAACTTTCTAAAATGAGATATAAAAGGACATTTGTTGGTTGCCGTTGGAAGAGGGTGAAACATGATAGTTCCAATAGCATGGCTGTTATGAAAGTGCAGAACAACATAAATTGGAAATGGTTTTGGAAGATCTTGGACTACAAAATGGACCAGATTCACTATCATATTCAGATAAACAGAAAATTAATTAGTAATAAAAGGTTTAGTAATAATTTATTATGCTTTTATAGTAAATGTAAACTATAAGGTATAAGATAATCGTATGCATGGTTTAGTAAATTTAGTAAATGCTGTTAGAAAAATGAATTACATGAACCTAAAAGCCGTATGTGTGCAAGAGACATTCTGTTTTATTGAAAAAGAAATAGTAAAGATATTAAATTAGAGCATATGTTGTGGATAATTGCACACTGCACAAAAGGAGAGTATGATGATGCTTAAGAAGTATTGAAGAAGTACAACAAATGTGTATATGACACTCTTCTTCTTTAGAGAAGGATAATGCTGCAATGACAACTTAAACAATCTGTGTGAATCATTTAATAAAACCATTTGGAAAGCAAAGAGAAAAACACTACTCGACATATTACATGATATTAAGAGACAATGTATAGTTCGTAAATAGCTATTATTGCTAGTAGGCTGAAGACAAAGTTTACTAAGAGGGTACATACTGAAATTGAACTGACAAAGGATAAGTCAAAACTACAACACACTTATGACCATTTTGTCTTTACCATTACAAAACACCAAAACATAAACTATGACTATAAACACTAAGGCAATACACACACCTAAACTTTTGGTTACCCATACCCACTTCTTCATTTCTCTTTGATTGCACAATAGCTCCTCCTCAAACTAATGAATCGCCCACTTTAATTCTTTAACCTCTCGTTTGACTTTGCTCAATTATATTTTCAAGTTCCTAGATTTAGGCACTACATCCTTAACTTATTCAAAAGCTGCGTCCTCAAACCATTTAAACATGTGATCATTTGAAAAATATGAACAAGACTGTTAGATGAGAAAAGATAATAAGTGAGCGATGCAAATATGAGAAATGAGTGATTTTTGTTTGACAGGGAAAAAGGACGACGATGATCGTTTTGAGTCCTAGTAATAATCTTAACTTGACTATCACATAAGCATCTTGTCGGAAATCCAATTATCTCATGTTCCCCACAAAACTCTTCTTCACATTCAATAATATGACAGCCGAGCCATAGACACGAACATAAATCAACTAGAAGCCCTAAATTCACGGGCAATTACCATTGTCCGTCAATTGAAACTACAAAACACATCAGTTACAACTTTAATCTACACGAAATTTAGTTTTCATTAGAGGAACCACAACTTTTTGCCTTCCTTGGAGATCGTCAGAGATGTTTGAGAAATTGGTTTTGTGTTTTACCGTAGAATAATGCAGAATCGATTTAGGGTAATCTTCTCTATTAAAATAGAAGTACAATTTTTATCTACCATAAAAAAGTCATAATAGGTCCATTTTCATAATTACATATATTTGATTATTTACATTAATTTATTAAATATATAAGATATCTAAAAATCTTAAGAACTAAAAAGAAATTAAATTACAAATCTGTTAAGAAAAATCTAACAAAATCTTACTAACATTTTTAAATATTTTGATTTAATAAATTAAATAATTTTGTAATTAATTCTATAATATTAGTATAAAAATTAAAATGAAAAATTATTATAAAAACAAAATAAAATAAAATTATATCCTATTTAATAATTTGATAATTATTATTTATATTATATTAAAATAAATAAATATACGAATTAAATAAGAAAATGATATTAAATTAAATTAAAATATTTTTAAAAATACTTTCATTTAAATAAAAAAATAGTATTCACCATTTAAAAAGATTAAAATATTATTCACCATTTTAAAGGAGTAAAATTTATAAATTATGTAATATTTTATATAAAACTGTTAATATACGTTAAAATTTTATATCTACAACTATATATTATCTATTTATTTATTTTAGAATTAAAATAATATATTATTTAAAATGATTATATACAAAATATAACAGAATATAGTTAACACTTTAAGTGCTATTTAAAAAATATGTTATTCAGAAATTTTAATTTTTTTAACTCATTTAAGAAACTAAAAAACAATTATAATTATAAATTTAATGTTTATATTTGATTATAACAAAATATGTTGAAAATTTTATAATAATCTCATCAAAATTTCCAGCTTTTTCTATAAAATAATGCATTAGTTTAGTAAGAAAAAAATCAAATATTATTTTTTAAGTTTAAAAGTTATATAAATAAAAAGTTACCCGCACGTCAAAGTTTAGTATGTTGTTAAAACGATATCGTATTACATTTAACGGATGTTAATAATTTATTAACGGTTGAATTTTGTTGAGTTTAAATTGCTGAGTCAACATAAATGCAAGATTAAATGGGACAATATTCAAAAGTTGAAGTTTTTAATT
This sequence comes from Moricandia moricandioides, assembly GCA_905132885.1. Lineage (NCBI taxonomy): Eukaryota > Viridiplantae > Streptophyta > Magnoliopsida > Brassicales > Brassicaceae > Moricandia > Moricandia moricandioides. The sequence continues at coordinate 120,777 of CAJHQQ010000072.1, forward strand.
TCTTAAAGTCGATTTCAAGGTTTATTTGCTTTTTTAACTGTTGAGGGTTATGTTCTCTAATTTTGTCTATTGGATAGATTATTCTTCTGAGTTTAAGTACAAATGTTTTGAGTTTCAAATAGTTAAAATCTGTATAATTGCATTTAGATCATTTTATTGTTTTAGTTATTTCAAATATATTTACTTAAAGTTTTGTACTCCCTTCTTTCTTAATGTATATATGCTGTTTTATGAAGTTTTTGATGATTCAAAATGTAAGATTTCATTTTTCTAGGTAACTTTTTACTTTATTAAAAACTGTATAACCAATAGTATCTTGTTCTCTATTTTGTAATTGGTTAAAAAAATAGTTTATATTTTACCTTACCTTTTAGACAAAAAGTAACCTTTTTAATAGTTGTGCATATGTCTAAAACATCCAATTTGAAACAGAGGAGTATAATTTATTATATATTTGTTTTGATAAGAGTGTGAGAAATTAAATTAAAGTGGTATTAGTTTAAGAAAATTTTCCTTGAACCAGTTCACAAACGTAATTTAGTTTTAATCCTTGAATTAGCTATTAGTTTAAATTTAGTTGCGACACAAAATATATATTACGACTAAATCAAATGATCAAGATCAATATATATTCAATATGATTGATTTATATTATTTAAGATATTTTTATTTTTAGTGGTTTGATAAAATAGATATATAATAAGATATTTTAGTTTTTTTTAATATCTATGGGCTTCTTTCAAATATGACCTAAAATATGCAGTCAAACACAAAACTAACATTTTATTTTTAATTTTTGGTTTAATCTATTCCCCATAAAATTTCAAATTATTTAATAAAATGTCATTATTATTTTTTCTTCTGAAATATATTATTTTTACTCAACTATCTTTATCTTCATCATTTATTCACAAAATTGTTATTGACATCAATACAAAAACTACAATTAACAACAAAAACCAAGTCTTATACATTTAAAGCTTGTTTTTGTTGTTAATTGTAGACACACACATACAATACATGATCAAGGGTTCTCTCTCGGGCACGGAGTCCAAGGCAGCCGCGCAGCTATCTCCTCCACCATAATGAAGGTCTCTCTCCGGTGCAGCTCCTCCTTCTCCTAACCATGAATCTCTCCACTGCTCCGAAGACGCTCACCATCCTGAAGCTTTCCCTCTTCCCCTCCAATGGAGTCTTCTGCAGATATTTCCTTTGGGTCTCTCCTACCGCCTGAACCACCAGATCTGAATCTCGACATGGTGTTTCTGATGGATCCTCCAGTCTCCCCCCCCTCCCCCGACCCTCCACCGGTTTTCCTGGTTCGAGATTTTCTCCGCCAGATCTCACCGTCTTACACCGCTCCTCTCCGGCAAAAGGAACCTGAAGCTCTTATGCCATGGGATCTCTGCTCTTCTACCGGTTTCTCGCTCTGCTCAGACGTTGATGTGCTAGCCACTCAGCCTCCTCTACTGCTCCTTCTGCTGGCTGAAGTTTCTCGTTCTGGCGCACTCACCACTAACTGGAGGTTCTCCTTCCTCTGATATTCTTTGGTGTCAAAGCTGATAAGTTTTCCCTCTTGTGAGGAACATGATTTGTTTAAGTCAGCCTTACGAGCATTAACTATATATCATAAAGACGTGTTTGGTTGTGTTATTTGTTGCAAGTCTTTTGGTAGTGATAGCTGATTGCAAGCATATCTTCCTTCATTACTCATCTGTTCAAAGTCTTGAGGACTGGGCTTTGAAGGTTGAACTATTGGTGGTGATTTGCTTTCTAAAAGCAACTGTTATTACCTTAGTGCAATCTTTTGGAGTGCATCTGTTTACTGCTCTGTGCAATTATCAGTCAAAGCTTTTTCTCGAATGGAAACCTTGGTTACCCGGTGGTGGATCTATTTTCCTTTGCTTCAAGTTGTCGCAAGGTGTTATGATGTTCTTTAATGACTCTTTACCTCATCTTGAGGATGCTACACACCCTTTGAGATTCAGGTTGAAGCTCTCCTTACCTCAGTATGAGGAAGTTACTCTTTGTAGTACTATTTTGTTACCTCATTGTGAGTTTTTCATATAGAATTGTGTCTTTTTGGCTATGAATTCCACTGTTTCAGACTTATCTACTTCACTATGGTGGTTCTACGCACAACTCTTAGTCTCCCCAAAAACGTGTTATGTCACCTCTGAGATTGTAGCTGGGTTTCCTCTAATTGACTTTGTTTGTTCAGCGAATGGATTGCAGACTGAAGCCAATGACCCTCATCGCTCATCTAGCAGAGTATGTGTGTGCTTTGTCCTCGTCAAAACTGTATTGCTGCAGAAAGCTCTTCAGTCGGCAACATCAATTAGATTCCTAAGTCTCCTATGTCTTTCGGACTCAAGTGTCCCCCTCTTTGCATGTGCTTAGGGTTGGAATTGAATGAGATCACAAGTTTCCTCATCTTCGAAAACCTTGTCACTCTTCACTCCTCTATCATGTTGTTCTAATTTATGCACAACAATCTATTTAGCTGTTGCCTTTGAAAAGGGTGTAGTACCCAAAATTTGCTGTTTAAATACTCTCCTTTGAGCTGATAATGAAATGAATCTGTTGACAAAAAAAATGCATAAGAAATTGACATCTACTTCTTCTTATCGCATTTCTTACACATCCCAACCATTTTTTCTTCATTTTATCTCTCATTTTATCCCCTAGTACTCAAACTTTCAATTTCAAAATTTTATTTTCATCGGAGTTACTCAAGTTCAGGATTCTTTGTTAATAACGAATGGGTGTATTTCATTATAAAGTTCTGGATGCTAGGAGAAACTATTCACGAACTTCCACCGGATCTATGTATGATATTTGATTCTTAGATCAGTTTCGCGTAGAAGACTTCTCCAAAAGTCTTCTCCATCGAGTCTTCTGGTAAATGCATAAACTAGTTTTGCAATTGACTATTTTGTGAGTTTTTTCATAGAAGACTTCTCTAGAAAGCCTGCTACCTTTACTTTGCAACAAAAAAAAATTGAGTAGATTTCCCAATAAGTCTTCTTAAAAGAGAGGTAGGTTTGCATTTGATCCAAATTTTATGGAAATTTTTCTTTTTCATAAAAGCCATATGGAGAAATCTGGTGTGAGTAGACTTGTGGAGAAGTCTTTTTACTGTCACATGAAGTCTTCATTGTGTCACAAGAAATATGCTAAAGTTAGTTTTGCATTTTATAAATAATAACAAAACATTTAGATTTGAAATTAACTAATTGGAAAAAAATTGTATACATCTTCTCACAAACGATTTTTGCAGAAGTCTACTATATTTTTTTTCCAAGATTTTGGTCAAACCCTTAGTTTTGAGAGAAGACTTCTCGAAAAGTCTTTTTTTTAGAAGACTCAAACATGGTCAATTGCAAAACTATTTAAGGATGACTTCTTCTGACTCTTCGGAGACTTCATGTGACAGTAAGAAGAGTTCTTCAGAAGTCTACTCACAATGGAATTCTCCAAATATATTCTATGAAAGGGTCAAATTTCTACAAAATTTGAGTCAATTGAAAAATTAACCTTATTATATGAGAAGAAATTTTGAGAAGTCTTCCTTCAATAATTTGTAATTGCAAAAAGTTTCCTCCATTAGTTTTTGAGAAGTCTTCCTTCAGTAATTACAGTGAGAAGTTTTCTTCATTAATTTTAGAAGTCTACTCATTTCCCAAGTAGTTTTTTTCATTAATTTTAATAAACTTTTTTTCTCCAATTTTAAATGAATTTTGAATATTTTCTTGTTCATTCATATGTATTTATTAATTTTGGACATTTTGATAAATTATAACTTTATTGTATATAATGATGAGGTTAGTAATATTCTTGTTTATTTATGTGTCTAGCTAATGATAGCATACTTTTTGAGAAGTCTGCATTGATAAATTGTTTTTTAAAAAAATGTTTTATGTTGTTATTGTGTTTAATGGTCTTTTTTGCATATTGATTCAGTTTAAAAGCTTATTATATAAGTATAATGCATAAATATTTTGTTAAAATTTGCAATGTCATATGTTAAAATATCAGAGACGCCGTCTCTCTGTCACGACAAAAAGGGAAAACACTATGAAATTAGGTTTTCAATTCAAATCAATAAGAAAGAAAGGAATTTGTGAAATCGTTGGGGATACTAACCAAAATTGTGAGAGAGAGAGAGAGAGAGAGAGAGAGAGAGAGAGAGAGAGAGAGAGAGAGAGAGAGAGAGAGAGAGAGAGAGAGAGAGAGAGAGAGAGAGAGAGGAGAGAGAGAGAGAGAGAGAGAGAGGGAGAGAGAGAGAGGGAGAGAGAGGGAGAGAGGGAGAGAGAGAGAAGATGAAAGCGATCAAACAACCACTCGCGGTGGTGATGCTGATTTTTACAAGTGATATGACAACAAAAATAATACATAAGAGAAAGAAATGTTGTTGGTCCTACAACAACTGAAGGACGAGAAGGAGGCCGATTGTGGTGCCAATGTTACTAGTGGGATAACAACACAAATAATACCTAAGAAGATGCAATATTATTGTTCGTACATGAGGAAGAGACCGATGGTGATGGTGATACAAAATGTTACAAGTTGGAAAACAAATAAAAGAAAGGGATGTTGTTGTCATAGGAGGAGGAGGCCGGTGGTGTTGGTGATGTCGATGTTACTAGTAGGATAATAACAAATATAATATATAAATAATACATGATAAAAAGGGATGTTGTTGATAAGCTGATTCACCCTGCTCATCTAAGCAATCTTTTTAAACTCTTCTTGTTTAATTCATGTGGGTTAGTCATAATCAAAGATAAGGTGTTGTTTGCTAACATAAGGTTATCAATTAAACCATGACATTCTTCAACAGTTTTGTCTGTGAAATCGCCACTATCAGTTGTACTAAGAGTAATTCAAATAATCTCTCCTATTTTTAATGAAAAACACCCTTAAAATAAAGGGATTGAGAGGGGGTGGGGGGAGGTTTTTCAATGTTGAGACTCACATATTTTTCCTAAAAACATTACAAAATACATTTTAGTTTCTAAAATTATTAATAATTAAATGTAATCACTAAAATTTTATTTTAAAAAATAATAAACTTAAATTTAATTATGGTATTGACATAACTAAGAAAAGATTTTTTAATAACACCAAAGTATTTATAATAGTAATTAAAACATAAACTTAAATATGTCAATACCACATAAATTTTAAATTACAAAATACATATAAAATACAAAATCATTCAATAGGATCCTTAAAGCTCTCATATATGATCAATCAATTCATTTCTAAGTGATAAGTGAGCTCCTTATTTTTATATGAAGATTAAATTGTTTTGAAATTGCATATCTTCATTTATTGTCATTTCAACGTTTGTTGGTAGCGTTGGTTTGCATCTAAATTGGTGCATTGATATCTCGTTCATCCTTAGTTTTCATGTTAGTAACACTCGTCAGATTATCCTATCTGAACAAGCAAGAATTACAAAAAGAATTCAACAACAACAATCTGATACTACTCCAAATTTGTATGGACAATATATTGGTGATCTTGAGGTTCGGGATCAAATTTACATGAATATTGGTATTGTAATATATATATATATATATATATATATATATATATATATTAATTTTGTAATATTTTCATATTATTTTTTCAGCAAACATACAGACTCAACTAAGACTTTGCAAACCATCTTGGTAACTCTGCATCCATATGAACAACAAAAGACGATTGTTGCCTATCGCTATGTGCAAGACTATATGCCATTGAATTTCGCGTTATGGGAACATGAATGATCTCTGAGTAATTGAAGCTTCTCTTCAACATCTCATGTCTTCTAGATAATTTGCAAAAGCTGGCCATTCAACTAAATCTGAAACCATATTTACCAATTGAGAACAATTCATTGCAAACGTGACATGGAACTGCCAGAAATTCTCATACTCTCCATTTCCCAGATATGAGCCTCTACTTCGGAATGTAGTGGTGATAAGCTGGCTCTCGTATTTCTGGCTCCCATCAGTCCTTCAAATCCTTCCAAAGTATTGTACCATCCTTGTCCCGAGAATGTATTATTCTCTTTCAATGAGCCATCTGTAAAACACCATCTCCCCAGTATTTGAGGTAAGGATGACAAGTCTGTCACTATGGTATGTGATATCCGTTGTGAGAGTGATGTATGTGCCTCCAACCAGAGTGTCGCTTCTGTTTCGGCCAGCTTAATGGTGTCTTTCGGGTCGATATCAATGTTACTAGAAACCATGTTATTCATGGCCTTCCAAATATACCATAATATCCAAGCAAATTGATGATCATCCGTATGTGATTCAACCCTCCAAGTTTTTCATCCCTCGAGTACTTCCCCCAGATCTCCATCATAATTGTGCAACAGCACTTGTCAACTTCTTCGTTACCGTCTTTGGTATACGATAACAAGAAATTAAAAGTTTAGGTAATGCCGTAACCACTGACTTTATGATTACCTCCTTTCTCCCCTTCAAAAAGAATTTGAAAGTCCATATGTTGACTATATCGTTAAGTCGATCGTAAATGAAGCTAAATATTTGCGTTTTTGAGCCACCCATACTTTCCAACAAACCTAAATATGATCCCATACCACCAATGTTTTGGATTTCACTATATCCCTTAATTCTTGCCGAATAAATTCCTCAATCTTGTGTTTAAATTGGATATAAGATTTCTGAAAATTTATCAGTTGCCTAGACACTGCCTCATATGCTTTTAGAATCTTTAAAATAATCTGACATTCTTATTTTCGTGCCATACAAAAAACGAGACTATCATCCGCAAAAAGAAGGTGTGAAATCAACGGGCAATCCCTTGCTACCCTCATTCATGTTATGCTTTCTCTCTCTCTCTCTCTCTCTCTCTCTCTCTCTCTCTCTCTTTCTCTCTCTTTTTCTCTCTCTATCTCTATTTCTTTCTCTCTCTCTTTATTTCTCTCTCTCTCTCTCTCTCTCTCTCTCTCTCTCTCTCTCTCTCTCTCTCTCTCTCTCTCTCTCTCTCTCTCTCTCTCTCTCTCTCTCTCTCTCTCTCTCTCTCTCTCTCTCTCTCTCTCTCTCTCTCTCTCTCTCTCTCTCTCTCTCTCTCTCTCTCTCTCTCTCTCTCTCTCTCTCTCTCTCTCTCTCTCTCTCTCTCTCTCTCTCTCCGCCTTCTTTATGTTCGCTATCGAAGCTTATGTACACATGATGAATAAGTAATGAGAAAGAGGATCCCCTTGGCGTAAACCTCTATGTGGGATTATATGCCCTTCTTGTTATCCATTTAATAAGACTCGGTATTGCACCGATGAGATACATTCCATCACCAGCTTCATAATTATACTTATGAATTAGCCCAAAATAGGATAGCTAAGATGAAGTAATATTAATCTTTGGAATTGTGTTTAATGCTTGCTTTCTAGAGTAACTAACTAGAAACATGAACTTAGGACATGGACAACTACATGAGTCGGTTCTGTGCCAGAATTGATTCCATTGAGCTAGGTTGTTAGAAGCATGCGAGAGCTTGTCTAATTAAAATAGTGGACGAACTTCCTGTCTGATTAGCGTCGATCGACAGTAGACTTCTCTGTCCGCAAACGAGAGTTGGGACAAGAGGGGGTCAGACTAGTTAAAATTTATTGTTTACACATATTAATAATTCTCTGCATCATATCCATTGTAATTCACTTTCCAGAAACCCTAAATCTACCGTTTTTCCATATTTTCATTCTCTTTAGTATTTTATATATCTTTTTATTCTTGATATAATTACAATCAAAACCATTATTTATAGTTTGCCTAGGTTAGTCATTAGAGTTATATAAATCTATTGTGTGCCTTCGCTCTCTGTGGATTCGATCCCTAAGTACTGCAACTTGACCTCTCTTGGAAAGAGTAGTTCGTAGGGTTAATTTGATAGATTGCATTATTAAGAACATACACCTTAACCCGCACGCTGTCAAATTTGGCATTGTTGTCGGGGAGAAAGGATCACAATTAGATTTATTTTCTAGGCTTAGTCTAGGCTACTGCAATTTACTAATAATTTCTTTTTCTTTTCTTTCAGGTGCATGCCAACAGTACGAGAAGCTACAAGAACCATGAATTACTCTTCTCGGATCGAGTTGTAATCGAACGCTCGATCCGAAAAAAGATACGTCAAGCATCGATCGACAACAGGATTAAACCGCCGATCGACGCTTTTTCACGACCAACGTAGATCGACAGCACCAACACATCATCGATCGATAGTAGTTCACGAGTTCAGATGGTTGCAACTTTAGTTTTTGTCTGAGATGAGAGAGGATACGTGCATGACCTTGAAGGTTATCTGCGTAATGCAACATATCAGAGAATTGATGATCAGGGGGCTGCAATTCCTGAACCAGAAGTAGAAGCTAACGCTGCAGTATCTCAACCTGAAGCTAATGCCCAAGCTGCTTAACGAACACTGGCATACTACAATCATCTAAACCAGTTCTATGCTAACAGATCCGCCATTCTTCCTCCAGCTTTCCAGAGGAACGACTTTGATATCAAACTGTCCTTCTACACACTTGTTGCGTAGACACCCTACCATGGACCGCGACATGAGCATCCAATGGATCATCTGGAGCGGTTTGAGGATTTAGTATCTGCTATTAAAGCTAACAGAGTCCTTGAGGACTATCTGTTTGGTAAGATCTTCAAGTACACCCTTGCTAGGGAAGCTTCACATTGGCTTAAGCAGATACCACCAGGATCTCTAACATCCAGGAAAGACATCAAGAATGCGTTCCTACGCAATTTCTTTGATGATGCGCGACCAGAGGACTTGAAAAGCATAATCGCCACATTCACACAAGAACCTCGAGAATCATTCAGAAGCCTTTGATTCAGATTCAAGTCCTACCAGAGAGACTTCCCACAATAAGGTTTCAACTAGGTGCAACTACTTAGTACCTTCTTCAAAGGTATTGATCTACAGTACCAGATGGCTTTAGATACAATTAGTGAAGGGAATTTTAGCACTAGAAGTCCATAAGAAGCAATAAAGCTTATTGAGAACTTTACGTCTAGAAATAGCACCAAGAACACTGACTATGAGAGGAAGAAATCAGCTCCATCTTTGAGCAAAGAGCAGATAGATAAAGTCTAAGAAGAGCTGGAAAGTGTTCAGAAGTTTGAAGAAGAAGAAGAAGAAGAAGAAAAAGAAGAAGAACCTCTTCTTTCTACAAGATCAACAAACGAGAGTGTCAAGAGAGTACGTGTGCTTGTGCATTGTTACACAAGTGCAAAACAAAGAGTGAGTGAGCAAGTACAAAAACAGAAACTGAACAATCTAATTAGTTGAGAATGGTTGAAAAGGTAACCATTCTAAAACCCATAACATAAATGTAATTAAAAATCACATGAGGGTCCTTAGCTCAGTGGTAGAGCAATTGACTGCAGATCAATAGGTCACCGATTCAAATCCGGTAGGGCCCTTAGTTCTCATTTTTTAACTTCATTCCAAAATCTAATATTAGTTGGTGTTATTCAATCATGTATTTTTATAGAGTTTAAATCTAAGAACAATATGCCATTATTCAATTGATGATTCTAAATTTTATTTAAAAAATCTAGTGTTATTGAATATGATATTTATAATTCTTATTTAAAATCTGGGGTTATTCAATAAGTGATTTAAATCATGTTTTTAAAATCTACTGTTATTCAACTTGAAAATATTTTAAAATTCTTTGTATTAAAACTGATTTCAAATCATTAGTTGTGGATTATCATGAACAAATAATTAAAATCAAAATCCTAGGCATACTGCAGAGATTTTGAAATTCACCAACTAAACTTATCTTAAATTTTAAATTTTCACTGATTACAAAACATTAAAAATATAACTTTAAATCCTTGATCGAATAACACCCCCTTAAGCATTCCTTTTAACAAGTCCTACAATCAACGCTCAATTCCATTATCTTCTTTATGAATAATATGAGGGTCCTTAGCTCAGTGGTAGAGCAATTGACTGCAGATCAATAGGTCACCGGTTCGAATCCGGTAGGGCCCTTAAAATATAATTTTAATCTAATCTTCTCACTCCTTTGCAACATCTTATACTAATGTCAAAATCCCTTTTAACATTTTTTTTCAATCAATGCCTGGTTCAAAATTTTCTCTCTATGTCCACTAATCACTAAATAACAAAAGGCTCCTTAGAGCAAGATTAACCTGAGTCTCTTAAGTGAGATTCTTAGCTTTCCTAAGAGACGTTTCTTAGTTTTAACTAAGAAAACATAAGAACCGTCTTTTAAATAAGAACCATAAGAGACGTCTCTTATCGGGAAAAATGTAAAAAAAAAGAAGACAAATTTTACGTTAAGAACCTAACCTAAAGAGACCCGGGTTAATAATCATGGCCTTAGCTCAGTGGTAGAGCAATTGACTGCAAATCAATAGGTCACTGGTTCGAACCCGGAAGGGCCCTTATAACCTTTTAAAATCTCATCTTTCACATCCCTTTTTATAAAATCCTTGAGCTAAATCAGTATTACATAATTAACATAACTCATCTCTAAACAACAAAAGAATTCTAAGCTCAGAGCTAGGTCAATATGTCACCGGTTCAAACCCTGTAGATCCCTTATAAAACTTTGTTTTACCTTTTTTAAACATGTCCTCCCTCCTAATCACTACTACATATTCTACAAATCCTTCATTTCTTAGTATAAGATGAAAGCACATATTCAATAACCCAAACAAGCCAAGCCAAAGTAACAAGTATTCAATTTACCTTTGGGTAAACGACCTATTTCCACACCATAAGTATCATATAGTAACAGTTCCACACAATCTTTCATGCTCGTCTTAATTGCACATATTTTAAATATATGCACATAATTGCACACATTTTAAGTATATGAACCTATTTACCCCAATTTTCAAAGATCTAAATCCAAAACCACACAGAACACACACGAATGTTTAACTTGGTTTTAAATCTAAACCGATATCAAACTGATTTAACCATTGGTATAGAACTAAAATTAAAACTTGACCTGACATGATATCCAAATAGAACCCGACCCAACATCCTATTAAAGAGTTGGGTCGGGTTCTATTTGGATATCATGTTGAGTTGGGTTTTAATTTCAGTTCGTTACCAACTGATTTGATCGGTTTAACTGGTATGATATCGATTTAGATTCTAAACCAGTAAAAATAAGTTAAATCTTCGTCTGTGCGGTTTCAAATTTTGATCTTTAAAAATATGCGTAAATATGTTCATCTACTTCAAATGTGTGCAATTATGACAAGCATGAAAGATTGTGTGGAATTTTTAATATATGATATTTTTAATATGGAAATAAGTCGTCTACCCTTTACTTTTCATACCGTCATAGTGAGGAGCAGTGTCCCAAAACTCTTCTCTTAGTTTCATAAGCTCAGCTTCAATGATCGGATGAGTATCAGTTGAGTATGGTTCTTCACTCTTCCTGTAAAACTATTAAAACCAGATTATCCTCCTCCTCCTCTACAAAAAAACAAGGACTTAACAACAAAATTTTATGAGGAAAATACTTTGTCGTAAAAGTACTAGTGCATTACAAGGACATTACGACAAACAATATATTTCTCGTAATGTCCTTGTAATATTACGAGGAAAATATTTAGTCGTAATGTTACAAGGACATTACGACAAATTTTCTTGTTCATCGTAATATCCTTGTAATACTACAAGGACATTACAACGAAATATATGTTTGGTGAAAACGTGTTTATACTGTGCTTTGGAGAAGTAAATTCATTGTAAAATCATTGTGAGGTACTTGTAATAGCCTAGTAAATGTTGTCCTTGTAAATTCGTTGTTATATCTTCACCTACCAAATTTGAAAATTTCCTATATATATGTTCATTCTCTTCATAATATATCACACAAACGAAAAAAAAAGAAAAGAATAAAAAAAATGTCAGATGGTAGAAATATTTATGAGTTACGGAGTTTGATGTATACGCACAAGGATGTTGACGGTAGAGTGATCGACGTATTTCTCAGGGGGCTAGAGACATTCATGTACCAGTCAGGCTGTACGCCGATCACGCAAGAAAGTGGTAAGATGTTCTGTCCTTGTCGAAAGTGCAAGAATTCAAAATTTGCTCGTAGTGAAACTGTATGGAAGCATTTGTTAAACATAAGCTTTACACCACATTACTGTATTTGGTTTCAACATGGAGAAGGTTATGGTGGAAATGAAGCTAGTAGTAGTAATAGTAACTTTCATGATGCTGGTAATAGGCAAGAACCATATCATTTGCATAATGAATATGGTTACCATGAGAAGGAACAAATGGTAGATCATGATAGGGTTCATGACATGATTAATGATGCATTTTTATTTGAAACCACTAAAACAATAGCTGCTGAAAGTTAAAATGTTGAAGAACCAAACTTAGATGCGAAAAGGTTTTATGAGATGTTAGCTGCTGCAAATCAACCAATCTACCCTTGTTGTAGAGAAAGTCTCTCTAAATTGTCTCTAGCAGCTAGGATGATGAATATTAAAATAGATCATAATTTACCTGAGAATTGCATGGATGCATGGGCCGAATTGTTTAAAGAGTATTTGGCAGAAGACAATGTGTCTGCTGAATCTTATTATGAGATTCAAAAATTGGTTTATAGTCTTGGGTTGCCTTCAGAGATAATAGATGTTTGCATCGATAATTGCATGATCTACTGGAGGGATGATGAGAAGTTAGAAGAGTGTCGTTTCTGCAATAAACCACAATTCAAACCACAAGGACGTGGGAGGAATATGGTACCGTACCAAAGGATGTGGTACCTACCAATTACAAATAGGTTGAAAAGGTTATATCAATCTAAGAGGACTGCTGGAGCGATGAGATGGCATGCTGAACATGTCCAAAGGGATGGCGAGATCGCTCATCCGTCAGATGCAAAAGCGTGGAAACATTTCAACACGGTACACCCAGATTTCGCTAGCACATCATCGATCGACAGTAGTTCACGAGTTCAGATGGTTGCAACTTTAGCTTTTGTTTGAGATGAGAGAGGAGACGTGCATGACCTTGAAGGTTATCTGCGTAATGCAACATATCATAGAATTGATGATTAGGGGGCTGCAATTCTTGAACCAGAAGTAGAAGCTAACGCTGCAGTAGCTCAACCTGAAGCTAATGCCCAAGCTACTTAACGAACACTGGCATACTACAATCATCTAAACCAGTTCTATGCTAACAGATCCGCCATTCTTCCTCCAGCTTTCCAGAGGAACGACTTTGAGATCAAACTGTCCTTCTTCACACTTGTTGCATAGACACCCTACCATGGACCGCGACATGAGCATCCAATGGACCATCTGGAGCGGTTTGAGGATTTAGTATCTGCTATTAAAGCTAACAGAGTTCTTGAGGACTATCTGTTTTGTAAGATCTTCAAGTACACCCTTGCTAGGGAAGCTTCACATTGGCTTAAGCAGATACCACCAGGATCTCTAACATCCAGGAAAGACATCAAGAATGCGTTCCTACGCAATTTCTTTGATGATGCGCGAGCAGAGGACTTGAGAAGCATAACCGCCACATTCACACAAGAACCTCGAGAATCATTCAGAAGCCTTTGGTTCAGATTCAAGTCCTACCACAGAGACTTCCCACACTACGGTTTCAACTAGGTGCAACTACTTAGTACCTTCTTCAGAGGTATTGATCTACAGTACCAGATGGCTTTAGACACAGTTAGTGAAGGGAATTTTAGCACTAGGAGTCCAGAAGAAGCAACAAATCTTATTGAGAACTTTACGTCTACAAATATCACCAAGAACACTGACTATGAGAGGAAGAAATCAGATCCATCTTTGAGCAAAGAGTAGATAGATGAAGTCTAAGCAGAGCTGGAAAGTGTTCAGAAGTTTGAATTTTATTGGTGGAAATGGTTTCTAGAGACAGAGAAATCAAAGCTACAACAAAAAATCTAATGGTGGCAACAAGAAAAACTACAACCAAAGTTCAGAGCAGGAGAAGCCCAGCAACAACAACATGACCTTTGGATCTTCTATCAAAATCCACATCCAGAGACTCAAGAGAGCAAGTTAGAAGCTATGGTTGACAGAGTATTGGAGCAGCATCAGCAAATGATTGTGAATTTCAATGGAAAGATAAATGCTCTGTACATCTACCTCAACACAAAGTTTGAGACTCTCAGTACTCATGTCAAGAAGTTGGAGAATCAAGTGGTCCATACAAGTGACGCCATTCAGAGACATGAGACCCTGATTAAGAAGAAGGAGGAAGCTGGTCAGAAACACCACGTCAGTGCATTAATTGGTGATGATTTTTGGCCACATGTGAAGAACGAACAGCTCCGAGAGGGAAATTTCCAAGTAGAAAGTGATATGTCTTTTTATAGTTCTCATTGGTGTCGATCGGCACCCGCTGCTGAGCATCGATCAATGGAACCCTCATATTTTGTAGCTTCATGTGAGTCTTTGATATCTTACATATTTGCATGGTTTTGGTCATCTCTTTTGATGCATTTTAAGCATATAGGATATCATTTAGGCATATTTAGGTTGCATTCCATTACATTTATCTATGTCAGGTGTTGGAGATGCTTATTGGTGATTTTGGAGGCAATTGAGGCTAAGAAAGTGAAATTTGGAGTAAAATAGGGGTGTAGCGACCAGGCGTAGCGACCAGGAGTGGTCGCTACAGACCCACAGGAGAAATGCGGATGCTGTAGCGACCAGGCGTGGTCGCTACAGACCTACAAGAGAAATGCGGATGCCGTAGCGACCAGGCGTAGCGACCACAGCTGGTCGCTACAGGCAAAAATACCAAATTTTTATGGGTCAACCCGGGTTTGTTGGGTTGATCCAACTCGTTTTTTTTGGACTCCTATATATAGTTTTAGACCCTAAAACCCTAGGGGGATCTCTTTTTTTCTCTCAAAAACTTTGTCTAAACTAAAAAAGCTTGAATCTTTTGATCATTGGAAGGAAGTACTTCATTTTTATTGTGTTTTTCTTGCTCATTAACATGATTTGCCTTGAATCTCATATGAGTTTAAGGTTTCTCATGGAAAATATTGAGTAGTGAACTTGTGATTCATGGGTTAAGTAGATTAGGGTGATTAGGTCGATATTTAGGATGTCTCTTGCTTTATTAACATTGTTCTATGCTTATTAGGTGTTCTTAATGCTAGATTAGCCTTGATCAAGTTAATTTAGAGCTTAAGTAATTTCATGCCCGAAAGTTGTTTGATGAAATGCTTGAACCAACCTAATATTGTCTTTTACATGTCTAGCCAATGACAATTGATGTTAGAGATGTTAAATGGTTAGTAGACTTGTGATTTATGCATGCTTGATTGTGTTAGGCCAACGGCAGTTGATGTTTAATGCTTGATTAGCATAGGGATTATTGTCACAACAGTGGATTAGTCTATTTTATGAGTTCTAGACCTATAGACTTGTTGATTGTTTTGTTTGAACATCCTAGATTGAACCTTGATCACCTTATATCGATTATCTTGCCCATGGATCCATCCTTAATATTTGATTGAGAGATTTGTTCTGGCACTTATTTCTTGATTGAATTTGAGATCACTTTGTTTATATTAATAGGATTTTAGTTTGTTACCAATCATCCATCTTTTATTTGCTTAGATTAAGAAAGTTTGTGTATTCTTATTGTTATAGATCACTAGTTCCTTGTGGATTCGATCCTAAAGTGCTGCATCGATATACCATTTGATTGTGGTAGCGTGCACATTAGGTTAATTGGCCTGTGGTAAAACGCAGTAACCAATTTGGAGATCACTAGTTCCTTGTGGATTTGATCCTAAAGTGCTGCATCGATATACCATTCGATTGTGGTAGCGTGCACATTAGGTTAATTGGCCTGTGGTAAAACGCAGTAATCAATTTGGCGCCGTTGCCGGGGAACTAAGTAGATTTATCATTAGAATTTCAAACTTTCTTGAGATTAAGCTTTCTTTTCTTATGCTTTGTTTTGTTTTGTATAGTTATTAACCTTTTATTCTAGCTCTTGTTTTTTTTGTAGTAATGGCTGCAACCTACTTTGACTGGCCACAAGAAGAGGAAGACACATTTGAAGATCACATGGAAGATGATGAGCCATATGTGGAGCCACCCTTCGATGAAAGTGTGCTCACACCAGAACAAAGTGTGAAGGTAGATGAGCTTTGCAAAGAGAACCCAATGTTGACAAGGAGTGACATGGCAGTGATGCTAAGGTTGAATCTTATGCAACACCGGGCAACACTAGAAGGAAGAGAGCTCACAGGTACTGAGATAAGAATTTCTCATCAGCTCAAAGAGGTATTTTATTGGGTTCCACCAACCCAACTAGAAGGTATAAGCGATTCTACTTTTGAACTTCAGTATTTTGAGGATAGTCGCTTGCCTTGTGTTGAAGATATTGCCTCTGATTTGAATTCTCATGTGCTCATCAACGAATGTCTTGATCTGATATGTGAAACTAGAAAACTAGATGACTTGAGAGTAGAAAAGATTGCTAGAGATCATCTTGAAGTTTGTTTTGACAAAGACTATCTTTGTGCTTCAATTGATCTTGAAACTGGATTTTTTATGCTTGATGAACCTAGACCTCTTCTTGAACTAGCTGATCTAGGGGATGAACTTGATGTGGATAAGCTTTTGCTTGAGCTAGAAAACCCCATTGGCCAAAACAATGATGAGAATAAGAATATTGTGTTTTATTTGATTGATGGGGATAAAGTTGACTACTTTGTTAAAACATTGTTTGAGCCTGTAGTTGACTTTGTGTTTCCACCAAATGCATTTGATTTTCATGAACATCTGAAGCTCATGGAGCATTTTATAACTCATGCTACATCTCTTGTGAAGCTCTTTGATGAAAAATCTGTCTATTTTCTATGGACAGTAGTGTGCTCCTTTGCGCACTTTGTTTCTTGTTCTTGTAGGAGAAGGATCAAAGGTGCATTGGCTCAACCTTTTGATTCTTGTGATTAACAAGGACACCAAGTCAAGCTAGAGACTTAAAACAAGCGCGCTTGGGAGGCATTCCCATGTTTATCCTTTGTATATATTTCTATTTATCTCTTATCTTGCTTTAGTGTGTTTGAATAAGCTTAGGGACAAGTTTGAGGGAGTTCTAAAACTTTCCAAGAGGTCATGCCAAAACTGCCAAAGTCTCAACAAGTCGTCCCTCCACATTCCCTCCTCTCATCAAGCCAACTCCAAGTAAGTGCATCTCCACATTTGTAAATACTTAGTTCTTTCATATTTTTTCTCTTTTGATCTCTCTTTCAAGTTTACTACCACACAAGAGACTGTGTGAAGTAAGTTTGGGGGAGAGTCTAACATCTCACATTGTGTTTTGTTTTGTTCACTTGTTATGAGTCTCATGCATTGCATTGTACATACTTATTTGCATAGAAAAACCTAAAAAAATTGAAAATTTTTGAAAACACCAAAACAAGCATTTAAATTTTTATTTTGTTTCATTTTCATCCTTAAGTTTGAGTCTAAAAGCATTTAGGTTGCATCCATATACATAAGGAGTTGTGTTTTAATTTCCTTGAAAAGAACACATGTCTAGAACTCAACATGATACCCTAGCTAAACATATCAAGTAGCTTAAACATCTTAAGAAAAAAAAAACTTGTATGCTTCGAGCCTTGAAGTCTCTACTTGAAACTTGTTGTGAGCTTGATATTGACTAGTTCTTAAAACCAACTCCAACCTACTTGAGGCATAATGAACTTAATTTCTCTTGCTTATGGGTACTTGCATACTCAAACATGGATCTCATACACATTTGGGTTATCTTATTCCATTCATTACCCTATTGATAACCCAAATGGCACCCCCATACCCATGAACCCTTACCATTCTTTGAAACCGCAATTGATTTGCTTGTGTGAGGCCTCTTATTGATAGCTTGTCATGTGCAAAATCTTGAGAGTATTGGGAGAAACATAGCTTTGTTCTCATCTTTTGCTAGCATTAGGACCTCACTTGAGCTAGCATTTAGGATTGTGGTTGGGTTTGTGTGCTTTTGAGTTTAAGATTTTGGGTTTGAGAAAAGAGGAGAACTAAAAGAATGAACAAAGAGAGTGCTATAAGAAGAGAAATCTCTAGGGACAAAAGAAAATAAGAAAAGAAAAGCTCTAGATGTGTCAAATAGAACCCCCAAAAGAAAAAAAAAGAAAAAAAAAGAATGGGGAAAGATAAAAAAAGAAAGAGAGCTAGAGCTAAATGTTATTAAAGATGAAAAGTCCCTAGTTGGTTAAGTAAAAGAAAAAGAAAAGAGTGTTCATTAGGTGAGTGATGAGATGAGTGTTATATTTGGGTTTTGGGATGAGGAAGAAGAAGGGTAGAACTTGGAGTCATCTAGGAAAATGGTAGTTTGATGGGAATCAATCTATGTATGCATGAATTGCTCCTTATCTTAGATAAATTTTGCATAATGATCAAGCTCCTATTTTTGAGTGATTACCACTTTAAAAAGATGTATTTGAAACCTTCTCTTCTTTCACATTAGACCATTTTCACTCACCAAACCAAATGATTGAGATCAAGTTCCCATTTGCAAGAATTCACCTTATTTGCTTGTTAATAAATGTGAGAGTTGGTTGAAAAACTTGTTGATTGATGAGTGAATGACTTGTGTAAAGATATTGGAGTTGAGATAAGCCTTGAGAAGCTAGAGTGTAATAGGAAAGATTGTTCATGCTACTTGCTATGTTTACCTAGGATGTGATGTTGAAGGCTAGGAAGTGTATCTTTTGGTTCTGAGCTACCATCTTCAAACCCCTCTCTCTTGTTTGTTTTTGAAAGTTCACTTGAGGACAAGTAAAGGATAAGTTTGGGGGAGTTGGTATCTTACATATTTGCATGGTTTTGGTCATCTCTTTTGATGCATTTTAAGCATATAGGATATCATTTAGGCATATTTAGGTTGCATTCCATTACATTTATCTATGTCAGGTGTTGGAGATGCTTATTGGTGATTTTGGAGGCAATTGAGGATAAGAAAGTGAAGTTTGGAGCAAAATAGGGGTGTAGCGACCAGGCGTAGCGACCAGGAGTGGTCGCTACAGACCCACAGGAGAAATGCGGATGCTGTAGCGACCAGGCGTAGCGACCAGGCGTGGTCGCTACAGACCTACAAGAGAAATGCGGATGCCGTAGCGACCACGCGTGGTCGCTACAGCCTGTAGCGACCAGGCGTAGCGACCACAGCTGGTCGCTACAGGCAAAAATACCAAATTTTTATGGGTCAACCCGGGTTTGTTGGGTTGATCCAACTCGTTTTTTTGGACTCCTATATATAGTTTTAGACCCTAAAACCCTAGGGGGATCTCTTTTTTTCTCAAAAACTTTGTCTAAACTAAAAAAGCTTGAATCTTTTGATCATTGGAAGGAAGTACTTCATTTTTATTGTGTTTTTCTTGCTCATTAACATGATTTACCTTGAATCTCATATGAGTTTAAGGTTTCTCATGGAAAATATTGAGTAGTGAACTTGTGATTCATGGGTTAAGTAGATTAGGGTGATTAGATCGATATTTAGGATGTCTCTTGCTTTATTAACACTGTTCTATGCTTATTAGGTGTTCTTAATGCTAGATTAGCCTTGATCAAGTTAATTTAGAGCTTAAGTAATTTCATGCCCGAAAGGTGTTCGCTGAAATGCTTGAACCAACCTAATATTGTCTTTTACATGTCTAGCCAATGACAATTGATGTTAGAGATGTTAAATGGTTAGTAGACTTGTGATTTATGCATGCTTGATTGTGTTAGGCCAACGGCAGTTGATGTTTAATGCTTGATTAGCATAGGGATTATTGTCACGACAGTGGATTAGTCTATTTTATGAGTTCTAGACCTATAGACTTGTTGATTGTTTTGTTTCAACATCCTAGATTGAACCTTGATCACCTTATATCGATTATCTTGCCCATGGATCCATCCTTAATATTTGATTGAGAGATTTGTTCTGGCACTTATTTCTTGATTGAATTTGAGATCACTTTGTTTATATTTATAGGATTTTAGTTTGTTACCAATCATCCATCTTTTATTTGCTTAGATTAAGAAAGTTTGTGTATTCTTAGTGTTATAGATCACTAGTTCCTTGTGGATTCGATCCTAAAGTGCTGCATCGATATACCATTCGATTGTGGTAGCGTGCACATTAGGTTAATTGGCCTATGGTAAAACGCAGTAATCAGTCTTCGAACATTGATCGACGTCGAGACGTCAACATTGATCGACGTCGAGACGTCAACATTGATCGACATCGAGACGTCAACATTGATCGACGTCGAGACGTCAACATCGATCAGTGATTTTCAACAGTAAAACCAATTCGTCTACCAAGTCTGAATGCAAGATTGTTTGTCAGACATCTGAATATGGAGACTCCATAACAAAACACTGATACACCTCAGGCAATGGAAGCAGAAAGACACTCCAGAAGAAGTAGAAGATTCCTAAACATCTGCGCAGAGAAGCAACTGACAAAGAGATGGATGGCTTTGCCAAAAAAGTTTTTAAAATTCCTTTAGATACTCAATTTGATGAAGCGTACTATACTCATAGATTGTGGATGTTTTTCAGGGAATCCCAGATGAGGACATAGAGTGCATGTTCAATGGCCTCAGAGAGAAGCTTAAGCTGATGATCACTCTCAAGAAGAAAAGTCACCCTGGAAAGTTCGTGATTCCATGTTTTGTTAAAGGCTACGAGTATCCCAATGCCCTCTGCGATACTGGATCAGCAGGCATCATCATGCCTAGAGCTATAGCAGAGAAGCTGAGCATGAAAGTGGAGCCTTCCAATGATTCATTCACTTTTGTGGACTGTTCCAAAGATGAATCCATAAAGATATCAAGAGACGTCCCAATGCAGATTTGCAATGCCTTAGTCCCAGTAGACTTCCATGTAATGGATATCAAGATTGAATGGAACTCTTCCTTACTCCCTGGAAGAGCATTCATGGCCACAGTGTATCTGCGACATGAAGACAAATATATTGTATAAAGTCAAGAACAAGGCTACTCTGATAGAAGTGGCTGAGGATCCAGGTTTGATTGCTACATGTTTCTGCGACAAAGAGCACAAGTTGGATTCGGATGATGGAGCATCGATCAACACCCATCCCAAACAATCGGTCAATGGGGACAAAATTCAACAATTGGTCGACACCCACCCTTCAATATCAATCGAGACTCACCATCCTGATTTAGGATACGATCCGGCTAACCAAGAGTATGATGAGGACTACAACGAAGAAGAAATTATTGAGTACCATGGTCTTGCCATGGAAAAAGCATGTCTTATTTCCACATGCTTCTGTGGTTTTAAGCTAAAGTAAGATTTTGTGGATAAATCATCTATCGAAAATCAGCTTCAACAATAGATCGACGGTCTCAGCATACAAAAATCGGTCGATTTTAAATCTCAACCATCGACCGACACTCACGCCACATATCAGAACGAAGAAGACAATCCATAAGACATTATCTACACTGAACAACAATACCGTAAGTTGGCACCAGAGAACACCAACCCAAATTACACAGAACTTTACCCAGAAGAAGCAGCTGAGTACGATGTATTGGGTTCTGGAAGTCTAGCGACTTCAGCTGGTTGAGCGAAACCAAAGATACAACATGCATCGATAAGACACGTCTACCATCCATCGACGGTTTCTCCGAATATGGATCCAAAGATTTTTTCAACAACAACCGTAGAAGATTTTGTTGGGAGAAGAGAGATGAGTATGGAGTTTACAGAGATGAGGATGACAATGCACAAGCAATGGATGGCAGAATCATTAACGTGTCTAAGGAGGACATCATGGAGATTCTTGAGAGCCAACATGCATGAATATACTCATTTATGTTTGCCAGAGCATGCAGCAGAGATTCGCAGAACCAAACAAGACACATCAACTTACAACACACAAGAAGCTGAAAGCATGGTACAAAGAATTTAATAGAGCCCAGGAGATGATCACGGATGACTATTACAAGAGTCATGATGACATGTACTACCCGTTCAACAATAGTATTGGTTGGTCAACCACGTGCATGGAAGAGATGAAGCATAAGATGGACTACACTCATCATATTATTCAACAACAACAATCGATTGGAGCAGTTAGTTCAACCGACGGGAACACTAGGCCATCGACTGATAGTCATTGCACAACATTTAGGCAGAGGCTGGTAACAGAGATGTTATTGGAAGAAAAGCTTGATGGAGTTTACATTTCTCAATACTTGATGAGGAATAATATTTATCAGAAATTGGATGATATTTCAGATCCCACAGATGCCATGCTTAACATGCTGACATGATGCATTCAAACACTCTAGGAAAGGATTAGTACAATGGAGACTACTCAGATAAGGATGGACAACCAGAGAAGTAGAGGAGATGAAGTTGTGAGGAGCATTATCAGTGCATGGTTTCAGACAGACAAAGAGTATGTGGATACCTGCTTTCCACATCGGTTCGACGAACCACCTTACTAGTCCAGAAGTCCAAACGTTGAGCTTAAGATTATACCCAAGCGCTGAGTGGGATGCAACCCATTGTATAATAAGTTTTAATTTGGGTTTTTCACTATTTAGTTATTAATTACGGTTTTTTTAATTACTTTTGGTTTTCAAGGAATGAGTAGAAAAGTTCAAAACCACCATCGGTCGACATCAACACTTTACCATCGGTCGATGACTTGGATGGTTAACCATCAACCAACAATCATCACTCACCATCGGTCGATACTCCTTAAGGAGTTTGGTAACTTAGACTTTCTCTCTACCTTTTACTTAGATTTAGTTTTTCCCGAACCGGATAGGATAACACTTGGGACAATGTTTTTTAAGTCTAGGAGAGTTTTCTGATTTTTTATTTATTTTGAAATTTTTTGTTATATTTACTTAAGTTTCTCGAAAAGTTTTTATTGAGTCAAAAAGGGGATTATTATCAGAATTTATTTATTGACTAACCACAGTATAGTACCACTCTTATACATGTTGATTGCAGAGATTACTAGAGATGCCAAAGTGGATCATCTAGCCATTAGATCACACTTACTAAGAAAGTTTGAAGAAATCAAAGCTGATTTCCAACCTAATATTGACTATTTTGCTTACTTTGGGGTTTGACATACATCGGATCGGATTCCTTCTACAAGTTTGTAAGGTACTAGTCAGTGTATTTCTGATTATATTCTCTCTCTCTCTCTCTCTCTCTCTCTCTCTCTCTCTCTCTCTCTCTCTCTCTCTCTCTCTCTCTCTCTCTCTCTCTCTCTCTCTTCATCATCTATAAAAATAAAATATTGAAATGATTTCCTGAAAGATGCAGAGTGGTAGGTAAATTACAGAAGAGTCAACTATTCTAATTCAGAAAGGAATGATCACACCTTGTTGGAAGCGACGGATATGTACACTGCCGATGACCCCACTATTCACCTACAACTTTATCCGGATAAAAATCAAAAATAAGATTGCAAGATGGACTGTATTAGCATCATTATCCATTGAGTTTGAGTTTTAAGACGATTATGAGTAGAAAGAAAAGAGGGAAGAAAGGGATTACGAAAGATTTTATACCTGTGTATGCAGATTTGCAAGAGTTGATCCAATGTGTCATTTGATCGATACTCCAAAGGTAAAGCATGCACTTTATTTTTATGCAAAGAAATGACGTCAGTAGAGGGGTGAGTCAAGTTATTATTTGTTGAGTTGCTGACAAAATGGGTTTAGTAGCTCTGCTAGGATAGGGCATATAGAGTTTCTCTTTGATTAGCATTATTTGATGTGGTTGTAATATAGTACGGGTGATAGTTATTCATTATGTGAGTCCCCGCTTTTCAAACCGCTTTCACATGCTACCTTTATTTTGCTTGAAGACAAGGAAAATGCTAAGTCTGGGGGAATTGATATACCTTGTTATTTACAAGTTTTAGACCATCATTTGGATCTTATTTGGAGTCTATTATGTGTGTATGGACTGTGTTTTAGAGTCTTTACAGGTCCATGTATGTTCTGGAGAACTATGGAGATCATGGAGCTTGTTAGAGTATTCAGAAGAGATATCTAGTAGTTGTTCACGTTCAACTAAGTACGAGTCGAAGTCACATGACCATCGATCGACGGAGCATCTTTGTTGTCTATCGACGGTGACTCGCAGAGTATTAGCCGACTTCAAGCCCAAGTCAAGATGAATTACGAGAATGCCCCTGGACGAGTTTTTACCTATTTTATATGGGTTCTGCCATTGTTTAGGCAGAGAAGCATGTTTATTTTGCACCTTTTAGTTTTCTTGCATTGAGGTTTTTAGTAGTATATGGGAGAAGATCTGGACTCCTTCAGAGATTTGTATTGGAACCCCATTTATTATCCTATGCATTATATTACTCAGTTCATCATGTTTTCTTTGATCATATCTGAGTAATTCACCTGTTAGATTTAGGGTTCATAATGGTACTCATGAATTAGTCCCAAAATAGGATTGCTAAGATGAAGTAATATCAATCTTTGGAATTGTTTTTAATGCTTTCATTCTAAAGTAGCTACCTAGAAACCTGAACTTAGGACATGGAATCCTACGAGAGTAGGTTCTATGCCATAATTGATTCCATTGAGCTAGGTTGTTAGATGCATGCGAGAGCTGATCTAACTAACATAGTGAACAAACTTTATGTCTGATTAGCGTCGATCGACACAAGACCTTAGCCGTCGATCGACCACACACTTCTCTGTCCGAATACGAGAGCTTGGACAAGAGTGTGTCAGACTAGTTAACATTTATTGTTCTTGCATATTAACAATTCCCTCCATCCTATCTATTATAATTCACATGCCACAAATCCTAAATCTACCATTTTTTCCATATTGCATTCGCTTTAGTATTTTAGATTTTTTCCTATTTTTGATAGACTTACAATCAAAACCACTATTTATAGTTTACCTAACTTAATTATTAGAGTTATAATAAATGTATTGTGTGCCCTCGGTCTTTGTGGATTCGATCCTTAAGTATTGCAATTTGACATCTCTTGGTAGGAGTAGTTCGTAGGGTTAATTTGATAGATTGCATTATTAAGAACATAAACATTAACCCGCACGCTATCAATCTTCATATACAAAAGTGATGTAAATTGTTTTCCTCAAAATTACTGCCTCCACATCAATCATCCGGTTGCTTGTGTATAGAATATTGACCTCATATTCCTTATTATAATATAAAGCTAATCAACCACTCGCACCGATTGGGTCTACCGTAACCAAATTGTCAAAACCGAAATGAGACTGGAAACCTGGACGAAAGGGAAATCTTGTTTCGTTTTCGAAAAAATAAAAAATCCGGTTTATGTTTATGTCAAATCTCTAAGGTAACTTATTGTTCACTTGTTTCTCATTCCTCTACAGTTCCAGCTTAGGATTCTCATATAATAAAAACTTTTGTAATGCTCATGTGAGCTGAAAGCCCGGGTATGAAGTAACCCGTTAGTGACCACGAAACCAACAAAGTAACGTTTAGATGGTGTTGTACTCGATGGTTGAGTGACTGGTCTTTGGAGACCATCCTGATGGGAAACCTGAGTGAAGACCTAATGTTAGGGGTGGGACGGACCGGATATCCGGGGTATTTTAGGATACCCGGATCCGGATCCGGATTCGCCGGATCCGTGACTTTAATATCCGGATCCGCGTCTTCCGGGTATCCGGACTTCGGATATCCGCCCAGATATTGTGATACCCGCGGATATCCGGATTCGGATCCGGATCCGTAAAAATAATTAAAAAAAAAATAAAAAATATAAAAAAATCTAAAAATAAAACATAAATTAAATATTTATACAAAATTTATTACTATATATATGACATATAATATTAGTAAAATTTAAATATAATATTAAAAAAAATATTTTATGTATAAATACTAATATATCAAATATAATTATTAATAAAATTAAAAATTTAATATATTTTAAAAACACGGTATATCAAATATAATTATTAATAAAATTAAAAATTTAATATATTTTAAAAACACGGATCCGGATCCGGATATCCGGACCTAAAAATTAAGATATCCGGATTTGGATCCGGTTTGGACGGATCCGAAATTTTACTATCCGGATTTGGATCCGGGCACTCCGGATATCCTATTTTCGGAACGGATCCGGGACGGATCTCGGATCGAATCCTGATCCCGGATAATACGTCCCAGGCCTACCTAATGTAGCCCGCTAAGACCAAATCTTCTCTTGTAATGCAAATATGCTTATACCAATGTTTTTGCCTGCTCTTGACTTTTGCGGTATTATTAATACCAGTCTGGCATGTCCATATTAATCTATTTTCAAGCCAAGAAAACTCACTCCGTGATGCCCAACCCATAAACTCCTTGTCTAACCTGTAATTAATATTCTTGAAAGTGCTGAACTCACTATCAACATGACCTCCTTTTGCCTTCCAATATTTTGGTATGAAACGTAAAGTGTTGATATATGATCCATTTGCGTCGTTGGCTTAATGAGGCCAAGGGAAACGAGTGTTCCTCTTCAGTCTCCAGAGTCAATGTACGTCTCAACCGAGCTGATCTCAAAGAGTGATCTGGTAAGGATGACTAGTTGTAACCCATGCCATTTGAGAGAGTACCTGATCCCAAACTTCCATATTAACCAGATACCAACACCTCAAGCAACCCAAGAAACCAAAATTATTCCATAATAAGCTCAAATAGAAAGAGCAAAATGCATACAATTTTAAAGGCAAAACATAGCTCCAACAAGAGCTAAGGAACATGACAGAGTCTCTGCTCTTTTCTTTATTATATAGCATCAGCTTGTCCTTCCAATAACACACCATACAATTTTGGGCCATATCTCTATTCCCGGTATATAATATGTTATACAATTGACCAAGTGACCCACTCCCCCGTAGCTGTTGAAATCTCTTCAACCTGTTAAGCGATAAGTAATGGTCTAAAGAAACCAGACGTGTTCCATATGAAGGGCTCTGATAATATCCGCAATTAATAACTTTAGAAAGTCCCAACAAAATATACTCAATACCAGAATATAGTATCTCCCATATGAAGGGCTCTGATAAAACATGTTTCTTGACTGACCTCACCTCTTGTAAACCTCGTAATTGTTCGTTGACCAAACTTGTTCCAAGTGTCTAGATATTTGTCCCAAAATAATGACTATGATGAAGCCATAAGAGTGACTATAATGAGATAAAACCAGAGGAACCGAAAATCGAAAGAAGACATATTATTCATCTTAATTGCGGAAAGCAATCACATCTCATACAACATATGACGACTCAAATGAGCCAGCAATAATAGAAAACCAAAAACAGAGATTGCTCATAGAGCTTATTGGAATCATAAAAACCAGAAACTTAAAAAACTTCAGACACTGTTGTCTTTTACCATCAGAAGTGTGATTATCTACCCAAGCTTTACATGATCTCCATGAAAAAGCAAGCTTAATAGAAACAATAGTTTGAACGAATCTTCTTCAATAATTCGTATTGCTCTTATTAGAAATCTTTTAAACAGTCTTACAATGACCTTTTTAATCCGGTTTACACAACGTTTAACATGACTTGTAACGGACCAATTCCTAACTAACAACACCTTGAGTGCTCACGATCTCAGACAGACTCGTGATACTCTTCTGTTGATACAAAGCACAATTACCTAGGTATATTAGATAAGCTCCTCAAAAGCGCATCTAACCCTAAAGCAAGCAATCTCTATATATACACACACGATAGACTGACATCCTATCATGATAGACACAAATCTCCATGAATCCCTCCACAAGATTCCTGAGATAAGCTTCCGAGATTCTGGATAGATATCTACTCTCCTTTAAAATCGTGAGACCCACTTGACACACGCACACCTTCGTGTAACACCCCAGCCACTTCCTTGAATATGTGTGGCCCACTTAACACATACTACCTCATGTGTAACACAACGGTTAAGTCCTTTAGAAAATCAGAGCTTTCATTCTCCCCCTTTTTAGCTCAATGTGACACTCCAAGCACCTGTGAACCAAACAGATAAATGCACAAGAAACAAACACAATCCAGGGAACAACCTCATGAATGATAAACACCAGGATTAAATCATTAATGCGCATTAGTTCAAAAACCAGCATTCATCCGACTAATATATCACTATAAACCAAAGTAGCATGAGAAAGAAACAGAGAGAAAAAAAAACATAGTTTGATCATTCATTAAAAGGATCCTCCTCTTCAGCCTCTGGTTCAGTAGTGTAATCTCCCCCTGCTTGAGTGCACATTTAGATAAAAACCTTATCGAATCATGTTAGGGTAAAAGAAGGAAAACAAAGAACAAGGAACACTTACTCCTACACCTGAGTTGGATAGCCCGCAGACCATCAATGACCTTTTGAAGACCATCTGCTAAATTAGGGGGTCACTCTGACCCACCTTCACCGCGACCAGCTTTCTTATCTTTAATTTCTGCCATAGGATGTCCAATAACCTTCTAATCTCCCTTCTGTCGTGGAATGACCCGTTGAGCATTGATCACATGAGTGATTAGAGTTGGAAAACCAATATGACGCTGCACATCATCCGCATTGTTGGCCATTGCTTGAATTTGTCCATACACGAGAATTCCAAAATCAGCACCTTTCTTCTGGTGCAAAGCATAGAGAAACTTCAACCTGTCTTGGTTCATGCTCGTGTAGTTCGTCGTAGGCATCCAATTTGAGCAGAAGAGTTTGTAGAGAACCTGGTTTGTGGCAGTAAGATACTTGGAGCACATCCCTTCCCAGCGTTGATGTTTCCCATCCGTGAGAAAAGCACACACAGTGTCGATGTTTTCTGAGTACATGTCATAATCCCATCTTCCAGGAGAGAGTTCATAGATGAGATCAATCAAGCTTGGAGAAAGCTCATACATTGTACCACGAACAAAGACTCCACACCCTCCTGCACGTTCTTCAGCATCTCCAAGATTAGCCAAGAACTCCCAGATGATGTTAGGTGTGAACGGATCAGCATCAATCACCGTGTAGATCATCCCAGAAGCAACCACAACATCTTTCACATCCTTTAAATTCTCAACCTCCAGGGGTAAAAACTTATGGACAATGAACTTCCTTTTCTTGAATTTCAAATATCTATCATAGGCAGCCTCGGTGATGAACTTTGAGCTGAAAGGCGTTGAGATCGGACGAAGTAATTCGGGATGAGCTTGGGTATCCTCTGCAAACCTTGATTGATGCATCTCATATCGAGGTTCTTTAGGGAGAAACGGATGACTCGGATCGGCGAAACCTTCATGATGACCGTGATTGGATTTGCTAGACTCACCCGTGTCCGGATGTTGTCGTTTCTTGGAAGTTGATGAGTCTGTAGTGTCGCTTGAAGAGATCTCATAAGCAGGTTGAGATGAGTTCGTGGTGGTGAACTTCTTTGATCGAGTTTGCTGATACATGTTGTCGCCAGAATGAGAGAGCAAGATGAATGAAGCTTGCGGAGAAGATGAGAGTAAAGTGAAAACCCTAAGACACTTTGAAAGATCATCAGTAACACAAACCAGGCCTAAGCCCAAACCAATAAGATTAACCATAAGCCCAATCAACAATTTAAGAGAATATTCATTATGCATGATGACTTGACCCATTATGCCCTTGAGTTAGTGATTAATACAATTGAGCATATACACCTGATTGACAATTGTTTAACCACCCAGTTGCACGTGTGACACATACATTCATCCATCTAACACCTTGATCACAATCTCTGCTCACTTCCA
Source organism: Moricandia moricandioides (assembly GCA_905132885.1). Classification (NCBI taxonomy): domain Eukaryota; kingdom Viridiplantae; phylum Streptophyta; class Magnoliopsida; order Brassicales; family Brassicaceae; genus Moricandia; species Moricandia moricandioides. Next base: position 150,607 of record CAJHQQ010000072.1, read on the forward strand.
TAGCTATTTCTCAGCCGAGTAGCTGTCATGAAAGTAATCGTAGGTATTGTTCAGTCGATTCTCCTGTTAAGATGTCTAATGCACAACCTTAAAAAACACAGCAAGAGTCTTGTGCATCTGCCTCTCCCTTTACGGAAACGTGCACACACAGTCTTTCCCTTTTTTTTAATCCCAAGAGAGCTTTGGTCTAATCAGGACAGAGATCAATTTAGTTCAAGGTGTGGTGACAACTTGACCCAAATAATGTATCCATCATCTTACACCAAAAGGATCTCATGTCCAATCAAGACAGTGATCGAACTCAGATCAAAGTGTTGTAGCACCCTGAGCCAAAACGAGTGTCTATCATATTGGCCTCCATTGACCTTTTTTTTTAAACCGAAACATACTGCATCTTACTATTTTTCGTGTGTTACACTCATCTATACCTGTGTTTCCCTCGTTCTATCCAGACAGTGATCGACATCTCAGACATAAAATGTGATGCATCCTATTCCAAGGCGAGTGTCCTTCACTTTTGAACCTGTGCACTTGACCCTTAACAAAAGATTATCAACATAGTTCTACCAAACGATTTGTTGAGATGTGTTAGATCATAGGTGATAGTTGGAGACTGTACAATGTCACATTAACATTTTATTAAGTGTTTCACAGATCAACAATCCCAAGGGCCTTTCGGAACCCTACGAAACTGTTATAATCTAGTGGTTTTGTAAAGATATCAGCGAGTTGTCTTTCAGATGCAACATGCTCAATCACAACAACTTTATCCTCAACCAAGTCCCGGACAAAATGATGTCTTATGTCAACATGCTTAGTGCGAGAATGTTGGATTGGGTTCTTAGTTAAGTTTATGGCACTCATGTTATACAGTGAACTAAGAGAGGATCAGATTTCATACCATAGTCCACGAGCATTTGTTTCATCCAAAGCAATTGAGTGCAGCAACTTCCAAGGGCAATGTACTCGGCTTCGGCTTTAGACAAGGATACTGAGTTTTGCTTCTTACTGTGCCAGGACACCATGTTGTTCCCAAGAAAGAAACACCCGCCTGAAGTGCTTCTTCGATCATCCACACATCCAGCCCAATTTGCATCACAAAAACCCACCAAGTTTATGTTAGTTTCAAATGTAAAGTGTAATCCAAAATCAAGTGTTCCTTTGACGTATTTGATCACACGCTTAACCGCATGCATGTGTGATTCTCGTGGGCTTGTTTGGTATCGTGCACACATTCCTACACTCAAGCATAGGTCAGGTCGGCTTGCAGTTAGATACAAAAGACTCTCAATCATAGCGCGATAGAGTTTTTCATCAACTTTTTCCCCTGACTCATCTCGTGACAACTTGTTTGTAGTGCTCATTGGAGTTTTAGCTATCTTGCTGGTTTGCATCCCAAATCATTTTACCAGATTCTTTGCATACGTGCTTTGATTCACAAAGATTCCATCATCCATTTGTTTGATTTGCAGTCCAAGGAAGTAGTTCAACTCTCCTACCATTGACATTTCAAACTCTTTCGTCATAGTTGTCACAAAATCATCATTCATTCTTGTAGATGTGCTTCCAAATATTATGTCATCAACATAAACTTGGATGATTAGAATCTGCTCATTGAATTCTTGAATGAACAGGGTTTTGTCCACTCCGCCTCTTTTGAATCTTGCCTTAAGAAGAAATTGGGTTAGTCTCTCGTACCATGCTCGTGGAGCCTGTTTTAATCTATATAAAGCTCTTTTCAACTTGTATACATGATCCGAATGATGTGGATCTTCAAACTCTTTAGGCTGTGTTACATACACTTCTTCTTGTAGTAACCCATTCAAAAAGGCACTTTTAACATCCATCTGATAGAGTTTTTTCCTGAGTCTGCATGCTATCCCAAGGAGTAATCTGATTAATTCAAGTCGTGCAACAAGTGCAAAAGTTTCATCAAAATCAACACCTTCAATTTGCGAATACCCTTGTGCAACCAGGCGAGACTTATTTCTGACTATATTCCCTTCTTCATCGGTTTTGTTTTTGTAGATCCATTTTGTTCCAACAACATTAGCATTTTCAGGCTTTGGAACCAGTTCCCATACTTGCAGGCGAGTGAACTGTTCAATTTCTTCGTGCATTGAGTTGCACCAGAATTCATCCTTTAAAGCCTCAACAATATTTTTGGGCTCAATTAGAGATATAAAACATGCAAATCTCACATCTCCTTGAAGTCTATTTTCTTGTTTCAAGTTGTTCTTCCATCAAGAATATCTCCAATGACATCGTCAATAGAATGATTTTTGTGAACCAGTAGTTGAGTTTGATGTTCTCCTTTCATTTCTCTTTCATTGACATCCTTTTCATTCTCTTCTTCTTCTTCTTCTAGGATTTGTCGAGAAGTGTCAAATGGTGGTGTCACACATTCATTTATGTGTGTTACTTGCTCTTGGTAGAAGCTTATCTTGTCGTCAAACACAACATTGACTGAGTCTGAAATTAGTCTTGTTCGTGAGTTATACACTTTGTACGCCATGCTATGTGTAGAATCTCCAACAAACATGCCAACATCGCTTTTGGAATCGAACTTCCCAAGATTGTCTTTATCATTTAAGATATAACACAAGCATCCAAAGACATGAAAATATCCAAGATTCGGTGTTTTTCCTTTGTACACGTGGTAGGGGGTGATCTTCGTTTTTGGCTTGACATATACCCTGTTGATGATGTAACACGCTGTGTTCACTGCTTCAGCCCAGAAACCAGAAGGAACATTATTTCCGAGAAGTAAGGCTCTAGCCATTTCTTGTATGGTTCGATTTTTCCTTTCAACTACTCCATTTGTTGTGGAGTTCTTGGAGCTGAATATTGATGTCGAATCCCTTGACTTTGGCAGAACTTATCAAACAGATCATTATGAAACTCTCCTCCATGATCACTTCGGATTTGTAGTATGCCTCCTCTCTCTTGTTTAAGTTGCAATGCCAAGTACTTGAAACTATCAATCGCATCAGATTTGTTGCGTAGAAACATCACCCATGTGTATCGCGAAAAATCATCAACCAGTACAAAGATATACCTCTTTTCAGCTATGCTTTCCGGCTTGATTGGTCCCATTAGATCCATATGAACCAACTCGATCAGTTTCTTGGAGCTAATCTGACTTACTTGTCTGTGTTGAACTTTAATTTGCTTTCCCTTACTGCACGCACCACATACAGTGTCAGTTTCTCGTTCCAATTCTGGAACTCCACGAACAACTTCAGCTTTAACCAGTCTTGTTAATCCATGAGTATTCATGTGTCCCAATTTTTTATGCCAGAGATCAATCTTGGACTTTGTTGCCGAAAGACACACATTTGTGCGTTTCCACATATAGTAATTGTTCCATGAGCGTACTCCACACATGACTACAGTATCATGTTTTTCTGAAGCTTGAAATTCCTTACTCGTGAACACAACCCTTAGACCATCATCACAAAGCTGGCTGATACTTATAAGATTTGCCTTGAGACTATCAACGAAGTATACATTAGACAAAGGTGGCAAGTCTTCTCGAGTTGTCTTCCCTACACTCACGATTTTTCCTTGTCCACCATCACCAAAAGTGACTTTTCCACCTTGAACTTGAATGACTTCTTCTAACCAGTTTTGATCCCCTGTTATATGCCTAGAGCATCCACTGTCAAAGTACCAAGGTATTGACTCATTGTCCACGGTAGAAGTGTAGGCTACATTGCTACGAATGTTGTCTTCTTCTGGTTGAATGTAAGCAACGTTGCAGATAACCTTTGGTTCTTTGATGACTTGTTTTGTCTTATGACTGCTCGTTCCAGAGGTAGATACTTTAGTGAACTTAGGATAGTAATCTTGTTTTGCAATCTAGACATGCCCAAAGTGCTTAGAATCTATGAAGCACATGTTTAACCTTCATGCTCTTTCAAGTTGATTTCTTCGACTATAGCAGTTTACAACCTTGTGGTTTATCTTTCCACAAAAACGACATCCATTTCTGTGAGTGTGCATTGTCTTGTGATGTGTTGCAGGTTCTTTGGTATCAGTATCAACGATCAGTTTTGGAGTTGTAGCTTTAACAAACTTGAGGTGATTATCCATGGTTTGGCCTTTTTGCGAGTGTCCAAGATAGCCTAAACCCCAGTTAGCTTTTGAGGGTTGACCAATAGATAATATCTTGTCTAAATTCTTAGACCCTGTGTTCAGCATCCTTATCTGCTTTTGGTTGTCAGTCAATTGCCTTTCTAGAAGTTGATTCTTATCTGTCTCTTGAGCAAGTAATTCTTGAACCCGAAGTAATTTGTGTTCAAGCCCTAATTGAGTTTCCTCATGTTGCTTGACATCATCTTTAAGCGGCATGGCTTCAGTACTTGAGTCTTTGATTGAATCTCCCTTTATGTCTTGCTTCTCAGCACTTGGTTGCTCAAGTTCCAAGATATTCACCTGAGCCTTGAGCATGGCCTTTTCTTTAATGAGTTTGAGATTTTCGTAGCTAAGCTCAGCAAATTTTTCAAATAACATTTGATACTCTTTTCTCAAACTTTCAGCATCATGATTATTTCCAGTTTCTGAATCAGAATCAGAGCTCATTTCATGCAAAGTGTCTTCGACTGAGTCTTGTGATGTAAGAGCAACAAAGTTCAGCAAAAGTTCTGAGTCGCTATCTTTTTCTGACTCAGTGTCACTAAAACAAACATAAGATTTATCCTTGCTTAAAGTATTTGGACACTCACTTCTTGTATGTCCTAGCATTTGCATTCTATGCACTTCAGCTCCTTTCTCTTGGCTAAGGGACATTCATTCCGGAAATGACCATAACCCTCACATTCATTACATTGTAGCTCTTTCTTCTTACTGCTTCGTGAGTTTTCAGTTCGTACCCCTTGACCACTTGACCTATCATTGTCATTTCTTGTAAATCAGTTTGTACCTCTTGACTGACCTTTTTCAACCCGTTTCATGAATTTGTTGAAGTTGCGAGCAATAAGACTGAGATTTTCTTCAATTCGTTGAACTCGATCAACCTCTTTTGCTTCAACTATGAAGGGTATCACTTTTTGTGTAGGCATTTTCTCAAGCTTATCAAGTTCTCCAGCCTTCAATATGCCAACAAGTTGGTCAAAACTCATAGTCTCTGTATCCAGAGCAAGATTCAGAACTGCTTTGTAAGCATCAAAACGCGGTGGTAGAGATCTGATGAGTTTCTTGACTAATTTCTTGTCTTTGTATTTCTTCCCAAGGACTGAAGCCTCATTAGCAAGAGAACTCAACTTAGCTACAAAGCTCCTATAGACTCTTCAGATTCCATTTTTAAGTTCTCAAATTTTAAAGCTAAGTGATCGATTCTTGTCCTTGTTACACTTGTATCTCCTTCAAAGTGATTAATCAAGGTATCCCAAGCTTCTTTTGCGGACTCACATCCTTGGATAATCTTGAATTGATCAAGATCCACTGCAGAGAATATGGTGGTTAATGCCTTCGAATTAAATTTTGAAGCTGCCTTGTCAACCTCTATCCATCTTTCTTTAGGCTTAGGTGCCAAGGTCTTGTCTTCCATTACCATCATGGGTGATGTCCATCCTTCTTCGACTGCAGTCCATGCATCTTCATCAATTCCGCGAATGATATGTCTCATTCGTGCTTTCCAATGTCCAAAGTTTCCCTCATCTAGCATAATTGGTTTTTGGACAGTCATCAATCTTTCATTGTTTCCATAGCTTTTGCAGGACCTCAACATGTAGATGAATAAAACAATTCAAAGAGGTGACTAGCTCTGATACCAATTGAAAAAGCAAGCTTAATAGAAACAATAGTTTGAACGAATCTTCTTCAACAATTCGTATTGCTCTTATTAGAAATCTTTTAAACAGTCTTACAATGACCTGTTTAATCCGGTTTACACAACGTCTAACCTGACTTGTAACGGATAATTCCTAACTAACAACACCTTGAGTGCTCACGATCTCAGATAGAGTCATGATACTCTTCTGTTGATACAAAGCACAATTACCTAGGTATATTAGATAAGCTCCTCAAAAGCGCACCTAACCCTAAAGCAAGCAATCTCTATATATACACACACGATAGACCGACATCGTATCATGATAGACACAAATCTCCATGAATCCCTCCACAAGATTCCTGAGATAAGCTTCCGACATTCTGGATAGATATCTACTCTCCTTTAAAATCGTGAGACCCACTTGACACATGCACACCTTCGTGTAACACCCCAGTCACTTCCTTGAATATGTGTGGCCCACTTAATACATACTACTACGTCATGTGTAACACAATGGTTAAGTCTCTTAGAAAAACAGAGCTTTAACTCCATTGAGTACCATTAGCCAGATACATGACCCCAACCTTTCTGTATTTCTCCTTAAAACCCCGATTCACCAAATGAATACTTACCAAAACCCTATATGAGACAGCGATTCCTGGAAACAAACGATAATTACCCCAATATTTTCATCTTATGTAACCTGTATTTTCATGTGAATATTATGATTGTATATGATTTTTTTAATACGTGTAAAATTTCCTAAATGTAATATTATTGTTGTGTGAAATAATATATTTTAATAGTATAATTATTTTTTGGTGTATAATATTTATAAAATATTATTGATGTGTGAAGTTAACTTTATAAAACCACAATGATAATATTTATGTGCTAATATAACTATAATACAAAAATGCAACATAAAAGTATTAACTTAAACCATTAAACTTATATAAATAGAAGGATTAAAGTGAAAATTCAATAAGGGGGTAATAATGCACATCAAATTTGAAGATGTATTATTCACCTTCTTATAATTGAAGGGATAAGAGCTATGAAATATGTAAAAGTTCTTAATAATAAAGGGATAAGGAACTGCTGCAAATCTATAAGACGAAGGTGGTAGTTTTGGTTCGAGCTGGCCGGATATTAAACTTGGAAGAAAATAATAGTTTTTGGCTCATTATTCAAAACTCATGAACTGTTAAAGATAAAGTTTTTTTTTTTTTTTTTTTTTGTCAACTTGTTAATATTGATAATGCCCTAATGGGCTTTGTACAAGTGAAGATATATTATGTTCCTTTACCCAAAAATTTACAATCTCGAAATATGAATGAGCCCAAGTGGTAAAGCCCAATCTACTGACTTTACCAACATCTTCGAGAAAAACACGTCAGCAGGGCACGCGTCCTTCATACGGAAAGATCTTCATCACGCGTCGTTCCACGCTTCCACTTGAAGGTTTGGTACGGGCCATCACACGCGCCGCCGCTACAGATGGGTAAACTTCGCACCATTCTATCAGCAAATCCACAGGACTTGCTTCAAGTTTCATGGCTAGGATCTGTTAATCTCCACTTGTTGATCACTTCTCTCAGAACGCCTCTGTCCTCACCGGATTTCATACTTATCGCTGGATTTAAACTCACCAAGCAGCTTAAATAGATTCACCTACAGTTCTTGTTGAAACACTTGCAGTAACAAGCTTCAACTCATCTAAAACTAAAGGAAATCAAAAGACAGCTTGAAAAACTTGATCTTCTTCTCCTCGGAAGACTTTGCTTGATACATAAAGCAAAGATTAATTTCCTTATAGATGAAGATAAAGGATAACCAACGATAAGGGGAAAATCAAGTGAAAACAAATGGGATAAAAAATTTCAACGAGAGAGGATCCCTAACCAACAAACTGATCAAAAGATCGGGACTTTTATTTAGGATCAACACAAGTCAGAGAAAAGTATTGATTGAAACACAGCTCCGACAGTTGATCTTAGTCACTTCAAAATCGCCTAGCGAAGGAAACATCCGCAAACCGGAACAAAAGATCGATCAAACAGATCGAATATTTACATACAAAAAGAGAAAATGAAGGTAACCGGCGGCGAAAGCCACCGGCCACCTGAAGCGAGACGTTTATCTTCCCTTTTTTCTCTCTCTAGATTTTTTTCAAGTGTGAGAACTTTTCTGTTAAAGATAAAGTTTACTTTTATATGATTATCCATTATACATATTTTATTATTTCTATTTTTGTAAATATCTAACTTCAGCCTACTCTCTCTGCTTATATGTAGAGATAACACTCATTGTTTTAAGAAAGAGACATGTGAGAACACACAACACACAACACAAACGAAAGGCTTTCATTATATTTCTTTCTCTCAATCACTTTCGTGGTTTGCATAAATAACATATATGATATAATAATATATTAATACAAATACAGATTTATTTCTCCTATATATTATACAGCATATTATTGGCATGAGTTCTCTCATATCAGCAAAATGAGACTTTATTTATGTTTTTCAATAAATTTTAAATTTTAGTATTTTTTCTGTAGTTATTGGTTTTGTCTTATCTTTTTAACATTTTATCGGGATGATAAATTTTGTCTCCCAAATTGTGAGGTTTCATCTCTGTGATTCTAAAATAATCAATATCGTAAATTATGTCATAAATGATATGGTAGGTTTTGCCTCCTTTAATTATTAAATAATAATTAAGGTTAGACAATTATTCTTCATATCATATGGTAGGTGCTGTCTCCGATACCATTTAAATTTATATTTAAATTTTACCTTTGAATTTTTACCTTTAAATTTTACTTTTTTTTTCTATAATTTTTATTTTTAGATTTTTCATTTAAATTCTTCATTTAGTATATTTTATATTGAAATTATATTAATACATTTATCATGTTGAATTTGACTAAGATCGAAACAAATATACTTGAAAATATTAACAATAATTATATGACACGAGAAGCCGGTGAAAAGACACTTAAGAGAGAGCGTGCTTTTAGAAATAATGGATCCATTGAAAGTAGTATTGATGAAAGGGAAGTAGAAACAAAAATCTTTTATTTTATTGGTTTCTGTCACTCACTTTCGTGCTTTGCATATATACATATGTAACATAATATATATAAATACAAATAAATACATGTATTTATCTTATATATCTATATATCATTTAACAACATTGTATTAAAAGTTAAATTGTATAAGGTCACAAGAAAGAGACCAACCACCTAGGTGGAATTGAAAAACAAAAAAAAAAACATCTTGTTGCTCTTCCATTATATGTTTCGCTAATGAATCAGCAGTCATATTTCTACAATTAATCAAAATTACATTTCAACCAACCAACTGGTGGAGGTTCCCAACGAGTATTTGTAGTATCTGAAGATATTTCCTTTCAGGACGAGGTAACATTCATATTCCACTCATCATGAGCTTCCATTACTCTATTATACAAAAAAAAAAAAACTACATAAAAAGCAATTTCCATCGTTTAAACCCGAATCTAGATTGACTTCAATAATCTCTGTTACCGGTATAACTATGTGTTACTTTCTCTTCTTTTTAGCCTCTAAAATATACAATTTTGTCCAGTCTTGAGCATATTTTTCGTTAGTGTTTGAAAACTTGCTAGGCATTATATGTACACTCCGGTTGTACGTAGCGATTAAGAAAAAAATCAAAGATTAATCGAAGATTAGTTTTAAAGTCTTTTGTTTTTTTTGTTACATATACAAGTATGTGTATCATTTAACGAATTATTGGCATGGTCTAGTGGTTTATTCTTTACCCAACAACTAAAAGGTTGCGTGTCCAAGCAGAAAGGCCAGCCTTGCATTCTCTGTATTTTTGTTTCCTCAAGATTCTTGGCAGGTTGTGATAGATTTTCATCTTGGAACATGATTCTAGGCTTAAAATGTAGAGAGAAAAACTGAATGTTCATTACGTATCCGAGTTTCAGAGCGTTTTGACCCAAATCACCACAGTGAGAAAACGATCGGCGTTTAATCAAGGGTTAAATGGTCATGGCGGGAGCATTTTTTAACAGGTTTCATTAAAAGAAAGGCTTGCTCTGCTTTCGGTATATTATTTTTGTAAATTTTACTAAGGACATGTTTATTGCAGGTCTCTTAGCATAGAGTTCTTAGTTTTTCTAAGAGACGTATCTTAACTTTTAACTAAAAAACTTAAGAACCGTCTCTTAAATAAGAGATTAGGGCATGTTTATTGCAGGTCTCTTATCATTGGGTTCTTAGCTTTTCTAAGAGACGTTTCTTAATTTTAACTAAGAAAACTTAAGAACCGTCTCTTAAATAAGAGACCTAAGAGACGTCTCTTAATGGGAAAATTTAAAAAAAAATAAAAAAAAAATAAAAAACGTGAAATTATAAGTTAAGAACCCCGCCTAAGAGACCATGGATAAACATGACGTCTCTTAACGGAAAAATTTAAAAAAAAAAAAAAAAAAAAAACGTGAAATTATAAGTTAACAACCCCGCTTAAGAGACCGTGGATAAATATGGTCTTAACCGTCCGCTTGAATAAACCATGATGAAAATAGCTCGTTAGTCCGTCTCAAACATCCTAAAATCTTTTCAGGCTTTCTTGTAAAAAATCTTTGAATCTATTTTTTTTTGAATAATTTTTAATTTATTCGACTAAAAAGAAAAACTATTTTTACATAGAATGTTACGTATTTGAATTGAAAATAGCTAACTTCTAATAAGTTACTAAAAGAGATTTTTACACCAAAAAAATAGTGTATTATCCAACGTATTACTTTATTTTATGCAGAGTGGCCTGAAGCATATCAACAATTTATTTACATAATTGTTTTTTTTGTAAATATATGTCTAAATACAAATATGTAAAAGTATATAAGATTATTTCTTATAAAATAGAAATTATGTATCAGTTTAAAATTCTGCAATAAAATGTTAAATTAAAATGACAATAAACATGTAAACAAATCAGCAAAAACAACCAGAATATCGAAAAAAAAGACTCAAATTCAGGATAAGAAATCAGATTTATGTTTCGCTAACCATTTGACACTAAATATTTCTAAGGACGTGGCCATAATTTTTAAATAATTGTTGGCCTAAAGCTTAAGCTTCACGAGCTTTATTGAAGGGACGGCCCTGATTTTTATGCTTTTGTTTTATGAATGGTTAGAGCTTTCAGTGAGCTATCTAAACCCAGAACAATAAAAACAATATGCCGAAAATAAATAAATAAAAAAGAAGGGAAAAACTCCACATTCATGTTTACAACGCATGCAATGCGGACATTATTAACATGGTGATGGTTGGGACAAAGTGCATAGAGACGGAATATTAGACGATAATCTCTTCTTTATTCTCTTGTTTGCTTTGCTTTTCACCAAATTGTAGTACTTCGTCTTCTTTAGTTTTACCCCATAGACCAATGTATAGTCCACACACCAACAAAAATGCTCCAAAAACACTGCTCCAGTTATGTCCCCATGTCCAAACAAACATATTCTCAACATCTGAAAACAGATACATATGTATATTGCTATACTATATATAAATTATGATATTCCACAAACCTTCCAAGATAAAGTGTTTCCTTAAAAAGGAAAGATGAGACGACGCATGTAATGATGAGAGCTAAAGGAGTGTAGAGTGCAGTGAATACTGGTCCTTTCTTCTCTATAGCCCATACTTGTAACCAATATGTGAATCCAGTTACCATAATTCCCTGTTCAAGTATTATTTGTATAAAGAAGAGTTTCATATTAATATATTATCTAGATATTTGAGATGAAATTTGGTTAGACATACACAATAAGCCATTGATAGAAGAGGTAAGCCAAATTCGATCTTCCAAACTGATGGGCTTCTATTCACTGCGACTGCCCAGACTGCGGTTTGCATACAACTGAAGACGCATTGAAGTGTTACCAATCGCAACTTCGCTGTGTATTCTTTCATCACCTTGCTCTAACAGCACAATTTTTTTCAAGAATATTTATTTTTCTTAAATTAGATAAAAATATCCATTGATGAAACTATTAAGGGTTATCCAACTATTAATGAAAATGATTTGGTTTGGGTAGTAAGCCTCCACGGATATACATTTGATGGCCCCACAAAATAAAATAAAATAGAAGGATCCTCACTATACCAATTACGTGGGTTCAGCCATCCATCTTAATTAATATTCGGAGAGTGCAATGAACATTGAAACTAAAGCCTTGAATTTATCATTTTACTTTTGTCATCTCTTTTTTTCTAGAATCTATAACAGATAATGACTTTTTTTCCCAGTTTTGGTAATAAGTAAAAAAACATGCCCATACTATTAGTTGGCATGTCTACATGCATTGATGTTCTTCTTTTTTTTTTTTGTAAAATATATGCATAAATCTTTTATTTTTGTTTTCCTACCTATACACAGGGGATAGGTTGTTGATTACTTATCAAATGATTAATGAAAAATACAATTTGTGCTTTTATTCTAATTTTTTTTCTTTCCCAATAGACATGGACTGTTTCCTAGTAATATTTAAATGTTCGTACAATAAATAAAACTCTCTCCATTTAGATTATATATCTACAAGATTTCTTGTTTAAAATTAAATATTATATTATATTTATATACAAAGTTTTAAATAAAGTTCCAGTTTAATCTTAATAGTTCAATGTATTAACCAGAGAGATAAAATAATGTATTGATAAATAGTATGGTATAAATTGTATTATATAAATTCTGTAGACAACATATAAAATGATACTGAAGTGTAAAATATCCAACCAAACTGGACAATACCACGGCTCCGTTGAAATTAATCATCAATCATGAAGGTTTAGACTTGTAGTCTTTTTCTCATACCGTGGAGGGCCCAATTCATACTATAAAATAAAAATATTTTTTTTCAAAAAATTGTTACTTTTTTTTACATCAAACAAATATCTTATTATTCAAATTTGAGGTAGTTTAAGTAACTAAACCAAAATAGAAAAACAATGACATATAAATCTTTATGATAAGAACTAGAAGTTTTAGCTAAAATATTTGTTGGTAAATTATTAGCACGAAAAGAATATCTAATTGTGAAGTTGTGGTAATTTCTCTTAACTAAGTTATAAAGATGAAAAATTTGATGATTGAATATTTCAGAAAACTTTACAATAATATATAAAAGGGCTAAATTTATCTGCGTCTTTTTAAACTGCTTAAAATTTTGACACTTTTTTTCCTTTTCCTTACTAAAATCAATATAAACACACACAATTAGAGCAAAAAGGATGATTTTTTCTGCAAAAGTATACCACAAAATTACGTATACATATTACATCAGGACTTCTTTATAGATAACCATACGTATAAATGTGGAAAAAATGTGCTGGCAAACCGAAAATAAGTGATGTTTCCGTATAATAGTACTATCATATCATATAAAATAGTGCGTCATCGGAGTAAAATAATATGATATTTTTTAAATACATTAAAATCGATTTTATTTTAAAAAGATGCACGTAATAAAAAAAATCATCTTTTATTATTTTTTCATCTCTAGTTTATTTTGGAAAAATATGATCCGGTAATCATATTTACTCATTGGATAAGAAAAAAATCTTGCCATGATCTTGCGATGTGTAGAACACATATATACCTATTTATTTAGAAGACTAGAATCCATATCATATAATATTATTGTCTTCGTAATGAACAGTAATGTGATAACCCAATTATATATTGAGCAATGATTAATAAAATAGAATGGTAGAATCATTACGCTGTACGCAACTAGTGACAGTGAGTAAGTGAGTGGCGTACCTGCAATACAATCCACAAACACCAGCAGGTATTGGCGGCAAGCATAGTAATGGATCCTTTTACAGAATTTTTTGTTGATGGAACGGCCTTGTTTGGAACTGACTTGTTGCTATAATGATTAATCAAACTTGGCCCTTTAACAAATGCGAACACTAATGCGCCCGACATACCAACCATCGAACCAAATACTTTCGCTAGTCCGTATGACTTCTTTAACGTCACCTTCTCTAATCTTGAAAAGTAATAAAAATGATTGGGTCAATTCAAGTTAGGTTGAGTTGGAAATACATCAACTGATTCTATTGGTTTTAATTGTATCAGACAACTTATTTCGATGTCGCTCTACCACATGTGTTTGAGAAAATTAAAGTAATATAGATAAAAGGTTTATAGAGTTACTCAAATAGTTTGTTTGTCAATAGTTTACTTGATATGTCTTTTCACAGTAGAAAATTGGGTTTGAAAACTACTATAAAATAGGTTCTGAAAATTCATATATTTAACCAAAATATATCTATTTCTTACAAAATAATTTTATTGTATATATATATATATATATCAAAGTTAGGTTTTCTAACACGTTTTAAAATAAAAATACACGATAAATGACAAACCTAAATATGTATAAATCTATTAAAAATAGTATTACGCTAATAATTAAGTGGCAAGAAAAGTTCTTACAAGATAAAGTTATAGTTTTTAGTTGGCAGGAAAAGAGGACTGGTTTAATATTGTTTATCAATATTTGCTTTGGGAATATTAAAAGAATTACTAAAATACATTAAAGTGATTTAAAGATTTTGTTTGATTATGATTCTTTAGCTTTTATCATGAATTATATAAAACTAAACTAAAGTATGCCCCTGAGATTGTTTTTTTGAAACACATTCTTTGATCCACACATGCTGACAAGCATAACATAAATGAAGATAGAGATGGAAGCAGTAGTGTAGTTTACCTGAAAAGAAGAGCCAATACGAAGGTGATAGAGGGAATGGCGTTGGTGGTTGCTGCTGCAAAGGTGGCCGTGGTGTTGTCGATGGCCACATAGAAGAGGTTAAGACTTAGGGTGAGTCTGAATTAATTTTTATCAATATCAATATAGTTTGTTAGAAAATCAGTACGTGACATGATTGATCAAATAGTCTTGACTTGGAAAATTTCCAACAAGTAGAAATACACAAGACATGTATTATACCCGCATAAGGAGATCATGAAAATTTTGAGCAGCAAGACAAACGACAGAGGGGATGATTTGGCGCTGAAAGAAAAAAACACTATGTTTATGAGAATATGCCCTGTTTGATTCGTAGTCAGGATCAGGCCAACACTAAATCATGTCCGTTGATATGGCACTTTTCTTTCTTATGATGTTAAACGGATGAGTTAAAGTAAAAGAAAAGGACAACCTTTCAAGGAAGAATGCGAAAGGGGACAACGCCAGAGCAGCGAAGGCTTGTCGGTAGAAAACAAAGACAAAAGGGTTTGTCCCTTGAGAGATGGCCACTTTTGAGAGCAAGGGCATGCCTGCGTATACAATCTGTACAAACACCATTGCCATGTTGGCTTTGTGCTTCAACATCATGAAGTAATAGTGATGTATGTTTTTTTTATCTCCTTTTTATTTGCTGAAGCTCATCTTGCCTCTCTCCCGCTATTTATGCTTTCTGTTTCGGTGGACACTTTTTTTGTCTTTTTGAGGTCACTATTACAAATATGGACACGTGTACTTCCATCGAGATTAAATTCAGACGTTACAATCAAAACCGCACCTACATCTCTCTCATAAAACCGAACAAATCACTATTTCTAGCGGTGTATACATGTGCTTTATCTATGGTTTCGATTTGACATAAAGAGTAGTATTATGGTATAGAATTTTGAATGATATATGAAATACTTGATCGAAATAAAACTGAAAATATCAGTTTAAGCAGAGATGGTGTACATGGAAAGAAATTTGTAGCTCCGTCTCATCATCTTTCGAGAACGGTGGGCCAACAATAACATCTCATAACCTAGCTTTACATCATCCCAAATGTCTAAAAGCACTAATCCATCCAAAAATCTACTTGTCAAATTCACCTGAAATGAATAAGAAAGATGGATTAGTAATAAGAGAATCACTCATTGAAGTATTAGATAAACTTAAAAGTCCATATACTCGGACACAACAATTCAAATATAAATAAATTTAACCCTAACATGAGTTATACAAAACAACTAAAGCACATAAAAAAAAAAAGGCCTAGTTACGAGATTAGTGTTCGTACACCCCCGGTAGAAGTCTCCTCCTACGTAGAATTCATGAATGAGACTAGTGCCGACACACATGGATTTGATGGGGCCAATATAAACCGAGAGCATATCATGAAAAAGTATGTGCTTGTGTTAGTAGATGATTTCTCACGGTTTACAAAGGTCAAGTTCATTCGAGAAAAAATTGATACACTGGAAAGCCTTAAGATTTGGCTGCTTCAACTCATGAATATGAAACAAATCTTGAAGAAGATTCACAGTGATCATTGGGAGGATTTCATAATGAAGCAGTGACCACTTTTTGCGAACATTACGATATTGGCCATCAATTTTCTGCACCTAGAACTCTCCAACATAATAGTTTAACGGAAAGGAAAAACCGGACTCTTCAAGAAATGACAATGGTAATAATGTATGAAAATGCCTACAAGGTATTGGGATGAAGAAATTAGTACCACATGCTACTAATAAACTGAGTCTATGTCAGAAATAAGACGACTAACACTGTGGGAGCTATTGAAAGGCAAGACTCCAAATCTGAGTTACTTGCATGTGTTTGGTAACTACTACATCATGAATGACAAGGACAATATTGGAAAGTTTGATGCAAGAAGTGATTAAGGAATGTTTTTTGGGTATTGAAGGAGTAGTTCAGCTTTCATAGTGTACAATACAAGGTCATAAATGATTATGGAATATGTGAATATTATTTTCAATGATGTAGCCTTATTTCAGTGGAAAAGGATGACTCAGCCAATGAAGCATTAAAAGCTGACACAGAGAAAATTAAAGCGTTAGAGAACATCGAGGAACATACATAAGAAGGTCAAAGTAGTATTTAGAAAGTTCAGCAAAATCACTTTGCTGATGATTTTATAGGGACGTTCAATGAAGGAAGAAGAAATCGAGGTGTGAGCATCAACTTTAGATCATACAGTTTCTTTTGTGTCCACCAATGAACCAAGAACGGAGCACTCGTTCATGAGTTAAGAATCTAGGGTATGCAATAAGAACTTGAGAAGCTCATCCAAAATGAGTTATGGGAACTTGTAAAAAACCCTACTGATGGAAACCTTTTATGCTTCAAGAACAAGACTAATGAGAATGGTCGATGTTGTTAGGAATAATGCAAGATTAGTTGCACAAGGATACTCTCAAATTGAAGAAGTTGATTTTGAAGAGATCTTTACTCAAGTGGTAAGACTTGAACCCACCAGGTTTTCACTAGAATGGCATGTAATATGAACTTCATTGTGTTTTAGATGGATGTCAATAGTGCATTTCTAAATGAAGTACTGCAAGAAGAAGTCTATGTTCATTAATCAACATGGTTTGAGATGTGACGTAAGAGTATGTGTATTTTTGTTTTAAAAGGATTCAATGGGTTAAAGCAGGCACCAAGTGGAAGTTCTGAAAGGCTGACAAGCTTCTGATCAACAAAATGTGTGTTAGAGGAAGTGTTAACAAAACCCTCTTTGTTCAACACAACAATGATGATTTGCTGGTAGTACAAATATATGTTGATGACATCATCTTTTGTGGAACCTCGACACCTCTTTGGTGGAAGCATCCAAGATACGACTCATGAATTTGAGATGAGCACATGAGGAGTGTTGAACTACTTTTAGAACCTACAAATACTTCAAACACAAGAAGAAGTATTTATCTCTCAAAGCACATACACAAAAACCCTTGTAAGGAATTTTAGTTTGGATCACTACAAGAATGCTAAAAATCTATGAATATCGCCACTAAGATATCAAAGGATGCAAATGGTGAAGCGGTTTATTCAAATACATACCAAGGTATGATTGGAAGTCTATTGTATATCACCTTAAGAAAACAAGACCTGATTCTGAATGTTGGTATGGGTGCAACGTAACAAGGCAAACCCAAGAAATATCATCTTGAATCATTGAAAAGGATAATAAGATATGTTAAGGGGATTGCCAACTTGGTTATTTACTACTTCAAAGGGTCAAACATAAATATGGCGGGTATTTTGATGAAGTGTAGATGATCAGAAGAGAACAAGTGAGATGTTTATTTCTGGGAGACAATCAATGGTTTAGAAAAAAACACAAATCTTGTTTACTGTCCACGGAAAAAGCTTAGTATATTTCTATGAGAAGTTACTTCACACAACTAATGTGGATGAAACAAATGTCAGCTGACTATGTAATGGATTTTAGACCATTTTTGGTCTACTACGACAACAAAAGTGAAATTGAAATTTCAAATAATCCAATGCAACACTCATGGACCAATCACATTGACATAATAAAACACTTCATCAGAGAATAAGCTGAAGAACACAAGTAGTGGTCAACACATGTTTTTACTGAATTGCAGCTCCCTGATTTATTCAAAACCACATGATCTTAATTGTTCTATTTCATTTAAAAACTCTATTGGGGGCTTCTGAGATCTGACAGTTTGTTGAAGTACACATGGCTGATGTAGTTTT
The DNA here is from genome assembly GCA_905132885.1 of Moricandia moricandioides. NCBI lineage: Eukaryota > Viridiplantae > Streptophyta > Magnoliopsida > Brassicales > Brassicaceae > Moricandia > Moricandia moricandioides. Next base: position 168,941 of record CAJHQQ010000072.1, read on the forward strand.
ACGTATAGTTTAAAATTTTCTTGCATCAGAAAGTTAACCATGGAAAGCAGCTACACATCGTGTTTTCATATTCTAAAAGGTACATGTTCATGAACGATGAAAAAAAAAACAAAAAAAAAGAAAAGAAAGATGGGAAAGCTTTTTGTACCTGAAAAATCAAAAAGGATGGTACAAGAAAAATAAAAATAAAAAGATCAAAATTTTTTAACCCCCTTCTTCATGACGAATAAATGTTTAAAACTGAGTAAAAATACGATAAAAGACATGACTATGTGAAGGCTAGTCACAAAAGGCTAACATCAAAACGATGATCTAAGAAAATCAATATGTGCATCATGCATAAGAAGATACACCAACCTCTAAACCACAAGACAAGCATGTCTAAAACATAAAAATGATCATTTTTCTGTTTAAGGATGTGATACATGTAACATCAAAGTTTAGTATTTGTGATGATAGTGGATTTTGTATTCATGGTCTACGAGCTAATAACTTATGTCCTCTAGTGTTACAGTGTTGTTTAAAAATATTTAATTTAATCAAAGAAATCAACACGAGACAATTGACAATGTGGAGAAAAAAAGAAGTATAGACCATGTCAAATTAAATGGAAGTTTTTCAAAATTTAAAATTGAAAACTCCATTTATGAAGAGTGAGATTCATGCTGAATATTTAAGAGATCATGGAGTGTACTTTAAAAACTAATCATTACTCTGAAAACCCTAAAAATTACTTACCATTCTCTAATATTCTCCATCTCAGAAAAAATCTTCAAGCAAAAAAGGCTTTCCAAGATCAAGCATGACGAAAAGTAAAAAATAAATTTTGTCAATCCAAAGTTCAGCAGTTTGCCTCATCCCCTCCACCACGACTCAAGTTAGTCGATTACTCAAGTGAAGAAGATGATGAGCCAATCACCCCTCAGATCATTCCTTCCCAAGTGGTTCAGGAAACATGATCAGAATTGTTTGCAACTGCTCGAGAAGAAAACCACCATGAATCTTCCAGAGGAGGCCGATGAAGAGTAGCGGTCCCATCATGCTGATGCACTTGATCATCCCTCAGATCAACCACATGAAAAATTAGAATCATAGAAGACTGTAGAACATTGCAGTCACATTGTGGTAAAACACCTGCTCTTTATGATAATGGGTAAATCTAGTGAGAATGCTAAATCAGAGGAGACAGAGTCTGATGATGTTCAAATCGTGGATGAACCAAACATGGGAAAAGAAGTGGATATTGAGGATGCAAAACTTGTTATCATATCGAGAAGACATATAACCAACCAATCATATACTTTTAGAGGTCTAATCTCAAGAGGCTATGCTCTTCAAAGTTGGAGACTGATACGTGCTCAAATTACCGTAGAGCTATTGGTTACTTTCTCAAATAAGAGGTTCAGCTGTAGTACTTACGGATCGAATCCACCGAGAGCGAGGGCACACAATAGATTTGATAATCGACTTAGTTATGCTAGGCAACTAATAAAACTTAGAATAAGTAAGCAGAGAGATTGTTAGTTTGTAAACAATTAAGGGAAATAGCTAGATCTACGATTTCCAGGTAGTGAATTATAATGGATAGAAGCCAAAGAATTTTTAATCATAGAACACGGATTCAATTAGTAAAGATATCATAAGTAATATATATCCTATGGCTAAGCTCAGAGTCTACAACTTTCGTGTGCAAATTAAGAATGATCGTTTGTTGATGGTATGAACGACATTAATTGATGACTTTTTAGTCAAGCATTAAACGCCCAGATTCGATTTATTCATTTAGAATCATTAGACCATTCTATCGATTGTACCTAGTAATTTAAGCTTGATAGGATTTATTCAGGTAACGATCTTGCTCTCGTAGTGCTAATTATCCTAAGATCAAGGTCATGGGTAGATAATCAAGAACACAAGCAAAAAGTACATCCTAATGATAGATCTAATAATCACCCTAGAAATTCTATTGTTTAGCTAATTCATCAAAAGCTTTAATAAACCCTAAATCTAACAATGTGACTATTTAGACATAGCTAAGCTAAACATAATCATAATCATAAAATAATGCATAAGATAAACAATACGGATAGAAAGTGGGGTTCCGATACAAAGCTTGAGAAGTCTTGATCTTCTCCCAAAAAAATCCTAAACTATTATGTAAAGTGTTTCTCTAAAGTCTCTAAAAATCTCCATTTTCATAAAACACTAGGAAAGATAATATAAACTAGGTAAAACTCATCTAGGGGTAATCTTGTAATTTCTGTGACTTGGATTTCAAGTCAGGTACTTTATGAATTGGGCTACTACACGTCGACCTTCGATCGACAGCAAGTGTCTCGACTTGTACTTTGCTAAATTTGACCAGTTACGGAGTTCCTCTCTCTGAGCTCCAAAATTTTCATAATCTCTACAACTCTCCAAAATGCACCTGAACCTGAAAAGACTTTAAAACATATGCTAGACACACATAACAAACTCCAAATAGAGCCTATAATATGGTCTAAATAGGTAAATATAAGGACCTATCAACTCCCCAAGACTTAACTTTTTGCTTGTCCTCAAACAAAACAAGGGTAAACTTGTGGAAGAGGTTTGAAAACACAGGGAGTCACAAAATCTTTAGCTTATCATTATTACTTTTACTATGTTGCAACTACATCAGGCAAGTCTCAATCTTAGAGAAACTTTATATACCTTATCCTAGTATAGCAACCAAATCCATTATACCAACAACTTAGCAAATACTAGTCTGACTCACCCCTCTACTAACCTCATTTCTTGCATAAAATAAAGGTGCATGCTTTACCGTGGGAGTATTGATTACAACACACATGGAATTTTACCCTTCCAAGTATGTGAACACACATGCAATCTTTTGTGATCCCTTTCTTCCCTCTTTCTCTCTTCTCTGAATCTATTTATATTTTTTTACAAGTTCAATGAATCAATAATGTTGATATAGTCCAACTTGTTCATCTTTATTTTTCTTCTCTTTTTGACAAAGTGTATGCGAATAATGGGTCACAGGTAATTTACCTATCACTCACTTCCACAGTGTGTGATCATTCCTTTCCGAATTAGAATAATGGAGTCACATGTAATTTATCTACCCCTATGCATCTTTTAGGAAATCATCTCAATCTTTTATTTTTTATAGATGCCAAATAAAGAGAGAGAGAGAGAGAGAGAGAGAGAGAGAGAGAGAGAGAGAGAGAGAGAGAGAGAGAGAGAGAGAGAGAAGAGAATAAAAAGCACACAGACTTTTACCTTCCAAACTTGCAAGAGGAATCCGATCCAATGTATGCCATACCCCAAAGCAAGCAAATAAGTCAATAATAGGTTGGAGGTTAGCCTTGATTCCTTCAAACTTTCTAAAAAAGTATGATATAGTGGCAGGATGATCCATTTTGGTATCTTTAGTACTCTTTGCAACCAACAAATCTAGAACGGTGCTATAGAATGGTTTGATAATAAGTAAAAAATTTAAATATGATCATATTCCCTTTCTTGACTCAACAAAACTCAATAAAACACATAAGGATAAAACTCAAAATAGAAAACAATAACACTGTCCCAGTGTCTCCTCCAAACTTAAATAAAATTGTTCCCAGTGTCATCTTATCTCGGTTAAGTGGGAAAAATTAAAACATAAGTAAAAGTAATAAGGACAGTTGGGAATACAAGACTCTGTGACGAATGTCAATCGATGGTAATTTCATGAAGTCGACCAATGGTTGTGCTCTGTCATCGACCGATGGCTTGGTTCTCAATCTTTCTGTTTTTTAACTACAAATAAAGAAAAAAAATAAAAAAAAGTAAAATTATGAAAATAAAATAATTTAAAACATACCTAATAGTGGGTTGCCTCCCACTCAGTGCTTGGTTATAGTCTTTAGCTTGACATTTGATATACCTTTTTTATTTACTAATTTTAGACCATCATTTGGAGTCTTTACAAGTCCATGTACTTGCATTATAATTCACTTGCCAGAAATGAATTATGTGAACAGCTACTGAATATCTCTTTTGAATGCTTTAGAAAGCTCCATAATCTCCATAATGCTCCAGAAAATACATGGACCTGTAAAGACTCTAAAACAAAGTCAAGACACACATTATAATTCACTTGCCAAAAACCCTAGATCTATCGCTTTTCCATATTTGCATTCACTTAGTATTTTAGATATTTTCCTATTCCTCATAAACTTAAAATTAAAACCTCTATTTATAGTTTGCCTAGCTTAACCATTAGAATTATAATAAAGCTATTTTGTGCCATCACTTTATATGGATTCGATCCCTAAGTACTGCAATTTGACATCTCTTGGTAAGAGTAGTTCGTAGAGTTAATTTGATTGATTGCATTATTAAGAATATAAACCTTAGCCCGCACCCTGTCAAATTTGGCGCCGTTTCCGGGGAGCACGGATCACCATTAGATTTATTTTATAGGTTTAGTCTAGGCTTTTTCATTACTGAAAATTTACTAATAAATTTTTTTCTCATATCTAGTTGTAATCGAACGCTCAATCCAAAAGAATATACGACAAGCATCAATCAACAGTAGCACTCAACCATTGATCAACACTTCTTCACCAACATTGATCGACAACACCAACACGTCATCGGTCGACGGTAGTCCATGAGCTGAGATGGTTGCGGATTTAGTTTTGGTCGCAGATGAGAGAGGAGACCTGTATGACCTCAAAGGTCATATTCGTAATGCAACATGTCAGATAATTGATCATCAGGGGGCTGCAATCCCTGAACCAGAAGTAGAAGCAAACACTACAGTAGCTCGACCTGAAGCTAATGCCCAAGCTGCTCAACAGACACTGGCTGACTACAATCGTCCAGACCAGTTCTATGCTAAATGAGCCGCTATTCCTCCTCCAGCTTTCCAGAAGAACGACTTTGAGATCAAACCGTCCTTCTTCGCACTTGTTGCACAAACGCCCTACCATGGATCACGACATGAGCATCCAATGGATCATCTGGAAAGATTTGAGGATCTTGTATCTGCTATTAAAGCCAATGGAGTCCCTGGGGACTATCTCTTTTGTAAGCTCTTCAAGTATTCACTTGTTGGAGAGGCTTCAAATTGGTTCAAGCAACTACCACCAGAATCTTTGACATTCTGGACCGACTTAAAGAATGCGTTCCTGCGCAATTTCTTTGATGATGCGCGAGCAGAGGACTTGAGAAGCAGAATTGCTACATTCACACATGAACCTAGAGAATCATTCGGAAGCTCTTTGTTCAGATTCAAGTCCTACCAGAGAGAATTCCACATCATGGTTTCAACGAGGTGCAGCTACTTAGCACCCTCTTCAGAGGTATTGATCTGCAGTACTAGATGAATTTAGACATGACTAGTGAAGAGAATTTCAGCAGTAGAAGAAGCAGCAAGGCTTATTGAGAACTTGGCGTCTAGCAATAGCACCAAACATCCCCTCCATGGCCCTCAACCGAGCCCTAGTGTCATGGTGTTCCTCGTGGAGCTCGGCAATGATATTATGGGACGCCGTGAAATCAGAACGAGCAAGAATCTTCTTGCCTCGTAGCAGAATAGGCAGATGTCGCCTTTGGGACATCATTCACCGAACAGAAGCCGTTCATCCGTCCCCTCTTTTTCAGTACAACCTTCAATTGAATATAAATAATAATTGAGTATTAAAATATAGTAAATAAGATTTAAAATGTATGTGAAGAGGGAAGTAAATGTATGTGAGGGGGGAAAAACTATCCGAATAATGAGGTCTCCTGACCTTCTTCCTACCAACCATCTGTAAAAAAAAATATTTAAAAAAATAGTGATATGAAAAAAATAATATTGAATATATTATTAATTAACTCCATTTCTAAACGAATTACATCCCTAATCTAATTCTATTCCTAAACTAATTCCATTCCTAACTAATTCAATTCCTAACTAATCTCCAACACTAAAAATGTTTTTTTTAACTCACCTTAGTGTCTTCAAAGAGAGACAGAGGAGAGTACGACACTAATCAGCTACCACAATAGGTCGATGTTCTTGGATATATAAAAAAACATTTACGACGAATTAGGGACGACCTGTTTTTTTTGTACTACAAAGAATTATGGATGTCCCGTGTTTTTATATTACGATGAATTAGTGACGACCCGTATTTTTGTATTACGACAAATTAGGGATGACCCATGTTTCGGTATTACGACGAATTAAGGACGACCCGTATTTTCGTGTTACGATGATTTAGTGACAACATGTGTTTTGTATTATGATGAATTAGGGATGACTTGCGCATTACGACAAATTAGGGGCGACCGATGTTTTCCTGTTACATCTCAATTACGACGAATAGGGTGTATACCCCAAATCAAAACACGAAAACATGAAACCCCTAAAATTTGATTTCCTAAGTTTATATATATATATATATATATATATATACTTCTAAACCCCCTTAATACACAAAACATGGCATTTCATTACTAACACATAGAATTTTTCAAAATATAATTATTGAAAAACGTAGAGTTGTTACAATAAACAAATAACACATAGAATTGTTACATAATCAATTCACTCCGCATCAGATACATAATTTGGGTCGTCACTGCAATCATTACTCTCTTCAAATTCATCTTCATTGCCATCGTCCGTCATATCGCCGGGAAGATCTTCATATTCATGGATTTGCGGAGAAACAAATAAGATTTTGTCTGTAGGTTGTTTAGGTACTTCCATTTCATTGAAAAAATCTTGTTGCAAAGGTGACGCTTCTTTACTACCGATTATTCGTCCACAAGGCATAACTTTTATAGTTGATAACCAAGATATTCCAGATGCTTTGATCCTCAGATATGAAATAAAACAAACTTGATCATGGATTTTACCTGTTTTTACACATAATGTATGTGCTTTTTAGGAACTATTATATGTGTTTAGAGTCTATTTTAGGCTATTTTCAGGTCCAGGTATGTTTTAGAGCATTGTGGAGATTATGAAGTATTTTGGGGCTTTATGATGAAGAAACTCGCTCATAGCTGCTTATGAATCAAAATTCAGAGTCAATATCTATGAAGAGTTTCGATCAACAACACTCTGTTGTCATCGATCGACAGCAAAGCGCGAAACGGGCCGACTAGTTGATGACCGATTCAAAGCCCAGAAGTTATACATATTTACATGATTACCCCTAGACAACTTTATATTTAGTAGTTAGGTGTTTTGCCATTGTTTGAGCACACACCACACAACACCAACACCTTCATTACTTTTCATAACCTATTCCATACTTAAAAGTTTATAGTTTGATTTGGAGAGAAGATCCAAGAATCTTTCAGAGATTTGTATTGGAACTCCATTTTTCTTATTCCTTGTACTATTTCATGATTTCTATTCAGTTTATTATCATGCTTTGCTTGGTCATGTCTAATTAGTTCTCTTTGTTAGATTTACGGTTAATTATGATTATGAAGGATTAGCCAAAACTATATAATTGCTAAGGTGATATAGATATCCATCAACTGAATTGCTATTAATGCTTGTGTTCTAGAGTAGCTACCTAGAACTCTGATCTTAGGATTGTAAACAACTACAACAATATGTCCTCACCTGAATTGATCCTTTTGAGCTGTGTTTCTAGATATATGCGACAACCAGTCTAGGAAGTTAGTGAACCAAATCAAATAGAACAATAAACCTCATTTAAGGTAGCCGTTGATCGATGCTCAGCGCGTACAATCGATCGAGGACTCATTATGTGTTCAATAGCAATAGCTAGAATACTAGACTTAGACAATTATTAGACTCACATGTGACAGCTGGATATCTTTACACTAGAGTTCGAGTTCTAGAATATCACACATACACACCTTTAGCTTCTATATCTCTATAATCCTGATCACGTGAAACCCTAGATCTAGCTCTCATATTTTCTTACAACCATTTAATCAAGTGCTTATTGTTTACTGTCATTTAATTACTTGCTTAGCTTAATCTACATATCTATAAATCTAGTTTATACCACGCTCCCTGTGGATTTGATCCCTAAGTACTACAACTCAAGCTCTTATTTGAGAGAGTAAGTTGCTCATATGGTAATTTTAGAGCATATCAAATTTGGCGCCAGGGATAATTGGTTCGCCATTAGTTCTAATCGATAGATTTAGTCAAGGTTTTCCTTTTATTTTACTTACTAAATACAAAAAAAAATCTTTGACTTTCAGGTGCATGCCCAGCAGTACTAGAAGAACCAAGGAAAATACCTACTGTTCTCAGACCATGTTTTATTAGAACGTGCAATCCACAAAGGAAAGCACACCGCATCGATCGACACCAACACATCTTCGTCGACCGACTTTACTCTGCTAGTGACGATCTTACCGTCGCCGATTGACATTAATCCACGAGCATGGAAGATGGTGTTTACTCTTATTCTAATGTCAGATGCAAACGACGACCTGCCTGACCAACATGGTCATCTTCGTAATGCAGCAGGTCAGAGAATTAATGGTCAGGGGGCTGTAATCCCCGAACTAGAAGCGTCTACTCCAGAAGCTAGTAATGCCATCTGAGGCTACTCGAATCAGATCGTTGGCTGACTACAATTGTAAAGATCAATACTATGCCAACAGATCTGCCATTTGTCCTCCTACTTTACAGAGGCACAATTTCGGTCTGAAGCCTGCATACTTTAAACTTGTGGGACAAAAACCTTTCCATGGTCACCCACATGAGCATTCGATGGACCTTCTTGAGAGGTTTGAGGATATAGTTTCTGCTATCAAATCAAATGGAGTCCCTGAGGACTATCTTTTATGCAAGCTCTTCAAGTACTCACTTGCTGAAGATGCTTCATATTGGCTTACGCAATTACCATCATGATATCTTACATCCTGGGATGACATCAAGAACACCTTCATGTGTAACTTTCTTGATGATTCACGATCTGAAGACTTGAGGAACATAATATCTACATTCACACAAGAGCCTACATAATCATTCAAGATCTCCTCAACCAGATTCTAGTGTTATCAGAGAGATTGCCCACACCATGGATTCAATGAGGTACATATGCTTACTACCTTCTTCAGAGACATCACTGTGGTCTACCATATGGCTCTAGACACTACTAGTAATGGTAACTTCACTAGTAGGAATCCAGAAGAGGCTGTAAGACTTATTGAGAACTTGGCAACTAGAAATAACACCAAGAATACTAACATGGAGAGGAAAATTTCGGCTTCTATACTTGGCAAGGAGCAGATGGATGAAGTTCAAGCCAAATTGTACAGTGCTCACAAGCTTCTCAAGAAGCGAGTGAGTTTTGCAGAAGGTGTAGCTGTTGATTGATACCAGCAATGAAGGCGAAGAAGAGAATGTGAACTACATTAGTGGCATTGGTGTTCAGAAGTATGGGAATCAAGGTGGAAATAACAACTCTTATGGCACTGGTCAGAGGAGTAGTTACAACCAGAGTTCAAAGTACCAGAAACTTTACAACAACAACAACATGACAAATGGAGCTTCTTTTTACCAGAACCCCCCACCAGCAACTCAAGAAAGCATACTGGAGAGTATGATTAAATTAAGTTCTTGAGGGTCATCAGAAGTTGACAGTGGATTTCAATGGGTAGATATAAGTTGTATACACCAACCTGAATGATAAGTTTGAAGCTCTCAACACCCATGTGAAGAACTTGGAGAGTCAAGTGGTTCAGACCAGTGAGGCAGTTAGGAGAGAGGAGGCATTGATTAAAGGTAAATGAGAGATTGGATAGAGAGACCACGTGTGTGACACCCCCGATCTGGTCTAAGTAAAATTTGACTCGACCAGCCGTACAACAATCAAACAAGAACATGCACAGCCAATCACTAGTAACTTAAACCAAACTGAGAGGCCACAATGTGTAACTCAACGATTAACCCGAAGTTCCCGGAATAGATCCAGGTACCTTAGGCTAATCGCCTAAGTACACATATCCTATTAGGTACAGCCCGAGGCTTTTCAACCCGACTGAGTAATACCAAATAGTTATTCGTCTGGACAAGGACTAATATCAAATGAAACTCGTACTTAAAGAAACATTCTTTAATACATTATATAATATTCTTTCAAAAGCATCTTACAAAATATTAATTATTAACCTCGAGGTTTTTGGTTAACAAAATTTATACATAGGATATATCAAAACTACTTTGCAAGGATAATAAAACTACCGCTGGCTAATGCTTTCCTTCCCGTCCTAGAGTAAAGGTCTCCCGCCTACTGGTTACTTGCATCGCAAATGAGTCATGAGTAACTAGTTTACTCAGTGAGTCTAATCCTGCACACGCAACACATATTAATAATATCCCGAACAGTCGACACCATTTGAATGCAGAGGAAATATACTCCTTAATTATTGTATATATATAAGGCCTATCATTCCATCGATGTGAATCATATATTAAACATCACCTCCATGTTACCCGCCATTCACTCATATATATATATATGCTAAACCCGGAAAACCACCAAGGCTAACCGAGCCTAGGGGAAAATAAATATAACCATCTCTCCATCAGATATTCCAAGATCGAACATCTAATGCTGCATGCAGTTACACGGTCTCCAGGGTACGACCCCATCATCGTGTCTTCGTGACCTTGTTCCATATCGAAGGACCAGTTCACGGTAATGCGGGAACTTTAGGGAGAGTGAGTGTACAATAATACTTCACATGATTCATAATTTTATATTTATATATTAGTACTTGAGAAAAGGTACTAAGGCTCGGGATAAACCTCAAATAATAATTCATAATATTTCTTAAGTGTTTATAATAAGTAAACACTTCATAGTTTAATATAGTTCAAGATACTTACTTATCTATCAACCATAATCATTTATTTTACTCAAGCAACACTAATTCATAACTTATCAATCATCTATCTAGACTCACTTTGATTATATGAGAGTGGCTAAGGAAGATTAGACTCGAGCTCAAGCTAAACGTTCTCAAATTACTGATCACTCCCAAAACAGAATGAGGACAAGGCATGATTCGGCTGGTCCTGCCACTGACCTCGACCATCTGAACCAATAGCAGACAGGTTGGAGCAAAGGTTAATCAATCTGGTTCAAGAAGAAAATCAACTCAGCTCAGATAGTTTGGTATAGAAAAGTTTAGTTCAGACCATGATCAGTTTGGTTAAGCTTAGCTAAGATTAGTTTGGTTCAACGATAAATCCTTTCAGCTAAGTTGTTTAGATGCTAGGCGACCATGAACTGAACTAATATAAATCGACATAGAACTTAAGAAATTAATCAAGACAGGAAGCTTAACAAATCAGGACACTGGTTCCAAACAAAACTTCTCTGAACTAGTAGCTAAGGCTTACCGATTACTCAAGCTTTAAGATGAACTTGGTTGATATAAACTTCAAGATTAACACACGTCTAACCTGATCAGGTAAAGATATCCATGGTAGGATCAAGATCAGAAACAGAACAACTTTTTAGGGTCGCTTTACATGGACTGAAGCTTAATTAAAACTGATCTCATCAAACCCATAAACTCTTACCGATTCAAATCAACAACTTTCTGAACTTAGCTGGTACACCACTTACAGTTTAAGCCACACCTAACCTGATCATTACCATATCAATCCAAGGACAGATTCATTCAGAAAAAATCTCAAGTGTAGCTAAACCAACAGAACTGCTCACAGAAAACTGATCCACACACATCTTACCGATAAAAATCAAAGGCTGAAGAACATGGTGATTCTCAACTTCAGGATGCCAAAACTTCACCTATTAAAAACACCAAAACTCACTGGTTAAAGTCAGAAAAGGGTGAGAAAGGGTAATCCAAGCTCACTTCTCTTCTCTAAATTTTCTCGATTTTTTTCATGAATTTTTCCTCACAGATTTTTCTCTCTTGCTTTCTCTCTTTCTCTCTGAATTTTTCTGTCTTGTTTCTGAGATGAATGATCTCGACCAGAAAGAGTGAAAGGTAATAAATTACATGGAAAACAGCAGGAGAAGACTCAGCAAGTAAGGACAAAAGTTCCAGTTCAGAATAAGACATGTGGTGAGATGAATCAAACTTTCCCTCCCATGAAGTAAGGTCATTTCCTTCCCATGAAGAAACTCCAGCAGCTTGTGCATCTCACATGAATTTTAATGTAGCAAGCAGGCAGGAAGGTGAAAGTCACATGTCAAGTTCAGGAAGGAAGCAAGCAGACTAGAAGGTGCAAGGCATGTGACGGTTCAAGAATAATTTTATGAGTTTTGTCGATATTTTTCGGACAGTTTTGAACTAAATGTTTCTCATCCTTCGAATCTCGTCCTTTTTTCGACTATGCTCGTCCAGCTTAATAAAACTCAACTATAATAGTTAACACTCCACCAGAAATCTCAATGGGAGGCCTTTTGTCCATACGACAGTCCCGTCAAGACATTAATTCACCAGGTCGATTTTAATTTTAAATTTGATCGTCCAATCTCCAAACTGATCTTACTAAATTTCTCGACCAAAATTATATCTGCTCGTGAGGGTTATTAAATTCTTCCCCCCTTAAAAGAATTCGTCCCTGAATTCTCAAAACATAGCTTTACACACTTTACTGGACAATGGAGTCTCTGAACTTATACTCATCTGCTTGCGTCAAAACAACTGATGGTTGGTCCCCAAATATTCGAACTTACAATATTTTCCGATTCTCCAATCTTTTGATATGGTGCTCACCTATCCGCAAGGGATCTTTAGGATAGGCTAAATTGAGTTGCCAGTTTTCGGGTTTCAGTAGTACTATTGAATCCGATATAAGTTTACGCAACATCGCCTCACATATTTTCAAGGGTATGTCTGAAAGAAGCTCTGGTAAATAGATAACCTTTCCAACTCTGATAAACTCACCACTCAGTATAGATAAATATAACAGATCACAAACGTTCCCTAACTCTTACAAACAATCCTTTCTTTTCTGAGCAAACACTTTCAAGGTAACCAATTCTTTACAGCACATGACTCTCATATACTGCTGTCTGCATACTTCTTTTTAAAGCCTTGAGTCTCTGAATACCATCAATCTGAAATCTTCCTATCTGCATTTCTCTTATATCAACAACATAAAATGTGGAACGTTAGGTGATGTGGCATACATGAAGGTAACCTCTCGGGTCTTGTCAATGTCAACTTGATTAACCGTGCAACAATCAAACAAGAACATGCACGATCAATCACGCTAACATGATTCAGACGAAGGGTGCTACTCTCAAATACACACACTCACCCATTCCAATAATTATCTTCCTTACAACCTTCAGTAAATTTATGATCTATTTGAGGCCCTCTTCATAAACTTCTGAACAACTCCAATCTCTCTAATGTTCCCCTTAACCAAGTATGGTCCTATTGCTTTCTGATTTCCTTCTTCTACCCAACAATTGAGGATCCAAAAGTTTTTTTTTATACCACACTTGATACCAATTGAGTACTTTTGTACGACGACTCCAGACTTTTTGAATTGATACATCCTCTGATATCTTAACAACCTTGGCATTTCCATTTGCCTTATGGTCATACCTTTTCTTTTATTCACCAATCTCCTTCAGGGTTCACTTAACATCCCTTTTTTTTAATTATCATACTTAACTTCAGGTAGGACTTGGGTTCCTTCTCCCATGTGTCCTCTTACTGAATTTGTAAATGGCACCGTTCTCATATTGTTCTCTGAAATTCTCTTCATTAAATTCCCTACATGTTTTCCTTAAGTTCTCATTCTTCAGCTGAGTTCCTCGGATACAAATGAGTAAGCCATCTTGATTTACTACTTGCAATCTTGAAGGCTATCCATTCCTTCCTTATAAGGCAGCCAAATAAATCATTCAAAATTTCACTTCATGATTCTTGAGATCCTTTTCAATATTGACACGGAATTTCCTCTCTTCTAAGCATAAACAATTGTATTTGCTTTTTCGTAGGGCTTCTTTGATCATTGAACACTTTCATCGTTTCTCCATACTAAAATGGTTGCGAAATTTAATGTCCAAACAAAAACGCAGCCAACTTCAGCTCGTGCATTGGATAATTTACCTTATGCTTCTTTAGCTCCCTTGATGCATAAACGATTACCCTATCGTGTTGCATTAGAATTCACCTAAACCAACACATGATTCGTCCATACGTTAGTATTAGGCTGCTTAGGCTCATGCATAGCTAAGATAGACGTAGACGTCATGTCTTTCTCTAACTGGTTGCATACTTCTTCAATCCTTTTTACTCTATTACAGGGTAACGCCTTTCTCAATCGATCAGCTCATCGGTTTTATATGGTTACAAATCCTTGAACAAACTTTTTATGGTAAGAAGCTAATCCAAAGAACTTCAAATCTCGATAGCAGAGATTGGACACGACTACTCTGTAATAGTAGCGATCTTTACTAAATGTGCAACAACTTCTTGTTCCAACTTGCTGACTAATAGATCCCACTTCCCATTCCTAGCAGTAGCATTTACTAAATCTTGATGTGTCCATTGAACATCCTTGGAAAGCAATATGTACCTTGCGGCTGATCTTAATAACTCATTACTTCTAGGAAGTTGATAATTGTCCTTGATGGTCACGTCATAGATTCATTTACTGCTGAAGATAACCAAAAGCTCTCATCCTTCTTCTTTACCACTGACATGGGTGCTCCACAAAGAAAAGATCAAGGTCAAACGAAACCTTTTTCCAAACAAATATTCTAATTGCTACTTTAACTCAGGCAGAACCACTTGGCAAGATGTCGAAGCTATTGCAGAGAATCCAAGTTCAGGATGACTACTGAATAGGATACTTCTAGATGTTTACAATCCTTCCAGCGCCTTAAACAGATCTTTGAATTCGCTAATTATTGGACTGTCCTATATACTTGATCTTTTTGATCTTCTACTTTCCCAATGATCAGAATAATGGAATACACTACTTCACCTTTTCCCATAAGGAAGTCAACTCTCCAGACTGATACGAGTGATGCTCCAACACTTAGTAGAATACCACTGTAAGCCAACGGTGACTGCTTCTCCCAAAGACTTCTTTCCTCAACAACTTCCTAATTGAGCTAGGTAACTAGATAGCCAATCTCACTCTAGATAGAAACAAACACTCTAATGGAAGTACTAAGGAATGGGGATGGCATACGAAGGCATACCATAATTCTAAATGGCAGCCAGTACTTCCACAAATAAGAACGGTATACTTGAATTCACCAAAGTGAATCCTCCCTAAAACAATGACACTACCCGAGAACTACATCTATGTGTTTTTCCCGAATGAAAAACAATATGGGCGGAAGATTCCGTCCATAGAAAAGGTTTATTATGATACCTTGATCACACTTCCACTTATTTATTTAATTATTCATATATATTTTTTTTTAAAAAATTAACACAACATACAATGGGATAAGAAGCAAACCTGTGATTGGACCTTTCAGGTGTTTTCACGGTCCAGACAACTAAAAAGTGTAGGCTCTACCCAAATAGCCAAACACTTGGTTAGGGACTAATTGTAAGGAAGAGCGAACAACTCCAACAACTGGTACCCTAGGTATATAGGTAAAAGGAATCGGGTAACTTCATGGAAAAGTGTAGAATTAAATCCTTCTTTTCAGATGAAAGACCAAAGTGTGAATGACGTAAACGATCCAGGATTTATCCACTTGAACAATCATGACCATCCTGTTCTCGCTAACCACAACCATAACAACTCAGGGTCCTCGGTCTTGATCTGATGAAACGTCGAACCAAAATAATCTCCATTGACTTCCTTGATACCTTACCTGAAACTGGCCATCGATCTGAACCTGATCGCCTTTAGACGGTTTAAATGGCACGAATAATCTTCCTTGGCAGTAACAGTTTTCTTAACATACATGTTATACTATACTGTCTCCTCAAAGCTGTTAAGCACTACAAGCTTTAGTTACTCCAATTGTTTGGGATAAGTCCCCAAAGAATGTCCTTGTGATCTCTGGCTCATCCTCTTAACCAAAATGGGTGAATCAGATTCACTCGACTTCAACCTTCTGGCAGAAACATCTCACCGTGCTAACTCCATAAGTGGAATCTCATATCGGTCTCATGCTTTGGGTAGAAGACACTTCATCTTGAACTCTTAAGATAAATCTGCCTAACCTGGACTAACATTCCCAAAATAATACTTGACGCTTAAGGACTAACTCACTGCATCCTTCTTGATATTTTGTCTCCTTCCATATCCTTCTTGCAATCCTCAAAACAATGGGCCATGTCAGTTGTCTTCTCTCAGTGTTGCATTCAAGATCTACCTCACGCCAATGTCTACCTCAACGGTTTAGTCGTTCCTCGAATCTTGTAGTCCTAACTAATTCTTTGCATCATAAGCTTCAAGATGTGTTGTTGGAAACGGAATGGGGCTGGTGTGTCCATCGTATTTTATTACTGTCGAACCATCTCTGCCACAAAATGTAAGCTTGAAACAATTTCTGTATCAATCAGGCTTGTACGGCTCTGGCTCTGGTACGGCTCAGCATAAACTGGATAGACTTAAGCAGCGGAAACAACAAGTGCATGTGAGTGTTCATAGGCCGTTGAATTGCTCTGGAACGGATCAAAATCAACGCCCACCTTAACATTGATAATACATGAGTCCGGAGATGTAATAGATGTGTCGAATCTGTCCCATAAGTCCCTCTGAAGGATCGGTATCCACAATAGAACTTGAAAGAAAGGTAGGAAAGCATGACGATAGCTAATCTAAGCATGATGGTAACAGATCGAAGCATGTGGAAACGAACTCGAGCATGACAGTAACAATCTCGAGTATGACGTTAGAAAACTTATACATGATGAGAGCTAACCAGAGCATAACGGGATCACAATTGGTAGATACACTCTAACACGTCAAGCTTGTGTTGATGCATCTGATATGAAAAATAACGGTAAGGTAACTACCCAGGACTATCAATTTTAAGATGAAGGAACCGGCCAGCATATCCTAGTTATCCTTGCGACTCATTCTGACTCGAAAAACATTTGAAACAAGTCCCATTAAAGCATCGTATAACCATTCTCTGATACCACCTTTGTGACACCCCCGATCTGGTTTAAGTACAAGTTGACTCGACCAGCCGTACAACAATCAAACAAGAACATGCACAACCAATCACTAGTAACTTAAACCAAACTGAGAGGCCACAATGTGTACATCAACGATTAACCCGAAGTTCCCGGAATAGATCCAAGTACCTTAGGCCAATCGCCTAAGTACACATATCCTATTAGGTACAACCCGAGGCTTTTCAACCCGACTGAGTAATACCAAATAGTTAGTTCGTCCAGACAAGGACTAATATCATATGGAACTCGTACTTAAAGAAACATTCTTTAATACATTATATAATATTCTTTCAAAAGCATCTTACAAAATATTAATGATTAACCTCGAGGTTTTTGGTTAACAAAATTTATACATAGGATATATCAAAACTACTTTGCAAGGATAATAAAACTACCGCTGGCTAATGTTGTTCCTTCCCGTCCTAGAGTAAAGGTCTCCCACCTACTGGTTACCAGTATTACAAATGAGTCATGAGTAACTAGTTTACTCAGTGAGTATAATCCTGCACCCCCAACACATATTAATAATATCCCGAGCAGTCGACTCCATTTGAATGCGGAGGAAATATATTCCTTAATTATTGTATATATAAGGCCTATCATTCCATCGATGTGAATCATATCTTAAACATCACCTCCATGTTACCCGCCATTCACTCATATATATATGCTAAACCCGGAAAACCACCAAGGCTAACCGAGCCTAGCGGGAAAATAAATATAACCATCCTCTCCATCA
The DNA here is from genome assembly GCA_905132885.1 of Moricandia moricandioides. Taxonomy (NCBI): domain Eukaryota; kingdom Viridiplantae; phylum Streptophyta; class Magnoliopsida; order Brassicales; family Brassicaceae; genus Moricandia; species Moricandia moricandioides. The sequence goes on from CAJHQQ010000072.1 coordinate 186,804, forward strand.
GATATTCCAAGATCGAACATCTAATGATGCATGCAGTTACACGGTCTCCAGGGTGCGACCCCATCATCGTGTCTTCGTGACCTTGTTTCATATCGCAGGACCAATTCACGGTAATGCAGGAACTTTAGGGAGAGTGAGTATACAATAAGACTTCACATGGTTCATAATTTTATATTTATATATTAGTACTTGAGAACAAGTACTAAGGCTCGGGATAAACCTCAAATAATAATTCATAATATTTCTTAAGTGTTTATAATAAGTAAACACTTCACAGTTTAATATTGTTCAAGATACTTACTTATCTATCAACCATAATCATTTATTTTACTCAAGCAACACTAATTCATAACTTATCAGTCATCTATCTAGACTCACTTTGATTATATGAGAGTGGCTAAGGAAGACTAGACTCGAGCTCAAGCTAAACGTTCTCCATTTGCTGATCACTCCCAAAACAGAATGAGGACAAGGCATGATTCGGCTGGTCCTGCCACTGACCTCGACCATCTGAACCAATAGCAGACCGGTTGGAGCAAAGGTTAATCAATCTGGTTCAAGAACAAACTCAACTCAGCTCAGATAGTTTGGTATAGAAAAGTTTAGTTCAAACCATGATCAGTTCAGTTAAGCTTAGCTAAGATTAGTTTGGTTCAACGATAAATCCTTAGCTAAGTTGTTTAGATGCTAGGCGACCATGAACTGAACTGCTATCAATCCACATAGAACTTAAGAAATTAATCAAGACAGGAAGCTTAACAAATCAGGCCACTGGTTACAAAAAAAACTTTAGTTTGAACTAGTAGCTAAGGCTTACCGATTACTCAAGCTTTAAGATGAACTTGGTTGATATAAACTTCAAGATTAACACACGTCTAACCTGATCAGGTAAAGATATCCATGGTAGGATCATGATCAGAAACAGAACAACTCTTTAGGGTCGCTTTACATGGACTGAAGCTTAATTAAAACTGATCTCATCAAAGCAATAAACTCTTACCGATTCAAATCAACAACTTTATGAACTTAGCTGGTACACCACTTACAGTTTAAGCCACACCTAACCTGATCATTACCATATCATTCCAAGGGTAGATTAATTCAGAAAAAAATCTCAAGTGCAGCTAAACCAACAGAACTGCTCACAGAAAACTGATCCACACACATCTTACCGATAAAAATCAAAGGCTGAAGAACATGGTGATTCTCAACTTCAGGATGCCAAAACTTCACCTCTTAAAAACACCAAAACTCACTGGTTAAAGTCAGAAAAGTGTGAGAAAGGGTAATCCAAGCTCACTTCTCTTCTCTGAATTTTGTCTGATTATTTTCATGAATTTAAACTCACAGATTTTTCTCTCTTTCTCTCTGATTTTTTCTGTCTTGTTTCTGAGATGAATGAGCTCAACCAGAAAGAGTGCAAGGTAATAAATTACATGGAAAACAGCAGGAAAAGACTCAGCAAGAAAGGACAAAAGTTTCAGTTCAGAATAAGACATTTGGTGAGATGAATCACACTTTCCCTCCCATGAAGTAAGGTCATTTCCTTCCGATGAAGAAACTCCAGCAGCTTGTGCATCTCACATGAATTTTAATGTATCAAGCAGGCAGGAAGATGAAAGTCACATGTCAAGTTCAGGAAGGAAGCAAGCAGGATAGAAGGTGCAAGGCATGTGACGGTTCAAGAATAATTTTATGAGTTTTGTCATTATTTTTCGGACAATTTTGAACTAAATGTTTCTCATCCTTCGAATCTCGTCCTTATTTCGACTATGCTTGTCCAGCTTAATAAAACTCAACTATAATAGTTAACACTATACCAGAAATCTCAATGGGAGTCCTTTCGTCCACACGACAGTCCCGTCAAGACATCAATTCACCGGGTCGATTTTAATTTTAAATCTGATCTTCCAATCTCCAAACTGATCTTACTAAATTTCACGACCAAATTATATCTGCTAGTGAGGGTTATTACGACTTGAATGCCTTGATAGTTGATGATTTCTTGTAAATGGTGAATGAGGAGAAACTGGAAGAATGAGACTTCCAAGTCGAAAGTTCCATGTCCTTCGGAAGTTCCCACTGGTGTTGTTCGACACCCGAGTCAGATCATTGGTCAACATCCGATAAGGAACAGGGACCGATACCAAACGTTAAGCAGTGATCGACAATCCAGGCTGAGTTAATAGAATCTTGTGAAACCGGTCAACATCGATTGATACTCACACATGTTCATCGATCGACAATGACCAGTAACCTACCGAGTTCATTTGCCAAGCACGACGTGGAGAAAATGAATGCTTCAAGACATTCGTCTAAGAATTCATAAGCATCCACAGACGACAATAATCAAAAAAAGGAAGATGCACCAGAGCCTATGATCATTGACGGGGCTACAGATGAACCAGTTTTTAGGAGAAAGAGGAGCAAAGTTCCTAAGCTTCTAAGAATAGAAGCTAATGAGAAAGAGATGGATAGTTTCAACAAGATGATGATGAGGATCCCAGTGGACATGCCATTCGATGATTCTTATTGTATCCATAGACTTTGGATGTTTTCAGAGAAAGTAGAGAGACCATAGAAGACATTGATCGTATTTTCTATCAGATCAGGGAGAAGTTGAAGCAGAGGATTACATTGAAGAATAAGAGTGATCCTGGAAAGTTTTTGGTACCCTGCATGATTAGGGGTCGGAACTACCTTAATGCCCTTTGTGCCAAGGTCTATGGCTGAGCAACTAAGTCTTAAGATAGAGCCTTCAAGCGATTAATTCATTTTGTAGACTACTCTAAGGTATATTCAGAAGGGATTGTCATAAACCTTCAGGTTCATATCGGCAATGCCCTAGTTCCAGTATATTTTCACATTATGGATATTCAGATAGACTGGAATTCTTTTTTATTACTTGTGATAGCTTTCATGGCTAATGTAGGAGCGGTTTGCGACATGAAGACGAACAAGTTATATCTTTCACTCATCAACGAGACTGATTTCTAATGACCTTGTCAAGGATATCAAGGGAAACATGCCATACATTGAGATAGGAGATGATCCAGGGCTAGTAGCCATTTGCTACTTCGATTCTGGCGCAAAGCATGAATCTGACGGTGAAGCATCAATCGACACCAAGCTGAAGTTATCGATCGACGGTCCTGCATTTCCGGAATATCGATATTCATTCTTGATTGAAACTGTGCTTCCGCCTAAGGAAACAGTCAATAAAGATGATTTTAAGGAAGAACACGAGGCATCGACCGTTAACTGGAACCCGTCTTCGATTGACACTCTGTGAATTCCACAATCCGGACGTTTTTACACTGTACCATTTCCTTAATCCAGAAGTTTCAGATAACCAGAAAGTGTCCTTTCACCAGATGAATTTGGAGCTATCATAGAATAGTTGGACCACACACATGCTATAGATGGAAGGATCATCAATGTTTCCAAAGAAGACATAGTAGACATTCTAGAGATGAATCATGACACATGAAAGCTCTACATAAGTCTATTACAATATGAGGGACTTCTTAAGACAGAAAACCAATATGGCGAGCACCTGAGATCTACAAGAAAGAGAAAATTGGGGAGATGATATCTAACATCTACAGAGCTCAAGAGCAGATGTTTGATGAGTTCTACAAGAAGATTGAAGCAATCTACTTACCTCTCAACAACATCATTGGATGGATCAACAAATTTATGGAGGAGCTACAGTTGAAAGTGGATTACACATATGATATTATCCAAAGACACTAGGAGTACAAAACCAGAGGTGATGAAGCTATCATAAGCTTTGTAGGCACATGGTTCGAGATGAGCATACGAGATGTGGATACTTGTTTTCCTAGAAATGTTCCTTTACCTCCTTACTAGTCCAAAGCATCTAAACGCCAAGCTATAGACAATAAACAAGCGCTTGATGAGAGACAACCCAGTTAGTAAGTTTTAAATTTGTTTAAATTTTTCATTTACTGCTTTTTTCATGTTCATTTTTTATTTCAGATAAAAAAACCCGAGGAAGACTAGTCTGCCCAAAGCATCAACCATCACTTGATCACTGACTATTGACAGACCCAACGGAGCATCTATCGATCGTTACTTCACTATTATGATCAACACTCAACATCAACGAGCATGTATAATGTTTTTCTTGTTAAATTTCTTACTTTTCATATATTTTTCCCACCAATATGAGGTTGAATAACACTGGAGACAATGTTGTTTAAGTCTAGGGGAGGTTTACTGATATTGCGTTTTATTTTGAATTTTATATTTATGGTTTTTATAAGAATTTTTATAGAGTCATGAAGGGTTTTATGATCGTTTTAAATTTTTACTTATTAAATAACCACCAGCATTCTTAGACTTACTGACTGCATAGTATAGTAGAGATACCGAAGTGGATCACCTACCAGTCATATCCAAATTTGCTGAGAATGAATGAAGGACCCAACGCTGACCTCCAACCTAATTTAACTTTATTTACTTGTCTTGGGGCTTCGTATACATTGGATCGGATTCCTCCTGCAAGTCTGGAAGGTAAAAATTTATGTGTTTCTGGTTCTCTCTCTCTCTCTCTCTCTCTCTCTCTCTCTCTCTCTCTCTCTCTACAGAAGAAAAGATTGAAATGATTTCCTGAGATGCCGAGGGGTAGCTAAATTACCTGTTGTCATCGATTGACAAAACTCTGTTGTCATAGATCGACAGCGAAGCACGAGACGGGCCGACTTGTTGGTGACCGACTGAAAGCCCAGAAGTTCCACATATTTACAAGATTACCCATGGACGACTTTATACATAGTCATGTCTAAGTAGTTCTCTTTGTTAAATTTAGAGTTAATTAGAGTTATGAAGGATTAGCCAAAACTATAGATTTGCTAAGGTGATAAAGATATCCATCAATTGAATTGCTATTAATACTTGTGTTCTAAATAGCTAACTAGAACTCTGATCTTAAGATTGTAGACAACTACGACAATATGTCCTCGCCTGAATTGATCCTTTTGAGCTATGTTTCTAGATACATGCGACAACTGTTCTAGGAAGTTATTGAACCAATCGAATAAAATAATAAACCCGATTTAAGGTAGCCGTCAGTGCCTACAATTGATCCACGACTCTTCATGTGTTCAATAGTGATATCTAGAATACTAGAATTAAATAATTATTAGACTCCCATGCGACAGCTGGATATCTATACACTAGAGTTCAAGTTCTAGAATATCACACATACACACCTTTAGCTTTTATATCTCCATAATTCTGATTTACTGAAACCCTAGATCTAGCTATTTTCTTATATTATCTTATAACCCTCTAATCAAATGCTTTATTTTTTACTGCCATTTAATTACTTGCCTAGCTTAATCTACATATCTATAAATATAGTGTGTGCCCACGCTCCATGTGGATTCGATCTCTAAGTACTACAACGGAACTTCTTATTTGAGAGAGTAAGTTACTCATAGTGTAATTTAAGAGCATATCAATCTGCTTGATATGCCAAGATGAAATGTTCAAATATTTTGTACCTACGTGCAGCATTGGTATCCAAAACTCCAAACTTGTTATACCGAACATCTCTATTGATGACGGGGTCGAACCAGGCACATTTGAAGAGGACACATTTCATCTTCACTAAACCAGCGAATTCGACTTCAATATTCTCTTGCGATATCGTATAGAATTATGTTTCACCTTTCACACATTCCATAGTTTGACTATTGTCCGACGACTTCCATACTCGTAAACGTGGAAAGTGTAAACTCATGTGAAATATAGAGGTTCTGTTGTGATCTTATAAACCGGACCAGGAATCAAATCGTGAATCCATGGAGGATATAATGGATCATCATACTAAACTTTTAATATAACTAAAAATAAGAGCAAGGATATATATATATATATATATATATATATATATATATATAATAAAATAACTTAATATATTGTTTTGTATGTAGATGCTATATATACATCTTCAATCACTTAATAAAGTGTTGTTCTTTCCTTTTGTTGAGATCTTTACTTGTGATTCCTAGTATAGATTCTTGAACTTGAGCAACAAACTCGCTTTTTTTGCAAATGAATCATTAATTTCATTATTATATATGAACAAAGAAAATAAAATTCATATTTACCTTTCAAAAGACTGCATTTCGTTTCAGTTTAAGAATATATAAGTGTGGGCATTGTGACAATCTTCGGGACTCGACGACCAAACTTCTTTAAATTTCCCACCTAAATGTCCAATCTGGCAGAATATTTGAGGAACACTTCAACTGCATATGTTGGCATAATACCTCCATCATCATATCTTCTCAAAACTCTTTTCCGGGTCCGCAATTGTCACCCAAAGTAGTTGAAGTGAAGTGAGTTGTTTCCTCCGTCAAACTCCCAGAAACTATTGAATCTTCCACCTTTGCAAGATTTTTTACTTTCCCTTTTAAATGTTTCATGCAGCGGTTATACATATACATCCATCCGTAATGAACAGGTCCACGAAGCAATGCCTCGTGCGGAAGGTGGACTACTAGATGTTCCATGACGTCAGAAAATGACGAAGGAATTTTTCTCTCCAAATTGCACATTAAAATCAGGATATTCTCATCAAGTTGTCTAATAACATCTTCAGTTAAGGTATGTGGGCTAAGATTCCTGAAATATGCTCCAATGCCTACAAATATTGTATAAGAATTATGTATATGTATTTTTATAAAACCAATTTAATTCAAAGATCACATCTAAAATTTTAATTAGTTACCTGAAAGTACTTCATGAACATTTTTGGGAAGCAGCTCTGCCAATATAAATAGTAGTAGTCGTTGCATAAACACATGGCAATCATGACTCTTCATCCTTGAAAACTTCTGCCCCTTCTCAACACATCTTGAGAAATTTGAAACGTACCCATTAGAAAACTTAGCATCAGATGTCACCCAATTGACAAACGTCGCCTTTGCTTCTAATGTCAATTTGAAAATGGGAACCAAGATGTTCCCATTTCCTTTTATGCAGCTCAATCCTAGAACATATTGTAGAAAAGTCCAACCTTGAGTTTTTGTTATCTTTTGTCATTTCTGGGGTGTTCAGTAATGTATTGATGATGTTGTCCAAGAAATTCTTCTCTATATGCATGATATCAAGATTGTGTCGCAGAAGTAGATCCTTCAGTATGGAAGTTCCCAAAATATACTCTCTTGTGCCAATTCCCATAACCATCAACCATATTGGCAAGAATATGCCAGTTTTTGTGCACCATAATAATCAATATCCTTCTCGATTTCTTCGCCAGATAAATATGGTGGACCGGTGTCCCATACAACTAATTTTGACCAGAAAAATGTCTTGTTCTTTCGGTATGGATGGTTAAAGGAAAGGAATCTCCGTTGACAATCAAACTAACACGTCTTCCTACCATACTTCATTTGATGTGTATGTCCTTCCCATACAATAAGGACAAGCTAACTTCCCATGGGTTGTCCAACCTGATAACATCCCGTATGCAGGAAAGTCGCTGATGGTCCACATAAGAATTGCTTGCATTGTAAAGTTTCTTCTTAAAGAAAAATCATATGTCTACACCCATGTTGACTACAATTCCTTCAATTATTCTATCAAAGGCTGTATATAAACATCAAGTGAGTGCCTTGGATGCTTAATTAGGGTCAGGTATTAATATACTCATGAAAAGGAAGTCTCTTTCCATACACATCTCTGGTAGAGGGTTATATGACATGAGGATTACTGGCCAGATCGAGTATTGTCTTCCATACATTCCAAAAGGACTAATTTATATGTGCAAAGCCCAAAATAAACATTGCGAATGTTGCTAGCAAAATTAGGGTGTACCAAATTCAAGTGTTTCCGCAATTTTGCAACCGAGGGATGATTATTTCTCGCCATTCGTCCGAGTTTGTTTCGCATGCCATCTCATCGCTCATGTAGTCCTCTTAGATTTATACAATCTCTTCAGCCTATCGGTAATAGGTAAGTACCACATCCGTTGGTATGATACCCTATTCCGCCCATGTCCTTGAGGTATATATCGTGGCTTCTTGCAAAATTGACACTCCAACACCTCTGAATTTTTCCTCCAGTAAATAACATAGTTGTCTATACACACATCTATCATCTCCAAATGTAAGCCAAGACTATAAACCTGTTTCTGAATCTCACAATAAGAATCAGCAAACAAGTTATCTTCTAGCAAATACTCTTTAAACAACACAATCCATGCATCCATATAAACTTCAGGTAAATTATGATCAATTTTGATATTCATCATCTTAGCTGCAAATGACAATTTATAAAAGCCTTCTCTACAACCTTGATAGAATGGCGGATTCGCAGCGTTTAAATTTCATAAAACTTTTTGTCATCTAAGTTAGGGACTTCTTCTACATTCTCTACTTATGTAGTAGCTGTTGAGGTTGTTTCGCTAAATGAAGCTCTAACCATATCATGCAAATGAATCGGTTCTTCACTATTACCAACATCGTCAAAGTGACTACTACTACTAGCTTCATTCCTATCATGGTCGTCTCCATGTTGAAAACAAATGTACTAATGTGGGATAAATAACCTATTTACTAAATGTTTCCAATCCGTTTCAGTACGAGAAAATTTGGTATTCTTGCACTTATGAACATATCACTGGTTTCCTGCGTGAGTGGTGTATTTCAAGCCTGGTACATTAATATCTCCAGTTCGTTGAGAAATTAATTTGTCACCATTCCACTGTAATCTTTATGTGCATACACCCGACTTCGTAGCTCGTATATATTGAAACCAATTGCCACTTTATTTTGAAAACATTATTTTTTTCTTTTTTTCTTTGTCGTTCTTTGAAAGAGAGGAGTTGCATATATATAAGAAATTTCTAAAATAAAAATATGTAAGTATGTAACAATGAATTTACAACAAAAAGTATTTTACAATGCCTTAAAGATTTGTTTACGACCAAAATTCCATACCAAATACACACATAATATAAACGTTTTCACCTACCATCTAATTTAATTGTATAATTTTGTTGTTAGATAGTTGCAAAAATTGGATGTAATAAATTCGTAAATTAACAACTACTTTACGACTAATGGTAACCATCATCCTAAAATAGTCGTAACATTATGTCGAACTTACAACAAATCATTTTTTTTGTTAAATTACGATGAATTTACGACCAAATACGTTTCGTTGTAACCTAGTCGAGGACGTAATATTACAACCACAATTATTCATCGTAAAACCCGGTCGCTATGCGCTTGTTATCTAGGGATACAACATGTTTGTGATATATTTATCATATGATGCATATACTTGTGTGATATTATTTTTTCCTTGGCTTTCATGGTATAACATGTTTGAGAATGATTGCAACATGATTAGCCCGCCACAAAGTTCTGTCAACTATTGTTGAGGAGTGATCCTCAAGGTTCCGACACTCAAGGAGGAGTGTTGTGAGAGTCATTGATCTACCGAAAGGCCATGCCTTACCCGGTGACATACCAAAACTACTTACAGGTAGAACATGAAGATACAGTGATAGAGTAGCTACCATTGAACATGTGGTTGCATGACGATGAATCATGAAAATACCTCTTTAGTCGTTTTTTGAGACTCTTTTCTAGAGTCGATGTGGCGAAAATCCAGCTTCAGTTGGCTTTTGTGTCTTTGTGTCTCGATTTGATGTGGGCGTGAATGCCAATTAAGTCGGATTTTGGAGTCTTTATGCCTAGATTCGATGTAGGTGTTAATGGCTCTTCAGTGTGCTTTTTGAGAATTTTTGTCAAGATTTGATTTGGGCATGAATGTCTCTTCAGTGGGATTTATGAGATTTTGTGTCTATAGTCGATGTGGGTGGATATTCCTCTTCAGTTGATTTTCTGAGACTTTGAGTCTAGAGCCGACATTGAAGGAAATGTATCGCGTTGATAAACAGTTTCAATGGGAAGGCCTTGAAGATCGATAATGATCTAACTACTGACTTTTGGAGTGGATGTTTGATTTACTTGATTGCTTTATACTATGCTTAATGTTTAGGGTACCACGAATCGATGAGCAAATTACTTGCTGATTATACTCTTTATTTTGGAGGTAACTAAAGGGGTATCTTTGGCTGCGAAGGAGCAATGTTTTTGGCATAGTGTTCATTTCCTTTTGCAAAAGTGAAAATGATTGGGTTTCCATATGATTTCTTATTGGGTATGTACAACTAAAAATTTCAAACTCGGGTTTCAAAGGCTTAACTTGGAACCTACAGGATAACTGTTCTTGTACATTTGACCTTGGATTTTGGATTTTATCACCGAACCTCGGGATGAATGTTTGGGAGCGTGGTCTTAGGATATTTGATCAGATTAAAGTTTTTTTTTGTTTGTCATGCATCTTGTTTGATTGTTGAATATCCAACTAATCAACTTTGACTTAGACCGGATCGGGGGTGTTACAACTAAGGTGGTATCAGAGCAAGGTTCACTTTTCTCATTTGGGATCCTTATTTCAAATGTTTTATCGAGTCAAAGGTGCTGCAAAAGGCAGATTAGGAAGCCATCATACTATTTTATTAGGTTAGTTGAGATTAGGACTTACCCATGTTGCTGGTGAAGTATGTTATGAGATGCTTTGATTATGAAGAGTCATAATAGTTTCCACTAGCTAACGGACAACCTGAGTTTGTGAATTATGTTTGATACTTGGACACGGAAACTTCCAATAATCATTGTATTGTGTTTCACATGACGATTGGACCTGAAAATGATTCTACTATACAAAGCTTTGATCATTTAAGAATGACTGATGAGCTAAGAGAATAGCATGAAATGGTTCTGAGATTTTAAGATGAGTATCCCAGAAGTGTGCTACCACTGGGTCAAGAATAAGTTATATGGAGACTGAGTAGTTTATGATTTAGGATACGAGGCGCATTGCATCAAAGAAAGTATCAGGAAAGGTTATCTAGCCATATGAGAAAAGTTGTGGAGACAAACAATGAACCATGGGAAGTACTTCCGACTTACTACTCTGGTGTGTGGTCAACTAAATTGGTTGCCAGTAGAAATAGGATATCTATAAAATTGATAAACGATCAGCATCTCCTCATGACTACCTCAAACTAGTCACGGTCCTCATGACTACCCCAAACTAGCCAATTCTAATTGGATAAGTTAAAGAATTTGGAGAACTATAAAGGCAGAAGAGGAGACAAACAGTAGTTCCGCCTCTACGTCAAGTAGTGTGTCAAGGAGTATATCTCTTGTAGCTGACAAATATGGTGATAGATTTCAAAAGTTTGAAGGTGTGATGGGTATGTTGGCTAGAAATCTTGGTAAGATGATGAATCGCTATGGTGGGAGGAATCAGTATGGTCGCCATGGAGGTGATCGTGGCAATGACAAAACAAGAGAAGATCTTCAATGCTTTGAGTGCTAGGGTTTTGGTCATATGAGGAGTGATTGCCCTGTAGCACAACGAAAAGAACTCAAGTGTTCTGAGTGTAGAGGTGTTCAACATACACTGCATGAATGTCCAAACTCAAAGAAGGGAAAATGCATATCATTACAATCATTTGATGATTCAGATTTTGATGGTGATGGAAATGGAAATGGAATGAATAATCTTGTTGCTTTTGGTGCATACAAGTATGGATAAAGTGAATTCTCTCATTCAAATGTTAATACAGATGCTGAGGAGTGTCACGTGCTGCTTAATAAGTGGTTAAATCTCAAGAATGAAAATCTGAGATTGCAAGACGGTTTGGTGCAAAGCTGTAAGCAGAATGTGTCTTAGAAGCAAAGTGAGTTGTTTAAAGAAATTGTTGAAGAACTTTCAGCTCTAAAAGAGAAGAATGACTCTCTTGAACAAGATGTTAACAAGCTGAGAGAAGTTGATACGGGTAAACAAGAGAGAGCAAGGATGCTGGAACATGATTTGGCTGAGAATCGCAAGCAGATCATAATGCTCAATAGTGGATCCAAGGATTTGGATAAATACTCTGAATGGGACAACCAGCCAAGATGAATTGAGGACTGAGATACCAAGGAGCTGAGAGTACTGAAGTACATCAGAAGGGGCTGTCACACTTTGTTCTAGGGAGCACATAAAAAGTGAAGCCAAAGAAGTTTGTCAGGAAGTACGTCGGAACGTACTACAAGGCGTACGGTGAGAAATTCTATACCGTGTAGCTGTGAGTAGCAAGCCAAAGGTAGTACATCAATGCACCAACATGAAGGTCAAGCAAAGGTTCTGAATCATGTTTGCGCATCTTGTAAAAGGAAGGAGACTGATCGGTGTATCAGCCATTGTGTCAGGCAAAATAAGAAGCAACATTGGATGTGCTGTTGGTTATATGGGAAGGTTAGACACAAGAAGGTGGACTTTTTTTGCTCGTCAGAAGAGGAAAAATAGTCAAAAGGGTGAAAAAGATGTTCACTTAACCCAAGAGGGTTGAAAAGGTGTTGATAACCAAGCGTAACTTACTTGATGAATTCAATGAAAAGACAATAGAATAAGGATGCGACTCTATCAGAAGTGATCTTTCAGAAGATTAAGAATCATCAAACCTGGAGCCAGGACAAGAAGTTGTTTGTGGTAGAAAGGGGAAGAAGATCAAAGTGCGTCAAGAAGTGATGCGAGGTAATCATCAGGAGAGTGATGGTGAAATCACTCAAAGACAATAGAAACTAGTGCATAATGCACTCGGTGTGGATGAGGAGGGTCTCATGGTCAAGAAGACGACACATGAACTAAGCCAGGACCTCAACAGAAGCTGGTCGAGAGGTAGTTGATCGGTGCGTTGGAGCATGATGCATTACTTGTAATCTATTCCGCTGCAGCATGAGCTGATCATGATTACTCATGATGAAGCAGACGGTGTGTCTGTATGTCATGACATCTAAGAATTTGTTTGTGCTTAGTATGCAATGAAGCAGGGGGGTGAATGGTGATGTTCTGGTCCATAGAATACATATCTCGTGGGGGAGAAAAGCATTGTGTGGTGCACATCTCGTGGGGGAGGGGGGGGGGGTGTGGCGAAAAACATATTTAGTTTGGAAGTTTCCAGGTGAGGAACGTGGTTCTTGAACCAGAAGAACGTTGCGATTGATCGGCACATAAACCTAAAAGGGGGAGATTGAAAACGCAAGAAGCAGCTTGTAGATTTCAATAGTCTGCCTTGAAGTAGTCGCTGCCTTAGTCGCCGATCCAGACGACGTGTTGAGTGGTGAAACCCATGTGGAGAAAAGATGTTGAGCTCGAGTCGTGTAGTCATGGGAAGAAAGTGTGTATCTTGGAGAAAAGGCAAGATGAACAAACTTGGGGAGCTATTTTATGACATAAAAGAAGAGGAATATGTGCAATTCCAAGAAAAGGGAAAGTTGCACTTATTGATATGGAAAATGTTCATATATATACATAGTTTCTTTGGACAAGGGTTTTGAGAACGTGGAAAAAACTATAAAATAGTTATGGGGCGTCTATATAAAGACAGAGAGACAAATGCTAGTTTTATAGAGAGAGAATCTCTTGGAAGTATTCTTGGTCGTTCTGAAGCAGAAGTTGAAGTACGTGATGAAGGAGAACCATAAACTAGGTAGCTTAGGAATCTTTCAATAGCAGTTGTTAGGATGTCCGTAGACTGTGTAAAGTTGATTAAGCAGATCTTGTAATAGATTGTTTAAGGCGATTTCTAATAAAAGTAAAATGTGTTTGCTTGTACTTTGTCTCTCGAGTTACCTTATGTATTATTGTATTGTGGTGTCATCTTTTCACTCACACTCTCTGCTCACCGAACAGAAATCCTCAAGCATTAAAGGATCAGAAGCAAGGAAGAATCTTAAGGAGATTTGAACACGATACCTCGAGCATGCTAGGAATTTTCACAAGCAATAAGTATACTTGATTCCCGAGATCTTGATCTGTGTTTTATGAGATCGGGGGAGATGTCCAGACTACCATCCCGATCTATTATGGTTGATCAGAGATCAAACCCAACTAGGGCTAGACTTGATCAATGATAACAAAACCAGGAGCCACAGGCTGCTGCCATCTTATTCACTATCTAACCATTGGCCCCAATGGGATTCGACATCGCAAACGATGTCACGGCTGATCCCGAAATGTCATGAGGTTACGAGTCAAGTCTGATTATTACTCCAATACAAAACACTGAGACATTACCTAAGCGAGATGTGAATCCCGTAAGAGACACATAGATTACCAAACCTGAATTTAACTCACGAAGATCCGAGAAGTATTACCAATATCAAATCCTTTTAGAACACATGGAAAGAAACAACGTAGAAGTCCAAAGAGTACAAGCCATCATGCTTGAGAATACCTAAGGAAAAACGACCCCATCAAAACTATGGAACACTGAAAGGAGATGTTCTCCCGGACACCCTAAAGAGTATAATTATAGAAAATAGATCCTGCCAACATAAGGCAGAAACAGATCCTGTTTCAAAATTAAACAAAAAAAAAGCTCGATCTCTAAAGAGCTTGAGAAACACGAAGGGTCGATAAGTCACCATTTTCCATAAGGACTCTAATTGAATCTCCAACTGTAGGAGATGGATTTCATCCCGACAGGGCCCATGAGATGGCTAGCCTGACCCATCGACCATGAGGATGTTGGATCGGCTGGCGACTAAAAGTGTAGGGCTCGGCTGTAGACTGTTTTTAGCCGACGAAGGACACTTTACGACGGCTTGAAGAAGCAACTAAAGACACTCGGTCGGAAAAGTCTTGCGGCCTGTTCTCCAGGCCTGGGGAGAAAAAGGCCCAGTAAGACGAACCAACCTAGGATATCCGATCAAAGGTATAAAGAGGAAGGCCAAGAGGGGAAAAGGAGGGGGGATGGACTGCTAGAATTAGGGTTTTGACTTCTATTTTATTGCGGCCAAACTGTACTTTCCCGACTAATTTTCGAGCACCGGTCATATTTTCTTCATGTATATATTTTTTTTCATATTAACACACCTACTCACGAGCTAATAAACGCCTTTCACTAAAAGAAATCAATTACTTAGCGAGGGCCGATTTTGTGGTTATTTCCTCGTAAAAGAGGGTTTACGAGGAAATAACCACGAAAAGGTAAACCTCGTGCCACGTTCGTCGTAAAGACAATTTCCTCGCTAAATCCACGTAAGGTTATGAGGAACCGTTTCCTTGTAAAGTCGGCCTAAATTTCCTTGTAAAAGACACACAACATATCCACGCACAATACGCGCTAACGTTTCCTCGCTAATTACACGTAAGTGTTTCCTCGTAAAATACTCGCTACTCTTTCCTCGTTAAGTTCACGTAACTCTCTCCTCATAAGATTCTCGTTAAATTTCTTCGTAACATCCACGTAAACATTTACACGTAAATCCCACGGTACATTCCGTAGTTAATTCCTCGTAGGGTTAACGAGTAATTAACTTTGAAACTTATTTTTCCCTTCATTGATAATTTTATTAAATATAAAAAAATTTAAAAAAATTATTTTTTTTTGAAATAAAATAAAATTAATAAAATAGAACGAAAATATTTAATACATATTTAAGTTTTATACCATTTATATTACAACAAAAGGAAATAAAAGAGCTATGGGTTCTAGGAGTCGTCGTTCTGGAGGTCTGGGTCTGGAATGCCCAATTGTCTTCATCTTGCTGCTAACATTAGCTCCAATTGCGGATTTCCAGCCACCAGAACGTCCAGGAAACTCTCGAGTGAACCCATTTAAGCTTGCGTCGCATGCAACTCCGCACGAACCTGAGCAGTCTCATCTTCCCGTCGCTGAGCATAAGACGATGTCGCTCTTGGGACATCATTAACATAACCAATCCCCAATCTACGTCCTTTTTTCTTAGGAACGACCTTTAAAAAAATAAAAATTAATGTTAGCCAATAATTAAAAAAAAAAAAGATATTAAATGAATAATAATAAAACAATTTTACCTTCTCCTAAATCTCATCCATTTGAGCTGTGGATAATATGACGGGTGTCCAATCGGCGGACTGCTGGGTCAGCTGGGTTTGGCGCTCTTCAACCCAAGCAACAACGTCATTGTAGATTTGCTCGGATCTAGGATCTAGAAATTTCTCAGCCTTGTTCTTGTGGGTCCTCTCGTAAAGTTCCTTAAGAGATGGTAGAACTCCCGTCTCTTTAGCCTAAAAATATTTTTAAAAATAATTAATCAATTAACATAGATATAATAAAGAATTTAATTAATTTAAATATTTTACCATCTGTAGACGGACACCGGCGTGTGGTGTTTGACCTGAAGAGTGAAGCATGGGCAAGTTGCCATGCTCGTCTCTCGTCAGACGGGAAGAAGAGCAGCTGTTGGAGACTCTGATCGAGGATGGCAAGTTCCAATAACGTATGAGGCCAATCCACACCTCCGTTGTGAGCTCAGCGGGCTTCCCGTGCTCATAACCAAATGATCGTCCTTCCAGTTAGACACCGTGTCCAAGAATCGCTCTTTTGCCTTTTTGACAAAAGTTTCCTTCACGTCCTCGTTCACTCCTATGGACCAACGCCATTTTTGCTGTAAACCAAATTAAAAAATATTAACATTAGTCTAAAAATATTTTAAAAAATAGTAATAATCAAAAAAAAAATTTAATAGTCATTTACCGCAAACATTTTGAACCACGACTTTCGGACGTGGTTCAGCGTCGTTTTCCAGTTCGGATGTGCGGCGGGAAAATAACCTTTGATCACCTTGGTTACGGTCCGAGCGACACGACTATCGGCCCCAAACCTGAATAGAAAAAAACAAATTAAAATTATTAAATATTTGAATGTTGTTATAAATAAAAAATATATGTAAACATGAAACGTACCAATAAGCGCCTTCCTTTCGGTCGGGGTCTAGGACTGGTAAACCGTCCATGCCTAGCTGAGCAAGGTCCTCGACGGTGTACGTAGCATAAGGATCCGCCGGCGGCACGAGCAAGTTGGGATGAACTTCATAATGAACCAAAGTAAACACATTCATTAATTAAACAAAGTAAACATCATTCGGATACATTATTATCGTTTTCGTCATCACTAGAAACATCATCATCTTCATTAAACTCGTCTTCAACAGCTTCGTCTGTGTTATCGTCTGGAAAATCTTCGTATTTCCGATTATGCAGATCGATAAGAAGGATGACATCAACTTGTTGATCAGGTTCCTCGACTCCATTGGTGTGTTCTTCTTGTAAAGGTGGCTCTTCTCCAGCGATTATGCGTCCACGTGGTGTAACTTTGATAACAGATAACCAATGTATCCCCGAGGTTGTCATCCGAGGATATGGAACATAGCAAACTTGGTCTGCTTGGGAAGCTAATATGTAAGGCTCGAATTTGTTGTATCTTCGTCCACCGTTGAAATCAACTACACCGAATTTGTTAACCCGAACACCTTTGTTGACGACGGGGTCGAACCAGTCAAATTTGAACAGGACGCATTTCAGCTTCAATAACCCGGTAAATTGAACTTCAATAATCTCCTGCAAGATCCCATAGAAATATGTTTCGCCTTTCACACATATTCCATAATTACTTGTCGCACATTGTCTACCATACTCATATGTATGAAAAGTATAGTCTCGTGTGAAATACATCGGTGATGTGCTGACCTTTGCAACATGACCTTGAACTAATTCGTGAAACCATGCGGGGTAATCTGGATCGTCATAATCAACCTGCAAAAATAAAAAAGAACTTTGAAATTAATCATAGTAACAACAAACATTGAAGGATAAAGAGAACGTTATAATACATGTTTCCTTAACCACTTAATAAAGTGTTGATCTTTCCTTCTGTCTAACTCACTTGTGGATATATCCGGAATTGCTTCTTTGACTTGAGCAACAAATTGGATGTACATTTTTTTTGTTAATTAATCAATTCCAAACAAAACATATGTGTCTTTAATTATAAGTTTACTTATAAATGTGTACCTACCTTTCGAAATAGCGAATCAATGCATGCTTGCAGTTGAGAAGAATATAAATGTGGGCACTATGGAGGTCTTCATCACTCGACCACCCAACCTCTTTCAATTTCCCACCAAATCTCCCAATTTGGCAAAAGATATATGGAACATCTTTTTCCAAATATGTCGGCACAACACCACCATCATCATATCTTGTTGGAGCTCGTTTCCGCGTACGTACTTTCGGTGCAAAGTAGTATGATGTGAAGTGTGATGTTTCTTCCGTCAAACTTCCGGCAACTATAGAACCTTCAACTCTTGCGAGGTTTTTAGCTTTTCCTTTCAATTTTTTTATGGCCCGCTCATACTGATACATCCATCCGTAATGTACAGGTCCTCGAAGCAATGCCTCATACGGGAGGTGGACGACTAGATGCTCCATGACGTCAAAAAATGCTGACGGAAATATATTCTCCAAGTTGCACAGTAAGATGAGAATGTTCTCATGAAGTTGTTCAACGACATCCTCTTTAAGAGTAGGGTGCTCAGTCCCTGAAAAATGCTCCAATTCCTTCCATATTTCAAAATTTAAAACACATTAGTCATATTATTTATTTGTGTATATAAAAGAAATATAATTAAAGCATATGTTTAAATATATATATTACCTGCAAGTGCTTCATGTACATTTGTTGGTAGTAGCTCCGCAAATGCAAAGGGAAGTAGTCGTTGCATAAAGACATGACAATCATGACTCTTCATCCCTCAGAACTTTTGACCTTTTTCAACACATCTCAAAAGATTTGAAACATACCCATTAGGGAACTTCACTTCTGATGCAACCCAGTTGAACAACACCGACTTTTTTTCTGATGACAATCTGAATATCAGAACTGGAACTTGTCCATTGCTTTTTATATGTAACTCACTTCTTGAGCAAATATCAGGTAAGTCCAACCTTGATTTGATGTTGTCTTTCGTCTTTCCATGGACATTCAATATTGTGTTCAGGATGTTCTCAAAAAAACTAATATCTATCTGCATCACATCGAGGTTGTGACGTAAAAGAAGATCCTTCCAATATGGCAATTCCCAAAATATACTCTTTTTGTGCCAATTGTGCTTAACTCCATAATAATCAGGCATATTACTGGGAACATGCTAACTACCACCACGAGGAAAGGTTTCTAGAGCACTGTAGTAATCGATTTGCGCTTCGATTTGTTCTCCAGTTAAATATGGAGGAGGAGTGTCTCTCACAACCTCTTTGTGCCTGAACAATGTCTTGTTTGTTCTATACGGATGGTGAATGGGAAGAAATCGACAGTGACAATCGAACCAACTTGTCTTCCTACCATTATTCAACTGAAACGCATATGTCATTCTATTACAAGATGGACAAGATAATCTCCCTTGTGTAGTCCATCTAGACAACATCGCATATGCAGGAAAGTCACTTATCGTCCACAGAAGCATCGCTCACATCATAAAATTAGTTTTCATTGAACAATCATACGTCCTCACCGCTGTTGACCACAAATCTTTCAATTCTTTTATCAGTGGTTGTAGAAAAACATCGAGAGATCTTCTTGGATGCTTCGGACCAGGTATTAATATGGTCATGAATAGAAACTCTCGTCGCATGCACATCTCTGGTGGCAGGTAGTATGGCGTAAGAAAGACTGGCCACAATGAATATTGTCTGCCTGACATTCCAAATGGACTAAATCCATCTATGCATAATCCAAGATACACATTCTGGCTATTGCTAGCGAAATCTGGATGTACATTTTTAAAATGTTTCCAAGCTCTTGCATCTGATGGATGAGTCATCTCACCCTCCGTCTGAGTATGCTCGGCATGCCATCTCATCCCTCCGGCAGTCTCCTCTGATTGGTACAATCTTTTCAATCCGTCTGTAAATGGTAGGTACCACATCCTTTGGTAAGGTACCCTATTACGCCCTCGTACTTGTGGTTTGAATCGTCGCTTCTTGCAGAATCGACATTCTTCTAACTTCTCATCATCTCTACAGTAAATCATGCAATTTTCGATGCAAACGTCTATCATATCCGAAGGCAACCCAAGACTATAAACCAATTTCTGAATCTCATAATAAGAATCAGCAGACACATTGTCTTCCGGCAAATACTCTTTAAACAAGTCTGCCCAAGCATCCATGAAATTTTCAGATAGATTGTGATCGGTTTTAATATTCATCATTCTAGCAGTCAACGACAATTTAGAGAGACCTTCTCTACAACCACTGTAAATTGGTTGATTCGCAGCATCTAACATTTCATAAAACTTTTTTGCATCTATGTTAGGTTCTTCATGAGCTTCATAATGAGCTACAAATGCATCACCTACCATATCATGAACCCTATCATAATCTACCATTTGTTCCTCCTGATGGTAACTATTTTCATTATGCAAATGATCAACCGCGGATTCAACCTAAAAATTGCTATTACAACTGCTAGCTTCATTCCCACAATTACTATAACTTCTCAATGTTGAAACCAAATATAGTAATGTGGCATGAAACCTCTATTTACTAAATGCTTCCAAACATTTTCTCGAGTGCTTAATTTTGAATTGTTGCATTTCCGACAAGGACAGAACATCTTACCGCTTTCTTGCGTGAGCGGTGTAGAATCTGCTTGATGCATAAATGTCTTCAGCCCTTCGAGATATTCTTTCGTCACTCTCCCGTTACCATCTCTGTGTGTATACATCCACCTCCGCAACTCGAAAATATTTCCATCTCCATACATTTTTTTCTTTCACGTTTTCAATCGTTTCTCTCTTTTACGTTTTCAATTTTTTTGGGTATTCATTTGAAACTCAAACAACATATTTATAGGAAAATTTTGGAATTGGTAGATGACATTGTACCTCGAATTTACGAGGAAAGTTGGTAGGTATACTCCCAAAACAAACACGTTTACAACTAAAAAGCAGTAGGCCTCGTTGTTTCCTCGGTATATGGTTTCCTCGTAAAGTCCACGTAAAATTAGCGAGAAATTTACGAAGAAATACACTATGCCACGCAATATTCTCGCTACTTAACGTCGATTTTACGAGGAACCCTGTTTCTCATTTATTCACAAGGATTCTACGAGTTTCGGGACTTTCCTCGTAAAGGGCACGTAAATTTACGAGGTCCCTTTTTCTTCGTTAAATTTCGTAGTTAATGAACTACTTTCTTGTAGTGTTTGTGACAAGCCCACTAACGAGTTTTGTTCTTGTTCTTCCTGTACAAACTCGGTTCAAACAATTGGCGCCCACCGTGGTTAAGCCACAAAGCAAGGAAAATCCCAATGACTCATCCTAGCTCCAACTTCCGAGAATGAACCAGAGCCTACTTCTGACGCCCGCCACAAGCTGCAACGGATTTCATGGACACAGTTATGGCGTG
Source organism: Moricandia moricandioides (assembly GCA_905132885.1). Lineage (NCBI taxonomy): Eukaryota > Viridiplantae > Streptophyta > Magnoliopsida > Brassicales > Brassicaceae > Moricandia > Moricandia moricandioides. Next base: position 208,140 of record CAJHQQ010000072.1, read on the forward strand.
GCTCGCACAGCAGGAAGAAGTTCAAAAAGTGACCAACACACAACTAGCCGCTCTGGTAGCCGCTCTTGCCTCACCTCCAGCGCGACCAGTAACCCCCTGACGATACGCCGCCAGCTATTTCATACTAACCCGGCGACCGGAGTCGAGGAACATAATCCCGATGCCTCGGATCATGTACTCGCGAGTGAAGCTCGAACCAAGGAGGGCCGGATCTAGCTACCGTCCAGGAAATCGCGGCTCTTAAGCTCTCTCTCTCTCCAAAATCAGTTCAAAGATTCACCACGTTACGAGCTCCGCCCCCCAAATCGACCGGGTCCTTGCTGCAACATCCAAAACACCGTTTTCCCATTGCATCAGTGATGTACGACTCCGCTCTATAGAAAAGTTTCGTCTACCCTCTTACTCCGGTGAGTCGGACCCTACAGACCACATGACGGCTTTCAACATAGCGATGGGAAGAGCCAACTTCACCGATAATGAAAAGGAAGCCGGTTATTTTCCATTTATTCGTCGAAAGTCTCACTAGGCCGGCGCTGACATGGTTCTCGCGCCACCCAGAGAACTCCGTCAACAGCTTCTGCGACCTCTCGGCGGCTTTCTTAAAACAATATATAATGTTCACTCATGAAAGAGCGACCGCGTCCGACCTATGGCAAATTTCCCAATCTTCAACTCAAAGTCTCCACGATTTTATGGAAAAGTTCAAGACTGTCGTTTCCACTGTTAACATACCTGATAACATCGCTGTCGACGCCTTTATGAATACTCTGTGGGTGCACTCTAAATTTTGCGACGACTTGTATCGGCATCCGACAACTTCTCTCCAAGACGCTATCGCCCAGTCCAACAATTTCATCCGCATGGAAGAGGTCACCCGAGTGATCCTCAGCAAGTAGAACGCGTAGAAGAATTTACCAACATAAACAACCGATACGGGACAAGAGCCACGCCAGAATGCGCCTGCCAAGGGAAGTGACCGTAAAAAAAAGTTTTGTCTACGTCGTTGACGAAAAACCTACCCGCGTCCACGGTCTTTGTCCGAGAAAAAAGATGGAACCATTAGGAAACAGACCCGGAGCATAAATCCCAAACTCCCTACACGTCTTCGAACTCGGTCTACCTAACTAAGTACGGCGAATACCACAAGATCAGAGGCCAGGACACAAAGGAGTGCAAGCAGCTCCATGAGGTGTTGCTCGCGTCCTTTAACAACGGTAACGCAAAGATCGAGCCACCAAAACAAATGCCTAAGAGCAGCAAAAGTTGGAGTAAAAACAATGAAAAGAAGGTTCAACTACCTCATGGAAAAACCACGCAAGGCGAGTCTCGCGATAAAGGAGACGCGGTCCCACCACCCGAACCGATACCTCCGCTGACGAGGAGCAACCGAGAAACCGCAGGCGCGTTGAAGTAATCTTGGCCCAACCAGAAGACTCATCAGAAGATGACGTGCCGCTTCAAAGTGACGACCTGCGAAAAGGATTGATGCGACAAACGATGACCCCCTGTCAACGATCTACGCTTCCGATGGAAGTGCAAGTCGATCACTCCCAAAAACTATCGCGACGACAAACCCGACCTTCGAACGTTACTTAACACGTCAAGAACCAAGAAACTCGCTCTCGCATCTACACCCGAACAACAAACAAACTCTCATGTATTTGATCTGCGCGAAAATCTTAATGCCAGCACGAATGACCTGCAAATAGCCCTCAACAGACGAAAGAATTGCGACTTACAAAATAAACTCCAGCAGGCTAAGTCCCCTAAGGTGAAAAACCCTTCTTAGATGCCCAACGACTTGTGAAATCAGATACAAGAAAAACAAAGTAAGCACCAATTACAACTCAATGTAATTATGGGCGGTTCGCCTCCTTGCGGAGACTCTGTTCGATCGATTAAAGATTATCGCTGGTGGGCAGCAACTTCGCAGAGGTGGCTTGTTTGGCCCGAGAACGATCCGCAGATCTCATTCTCGGCTGAGACGCCATTGGTGTCCATATGCTCCATAATGACCCGCTCCTCGTGGAGCTTGGGATCGGCACATGTGATGTTACAAAAATACTAATTGACACTGACAGCTTTGTCGACACCATCTTCCACGACACCCTCGCAAAAAATGGGGGTCGACCTGCGCGACATGAAACCCTGTTCCCAATCTCTGACCGGCTTCAATGAATCTTCTGAGATAATGATAGAAACAATCCGCCTACCGGTGGATGCGTGCGGAGTTGTCCGCACAGTCAAATTCTCAGTCATAAGCACGAAGACTCCATAGAACGTCATTCTCGGGACCTCATGGATACACTCAATGAAGGCGGTCTCGTCGACAAACCACCAATGTGTCAAATTCCCGGGCCTAGATCGATAAATTCATACGCTGCGAGGAGACCAGCAAGCCGCGCGAGACCTCTTTATCACTACTGTCAAGCTTCAACGATCAACATCTCATGTCAACTCGATCTCCCAATAAACCAGCAGGTGGGCCCAAAACAACAAATCTTACCCGCAGAAAGAAGAAATTTCATAGGTATCTGTCAATGACGCCGACCCGAGTAAATTCATCAGGATTGGCGCCTACCTCGCCGACTAATTGCAAGGAAAAATCGTCGAATTCCTCAAACAAAATTCTTCTACTTTAGCCTGGAAAACTTCAGATATGCGCGGTATCAATCCAGCTATCATCACACACGAGCTAAATGTGGACCCAACCTTCATGCCAATCAGGCAGAAATGACGAAAGCTCGGTCCGGAAAGGTCAAAGCAATAAACGAAGAAGTCAAATGACTACTCGAAGCCGGGTCAGTCACCGAAGTCTGATACCCGTAATGGCTGGAGAACTCATTAGTGGTCAAGAAGAAGAACGGAAAGTGGCATGTATGCGTCAATTTTACCGACCTCAATAAGGCGTGCCCAAAAGATAGCTATCCGCGCCCCCACATCGAAAGAATCTTCGAATCGACAGCCAGCAACGAGCTTCTTACTTTCATGGACGCCTTCTCGGGCTACAACCAAATAATGATGCATCCTGATGATCAGGAGAAGACAGCTTTTATCACTGATCGAGGGGCATATTGTTACAAAGTTATGCCCTTTGGCATAAAGAACCTATCAACGACTCGTGAACCGGATGTTTGCTGATAGGTTGGGAACTTCGATGGAAGTGTATATCGGTGATATGCTGGTAAAATTGCTTCACGCGACCGACCACCTAGAGCATCTGCAGGGTTGCTTCAAAATGCTCAACGACTACGGCATGAAACTGAATCCGGCTAAGTGCACTTTCGTTGTTATGTCTGGGGAATTTCTTGGCTACATCGTAACACAGAGGGGGATCGAAGCTAACCCCAAACAGATTTCCGCTATACTCGACCTTCCCAGCCCGAAGAATAGCAAGGAAGTTCAAGGGCTAACCGGCAGAATCACAGCACTTAATCGGTTCATATCCCGATCAACTGACAAATACCTCCCATTCTACGATCTACTACGAGGGAACAAGAAGTTTGTCTGGGACGAGAAGTGCGAGGAAGCATTCACTAAACTGAAGCAATACCTCACCTCTCCCCATGTACTGTAAACCGGAAAATGGCAACATACTTGCGCTTTACGTCGCTGTCTCTCCGACATCCGTTAGCAGTGTCCTCGTTAGAGATGACCACGGTGAACAACGAACGATCTTCTACACGAGTAAACGCATGACCGTTCCTGAGACTCGCTACCCCCACACTCGAAAAGATGGCCCTCGCTGTTGTCTTTTTCGCAAGGAATCTCAGGCCGTACTTCCAATCCCACAGTCGAAATACTCACGAACCAGCCGCTGTGTACGGTAATGCAAAACACCAATCGATCTGGCCAACTATCTAAATGGGCGATCGAACTCAGCCAGTACGACATCGTCTACAAGAATCAAACCTCTGTGAAGTCACAAGTGTTAGCCAACTTCATAATCAAGCTACGGCCAGAGTTTGAACAAGATCTTGTCCTTCCGAGTACCAACTGGATTTTGTATGTCGATGGTTCCTCTACTATCAACGGATCAGGAGCAGGATTACAACTTCAATCGCCCACTCGAGAACTAATCAGACAGTCGTTTTCATTTGGTTTCGCCTCTTCCAATAACGAAGCGGAGTACGGATCCCTCATCGCCGGACTCCGACTAGCCAAAGCTGTCAAAGACAAGCGAATAAGTGCCTATTGGGACTCCCAACTCGTCACAAACCAACTCAAAAGCGACTAGGACGAGTGTAATCAGCGGATGGATGCCTACCTCTAAGTGGTCCAATCCCTCGCCAACAAATTTGAGTTATTGGAGCTCACAATGGTCCCCCGCAAACTGCACGACCAAGTCAAACAGACCATCCTGATTCACCGAATAGAAAAACTAAGTATCGAATTGCCCGCGGAGGGCCACCTTCTCGTCGCCCCAATCGTCGAAGCACCAAGCGACAAACAAAATCCGGATACCAAGAAAAGTGAAGAGCAGCCAAATCTTGATTGGAGAACCAAGTTCAACGACTATCTTGCGCATAACTTGCTGCCTACAGAAAAATGGGCAGCTAGATGACTCAAAGAACGCAGCGCATTATTACGTCGTGGTAGATGGCGAGCTACAAAGATGGACCGCGAACAAGGTGTTACTCAAGTGCATCTCCGGCGATGCTATAAGGCTCGTCATGGCAGAAACACACGATGGCGCCTCTGGCAACCCTTCAGGAGGAAGAGCACTGGCCCTCAAAGTCAAGAGCCTTGGTTTCTACTGGCCAACGATGAATACTGATTGTGAAGAGTACGCACGATGTTGTGATATGTGACAATGACATGCCTCCAATATCCACTGTCCGACGAAGCTGCTACGGACGATAACCGCCCCTTATCCGTTCATGCGATGGGGAATGGATATCATTGGCCCCCTCCGTAATTCCGACAAATACGATTCATCCTAGTACTAAACGAATATTTCACGAAGTGGGTAGAAGCAGAATCCTTTGGTCACTGACAAGGAAGTTCAGAGTTTTGTATGGAAAATAGCATATGCCGACACGACTTACCCTACGAAATCGTCACCGACAACGGAACTCAATTCATGTTGGGCAATTTCAAGAATTTCTGCGAACGATGGAAGATCCGCCTCAGCGCCTCGACGCCCCGATACCTGCAAGGTAACGGTCAGGCTGAATTTTCAAACAAGCTGATAACCAATGGCATCAAAAATGCCTCGTCTTGAAAAAAGGATCTTGTGCCGATGAACTCGATGGAGCTTTGTGGTCGCATCGGACAACGCCCCGGGGAACAACAAAAGCCACTCCTTTTTCTTTGGCATACGTGATCGAAGCAATGGTACCTGCCAAAGTGAAAGTCACAAGTTTAAGACGCGGTAAAATCTCCATCTCGATAGTCTCAATCGTGATATGATGTTGGACGCCTTCCAGATCGAAGAAAGGCGAGACCAAACCCTTCTCCGGATCCAAAACTACCAATATCAGATAGAGAGTTACTACAACAAACGCGTCAAGTCGCGTCCTCTCAACCTCGGTGATTTAGTCTTGCGAATGGTGTTCGAAAACACCAAGGAGTGGAAAGCAGGCAAACTCGGAACAAACTGGGAAGGCCCTTATAAAATCGATGTAGTCGTCCAACACGGCGTATATCGACTGGAGACATCGTAAGGAGACGCCGTACCACGCGCATGGAACTCGAAGAACCTCAAAAAATATTACGTATAAACCGAGTAAATAACCCAAAAAATGAGTAAATGCGCCCAAAAGGCCAATTTTACTTGACAAATAAAAAATAGTGAATGCGCCAAAAGGACACTTTTACTCGACTAAACGAACTACGATTGGCTTGATACCCTCCCCCCCCCGGGTACGTAGGCAGCCCATCAGGGTCCAGCTATAACCAAAATCAAAAGCTCGAATAAGGTAGACCGGCTAGGGTGAGTAAATGTAATTCACACTTTTAACTCACTATAACGAGTCGCCTCTTAAAGGTCAGAAATTTCTAAGTATAAAACTACGGATTACTAAAAATCAACCCGACAATTATAAATTATGATAGTTCTCGTCGATAAACAATTAAACAATTCATTGGTCAAAATCAAAGTTTCATTCCGAGAAGTCAATGGCGACATACAAACAGGCCCGGCAGGGTCGGGATAGTGGTATTAAAAAAAAGAGAGGGAAAAGACAACAACAAAGAAGAGAAAAACGATAATCAAGTCTGGGCTTCGCCAGAACCGCCTATGGACGTCAGCACAAAGCATCAGTCGTTGGTCCACGCGGACCAGTACTTCACTGCTCTTCAAATTCCTCCCATCCAAGGGCCTGTCCTTATCACTCTCCAACGGGCCAGATATCGCTTGAACCCTCTCCTTCCCCAAGATCCCATACTTAATCGTCCATCGAGTCGTCAGAGACTTCAAACGTTAGTCCATATTTAGCGCCAAGATGCTCCTCGTTGACGACAGACAAGTTCCCAAAACGATCACCTACGGGATCCTTTAAGGAATGATATTGGGTGTGGAGGTTGATGGCCGTAATAGGGTCGATCAGTTCAGCGTTCGACCCAAACGGGTTCAAGCCAGCAAGCAGGTCTTGGTTGAGGAAGGCCGACTCAAGGACCAGCGGAGATAGTGAAAGCATTGAGTCCGAAAGCGCCTCAATGTCTAGACAAGTGGCCTCCTGCTCATACTTCTTCTCCTCAGCAACGAAGAGGTCAATCGTTTCCTGCGGGATATCTTTCCCTTTCCCCTTGAGCGTCTGGAGACATTTTTTTCCCTTTTCCCGGAGAAACTCTCACATGCAATTTGGAAATCCAGTCACCTGCGCAAGACAAGATATATCAGACGAGTTGAAGAAGACCGAGACACTGAAGCACGAGAAACGGTAACCTTTGGAGATGCGATCTAGGGAACGACGGATCCTGTCCTCACTTATATCCGACCAACGCTGATGGCTCAATGCGGCTAAAGCCCTGGCAGTTTCAAAGAAACCCCCGGGTATTCGATGGTATTTGGATGATTAACTGCACAACAAAAAGCAAGCTGTTAAAGAAACATAAAAAAAATCTACAGTAATAAAGAGGGAGTCTATCGATACACCAATTCCAAAGAAACCTAAAATCATCATTTGGCGGTTCCTCAAACGCATGTCTGTCCGACTTGATATAGAAGTAGAAGCGCTGCCAGTTGGGTTTTTTGTTCGGGTGACCAATGATTATATTCTAATTTGGCCTCATCTTCACCGAGTAAAGACCTTCCGGCATAGGCTTGATAAAGCACATTCTTTGAAGGCTCGTACGTTGAGGGACCTGTCGATTTCAGTCGCCATCACCATCAACGTGACAGCAATGCGAAACGACCCGTTCAAAAGTTGGCTGATTGTAACGTCCCGACGAAATACATAGGAGGTGATTAGCCGGGGGATGGGGAACCAGAGCTTGGTATCTTCTTTAAAATAGGACTCGTAGACGCACTGGTACCCTTTTGGTGGCATCCAGGGCCTCTGGTCTTCAGTTGGGATGAGGAAGGTGACCCCAACGGCCCGACACTTCCTCAGTAAGTTCTTCACACTCCCAGGAGTCGACTCGGTCCCCCTTACATTCCCCCAGGACTTCCCACTCACGTTTGATGGGCGTAACGATTCAGGGGATACGCCCGGAAGCGCGCCAAAAAAACCGCTCGGATAATAGCATGTCGGACGAAAGTCAGGATGGGACGGCAAGTCCTTTGCGTCTCCTTCAGAATCCGGGGAAGCATTCCCATCATCCTCGCCTCTGAATAGCTGTTCTGCATCATCGACAAGAATCCACTGCGACAGATCCAAACCTGACGTATCCATCATCGCATCTCGATATAGGCGACTGAACCCATCTAGGGTGTCCTCTCTCGCTTATCTTCCCCTGACAGGACTTGAGGCGATAACAACCGCCTTACCTTTTTCAATTCGATACAACTTCTTCGACGACATCACCAATAAATTGAAAAGAAAACTACGAAGGAAATACTATAGAGAGAAGAGAGAGAAACTACCTGGGTGTGCATAGAAGAATAAGGATAATGAGCGGAACTTTCCTATTTACAAGAGAGCGGAGGTCGTGGTTCTTCAAGGTGCCATCATTAGGTCTAAAAGGGGCATATGAACTACAACATCGACATCGAACCTATTAAGCAATCGTTTTGCCGCAGCGAGAAAGCACCATTCTTCGACAAAAGAGCCAAACAGCGGGATCACCTCGATGCGCCAAACCACCCACTCACGAGCCTAACTCCCAAATTCGCTCGGATTGGCTTCAAAATTCACAAGTGAACTAGGGGGCTTAATATGGATTTCATCCCGACAGGGCCCATGAGATGGCTATTTTGGCCCATCGACCATGAGGACGTCTGCTAGGATGGCGACTAAAAGTGTAGGGCTCGGCTGCAGACTGATTTTCGCCAACGAAGGACACTTTACGACGGCTTGAAGAAGCAACTAAAGACACTCGGCTTGGAAGAATCTTGCAGCCTTTCCTCAAGGCCTGGCGAGAAAAATGCCCATTAAGACGAACCGACCTAGGGTATCTGGTCAAAGGTATAAAAAGGAAGGCCAGGAGGAGCAAAGGAGGGGGAGTTGGACAGCTAGAATTAGGGTTTTGACTTCTCTTTTATTTCGGCCAATCTATACTTTCCCGGCTAATTTTCGAGCACCGATCATCTTTTCTTCCTGTATATTTCCTTTTTCATATTAATACACATACTCACGAGCTAATAAACGCCTTTGTGACAAGCCCACCGACGAGTTTTGTTCTTCCCGTACAAACTCGGTTCAAAAACCAACAAACTCATAAAACTTGAGGAGCTGGCAATGGATCTTTCTCCTAGGCACGTGACGAGTTTGATCTCTTTCACACAGCTTGAGATAGCTTTTGTCTATTCGGGTAATCATATTAGTTTCAGATAGGAACTGAATGGTTATGGATCTTTCGGGTAGAGTTCCATCGATTTAGGAGCGAATACAATCTTTGTTTGGCTTTAGTTTGGTTCTTTTTTGTTCCGATTTAGATTGATTTTACTTAACTTTTGAAACCCATTAAATAACTGAACATATTCAGTTTGAGTATTTAATACCCGAAATCCAAAATTGACATCACAACCTGGAGTATATAAAAATCCAAGAAAAACAAAAAAAAAATCTATAATTAAATAAAAAAGTATAAATATTGTCCACAAGAAAACAATTATATCATATTTAGTTGTATTGATATCGTTTTGGATTTGGCTTGGAAAAACATTATAACGAAAAAGAAAAAAAATAAAATAAATTAATGTACTATTAAGTTAAAATGATATTAAAAACAGAAACTCTTAATAATGTCACTATGCTTAATATTTATAGGTTACTAAAGATATTTTTGTAATTAACCATTCTAAAATTAATGCTAGAACGACACATGTGAAATTTACTTTTCAAATAATATTAATATTGAATTATTTGCTTTAAAAAATCTCAAGAGAAACACATAACGGATTTTTTCGTATGGATAAATTGGTATATATATATATATATATATATATATATATATTAGCGCGAATGATAATCTTATACTAAGGATCCGAATGCAAAGGACATCGTAACTTACCATACCATAAGTGAAAAGAAAGTTCTGGAAAAAAGCACACCAAATAAATTGCCGTAAGCGTGGTCAACTCTCCTCAAATGTCACGAGGACTGATATATACATGATCGTGTGTATATATTCAGGAAAAAGACTGGTTTGCAAAAAGAAGGGCAATGAAACAACAAAAATAACAACAATTGGAGTAAGAAATTTGCACCGCAGTCTCACAATGGGCAATAAAGTACACCAAGATGTGATTTTCGTAAAACAATGCTGTAACCTAGTGAAGATGGTATTGACTGCAACATAATGGTATGTGTTCTCCACTTATTTGAAGAATTAACCCGACGTAAGTAGATGAGTTTGCAATCATTGCTCGAAGTCATTCAACAGCTATTAATTTTTGTTGATCCGACTCAGATCGTTTTGGCCAACTGATTCGGTGTAGATAGTTTTAAATTTATTCTTTATGTTGAAAAAATAGATCTCTATAATATTATATAAGAAATTAGTTTCCTACCTATACCTTTCAAATTATTTTTTATGATGGTTAATCACAAATGTAAATTTAAGTAATTTAAAATATTATTTTAATTTTTGTTATTTTTTTAAAATGATTTCCTTTCTTTCTTTATTTTATTTCATTTCTTTTGTAATTTTAACTAACATTTTATTTTAGTTAACTTGTATTTTTGACAGAAAATATATAATAAAATGAAATAATTTAAACACTATAATATTATATTAATACCTATAAGTGATTTCATAAAAAAATTCACAAAATATTCTTGTTATCTTAAAAAATTACTTTTTCGGTTTTCAAAATCACTTATAATAAAAAGAAAATATTTTCTTTCAAAACCAAAAGTTTGTATAATTTTCTTGTGTTGATAAATGAATTCAATAGTTCAACAAAAAAAAGGAAATATTTAGAAAATTTAAAACATGACATTAATATATATAAGTAATTTCATAAAAAGGAAAGTTAACAAAAATTAATATCTTAAAAATTAATTTCCTTTCAAGATTAAAATGAAATTAATATACTCAGATATAAAACAAACTTAATTAAAAAGTAATTGAGATATTTTATTTGCTTCTTATAATAAATAAGGGTTTTAAAATAAATAACCAAAAATAAATATCGACAAATTATCAGGATTGAGTTCTTTTGTAAAATGATACATGCATACGAGGTTTCAAAAGATTATTACATTAGTTTATTTTTCTTTTTCGTTTATACAGCTCCGAATCAATCATGATTTTAGTTTTTATATTCTTAAACAATATATCAAATTACAAATAGTTTTCCAAAAATGTATTTACATATAAAAGTTGAAGAAGAAAACTATGCACAATAAAAAAAACTAATTTTATTTAACGTAAATAAGATAAAACAATTGTGGTTCCATTTGGAGGAATAGATGTAACTCAATATACCCACAAAATGAGTAACTAAACCAATCTAAATTATTATACCTAAATAAAAAATCTAACAAAAACAATATATAATAATAATAATAATAATATTCTATATATTCTTCATATATATAAACTATGGAATGACGTACAAATTTCAAATAAATGATAATGAAATATGAATCAGTCAAATAAGATTTAGTTTTTCGTAAAATTATACGTAACTTTTCTAAAAGTATATTTACACATCTAATTTTAAGAATCACACTAAATACAATAAACAAACTAATTCGATTTAACGTAATAAAAATAAAAACAGTTGTAGTTTAATTGGAGGAAATATGTAACTTAATATACCCACAAATGAGTAAGTTGATCAATCCAAATTCTTATACCTAAAATAAAAATTTAACTAAAATAAAAACATACTATTACTTATAATAATATTCTATTTATTTTAAACAACACCCTGACCGAAACTGTCAATAGATTATAATAAAATATTAATTAATTACTATGATTTTTCGCAAAATGACATATGTACATGAAGTTTTTAAAGATTATCAAAATGAATTCATACGAATTTGAACTGATCGAAATTTTAAATATTTTATTTGTCTTATTAAACAACATATATCAAATTAAACATAATTTAAAAATTATACTTACAAATCTAAGATGACTGAAATATACTCAACGAACAAATTTAAGCATGTTTTCAGCTATTTGGAACTAAAGCATTGTGGTACATTTCCAAGGATAAATGCATCCAATTATGGTTCAATAAATAAATATTTTAATAGCATGATAATATTTATGACAGCTATACTATTTTTGAAACGTATAACCAAATAAAAGTAAATTATGAATAATTATTTTAATTTTTAATTTGTAAAAAATAATATATATATATATATATATATATAGGGGAAAATCAATTAATCTATACTATTAAAATATAATGTCTTTTTTGAGGTGCCCTTCTGTTTTGCTAATATTTACATGCCACTGGATTATTTAATAGATGATTATTTTATTTATTTTTAATAAAATTCCTAATACTATACATTCTTAACAAAGTTTTATTGTTTGTATCCCTTAAACACATAACAACACTAAAAAGTCCATAGAACTTTCTATGTTTACAAAACTATAATAAATGAAATTTATAACAAAATATGTCATTGTGTTTTAACTTTTCTAACTATACACTTTTCTTATAAACTATATGCTATTGTTTTTTTATATACTAATCAATCACCATGCCGAAAAAAGAAAAAATCAAACACCGTTGGTCTTCATCATGACTCACGATTCAACTTTCAACTTATGCAAATTCACATCAGTATAGTAACTTAAATATGTGTTTTATGCTGCAATAATCCAAACATTATATATTTTAGCCTTTACATATTTGGATGTACAGTATGAAAGAAATCATATTCTTATGTTTAACATACAATTATATGTAGTTTTCAAAATGGTGTGCAATCTAAACATTTCTAGAATGCAATAAATTACTATATTATATGAGATCATAGCACTAACTATATTAAATACATATATTTTTAGGTCTGCAATCTACCATTTCTAAAGAGCAATAAATTATGATATTGTACCGAGATTGTAGTTGAAATATTGCACGAATAAAAAAGAAATACTCCTTAAATTCAACTACCTATTTAATGCAATTTTAAAAATAGAAATAAAAGAATCGAGACTTTTGAGCATAAATATTCGAATATACTAAATGTAATATCTAATTACCATAACTTAAGTTTGCTTTGTACTGAAGATTTATCTTCTCTATTAAAAGAGAAGTACAAAAAAATCTACTAGGCAAAAGTCATAGTAAGACTATTTCATTGATTTATTATTATGATATTTTCATTATATACTTTAATCAAGCAAATATATATCATTTTTAAAAAAATCTTAATGAATTAATTTTAATTATAAATTTAATTATTTTTAGTTAAAACAAAATCAGTTGAGAAAAATCTAACAAAATCTAATTAAAGTGTTTTAATGGTTTTATAAAATAATGTATTATTTAATTTCGTAATTAATACTATTAATATTATTGTAAATTGATTTTAAGTAAAATTTAAGAAACAAGAATAAAATTATATGATGTCTTTTATAAATTTTATAATTATAGTTTATTGATATTAAAATAGAAGTACTATATGAAATAAATGTTTTCATTTAAGTAAATAAATAAATATTATTCACTGTTAAATTAGTGTTAAAATTTGTACATTTTTATAAAAACAAAATTGTCAACATTTGTTAATTTTTCATATCTAAAAATATATATTATCTTTTTTGAGACTAAAAAAATATACAATACCTAAAATTATTATAGCAAAATATAAGTTATATAACTAAACTTTAGTTGATGTGTTATTCACAAATATGCTATTAGAAAACTTTAAAATTTAACAATTCATTTAAAATATTTATAACAATTAAATTTAAATATAAATTTTAATCTTTTTAATTATAATAAATAGGTTGAAAAAATATAAAAACATATTTACTAAAAAATTAACTATTTTTATATAATTAATGCACTGTCATAAAATAATGTTGAATAAGAAATATAAATAATAAAATTATACAATAACACAATATATAACACTAAAATGTAAATTATATGTTTAAAACGTTTAGAATAATATCAAAGTTTTACATTTATTAAATAAACATAAACCCGCACGGATGTGCGGGTCAGAGTCTAGTTATATTGTTACGAGAACTTCTATAACTATATTTTTAAGAATATTTTAATCCCATGACCTAGCCATTCTTATATATACTTGCACTCATTATCTCTAACAAACACATCTTCTATACTATTAAAACATTATACTTTTTTGGGAGTCCCTTGATATGTTAAGTTAGTTATTTTTTAATGATAATGTCATTTATTTATAATACAACTAGATCTTGGAATGTTCATTGCGGGTTTTGTTTGATGTTTGAATTTTATAAAGAACATAAAAATTATAAATTATTTTATTTTTGTTTTAGAATTCTTTTATTTTAGAATCAAAACAAATATATTACCTACCCATGCACACACTTTTTTGTTAAATTCTTAATTTTTACAGATTAATTTTATTAGGTAAGATAGATTATTTTGTTTTACTTGAAAAATAAAAGATTAAAATTAACTAATATTTTTATTATTTACTTATATAATGAATCAAGTTGTGGTTGATGTTTTTGCTATTAATTGAAAATTAAGGAACTATATAACTAATCTATTATTTTAAAAAATAATAATAATTAAAGTTATATTTACACTAAATTTGAATAACTAATTAATTATATTTTATTTACTAATATAAAGAAGAATTATATACACCTACAAATCCGTATAAATATACAATTGTACTTCAATCCAAATGGAAAGAACAAATTCTTCAAAACCTTCACCAAATACATAATATAATTCTTATAGATAGAGTATTAAAATTATATATATATATATATATAGATATATCTTATAAAATTAATATTAATAATTAGTTACTATAAATATTTAATGATATACTAACTATTCCAACAAACATGTAAAATCTTAATCAAAAATAAAATTAATTGAAAAATATAAAACACTCTTTAAGTTAGGTTTGGACATTCAGGCACCATTGGAATACATGTTATATATTTTTAATTTTGGTTCTAATTTATATCATATCCTAGGTCTCATTCTAGTAAATTTGTAAGTACAAATCAAATTCAGAGATAACGAATTGGTTTTGGTTCTAAATTTCTATCACATCCTAAAATCCATAAAGTAAGCATATATCATTCGAATTTGGGTTATATTGGTTTGGTTCAGATATATTCAAAGTTAAATTCCCAAATTAAAGCAAAACATAAGAAGTATATACTTATTTATATAAAATTGAATAATTAAAGTACTTTTATAAACTTAATAATTATTTTTAGATATCATTTCAAAAAAAAATATAGAATTGAATATTTGAAGTACATATTTATATTTGTGATTATTTAGATATCTATATCGGTTTTGGATTTTTTTGGTGTTTTCAGTTTTTGGGTTCGGCTAATAACACTTTGGGTTCATATATCTTTTGTGCCACCCTACAAAACTCATTCCGGTATTTTTTACATTTTGGACTAGGTATATACAAATCCAATTTTTTTTTTGAGTTTGGTACGGACTTCAGATTACATATTTTATTCTTAAGTTTACTTTAAATAAAAAAAAAATTATATATATTTTCTTCGAAAATTATCCGCGCTTTAGCACGGGTTAAAATTTGTGATTTTAAACCATATCTTATTTTATGCAGTGTATAGTCTAATAGTTTGTACTAGCTAGTGATGTCTTCATGTGTTATAACCTAACTGAAATTTAGTAATATGCGTGTGTGAGTTATAGACAATACAAAAATTTTTAGTAGCCTACTAGCTTGTACTATTACAAATGCTGATTATAATCCAGAACTAAATCTGATAATATGCATGTGTGATGATGAATTATCAATGAAGAAAAATCATCTATTCTATTAAAAGAGAAGTCACGACTCATTTTATGTGTGATATTTTAAAAATGAACCATCACTAGAAATTCATAACATTTTATTGTCCTATCATTAATGTTATTATCTATATTAATGATACTCCACAATATAAACAGCGATCAAAGATTTATATTCACCTAATAAAATGTGCATTGTCATACTCTATATAAAACGTGATGAACATTGCCATAGAATTTGATCTTTGAAACTTGATCTATAGTCATATAGTGCAAGTGTCTTCTTCATTTCTCTGAGTTTACACATCTAAGTAAAGTTTACACTATGTACATGTAAGAGAGTAACAACCTTGACTAATATTGACACCATGTACATGTTTCTACCGAAAATTGATTTGTTCATATTTCCACAATGATGTGTTAAACTTCATCAACTATTGTTGTGCAACAATTTCTTCCATATATTCATACATATTGCTCAATTCATATATTTCTGAAAATAAACATTGTTTTAACTGACGTTAGCCTTGAATTGTAATACTGTTATCTTTGACAATAGAAATATTATCACATTTTTTTTTTGGTAGGGGAAATATTATCACATTTTAAACCAAAGACAGTAAGCATTTGGAGAAGATGAAGATGGTACATAATAAATATGATTTTTTCAAAAATGTATATATTCATTTTGCATTACGATGGTCACAAGATATGGATATATTTAGCTACCTAAAACAATTTTTTATATCCTACATTAAAAATTCTAATAATTATAAGCCATTCATATCGTTTCTAATATCCATAATCTGTAAAACTAAAATGTTCAAAGAAAAAAAATATATCCAAAATCTAACAAAAATATCCTAGAGCATATATACTCTCATATCGTTACTTTCAAATTGGTAACTGACTTTCAAATTGGTAAGTGTCTAAACAGATATTCTTTAGCATTCTCCTCAAGTATATTCTAAGACTCAAATTATTATTATTGGACTTTAAAAAGATAAAACCTAAAATTATAGTTCAAATAAAATAGTTTTAAAATAGATTTTCCAGATTTTTTTATTTCCACCCTAATTTAGGTTTGAAATATATTATTTCCTGATTTTTTGTTCACGATATTTCAATAGTATTTTTATATTTATGAATAACTGATACTGAATGTCAATTTTGAAAACCGTACCAAGCATGATTCGGCATTGTAACATGGTCAATTGTCAAACGTCTAACCGGGTTTCATATTTTTAATTTAATTTAAAATTATATATATATATAACTGATATAAAAATTTATGTCATTGTTAGAATTTTAAAATGATATAAAAATAAAAAATAAAATTAAAATGAAAATCCAAAAATAATATAAAAATATATTGAAAACTAATTACTACAATGAAAAAATTACTACAATGAACATGATAAACATGTAAACTATAAAATTACTACAATGAAAAAGATAAATATAAATTAAAAATATGGTTAATGTTTAAAATGTATACCATTAATGATGAAAAAACAAAAATCCACGCATATATAAGTAAAAAAAATACTCGCGCGGTTGCACATATCAAAATCTAGTTCTAAATGAAAATAGATTCTCGTTTTGAAAATGCGGATCAAAATATAATGTACCCTTATTACAAACCAGAGAACTCAACCATATGACCCCAAAAGTTAGGGAAAAAAACTAGGAAGAATTGCCAAATGTGACTCAAAACTTGGAGTCAAACCCAAAAGAATACCCAAACTTGGGTCAAAGGCAAAAGTAACTTAAAATGCTATTGAAATTACAACTACCCCCCTTGTGAACAAACAAAAAAACGGAAACTTTTTTACGTTTCTAACCCTCGCAAGTCGTCTGTTCAGACGACTTGAAAATAAGTCGTCCAGACGACTTAACTTAAAGTCGTCTGGACAGTTATTCTTAAACATAATTTAAAAAATTTGTAAAAAATATTTTGATAAGTGAAAAATGGGAATTATGTAATTAACATATGTCTTAAAAGATATAAATTAAGATATAACAAATTTCAATTGTTTTCAGCATAGATGAGTAAAAGTAGTGTGTCATGATATTCTTTAGCTTATGTTTCATCAACATATGTTGTAGTATTGTATGTGTTCTTAGGGTTAGATTTTGGAAAGCATTAAAACCGTTTTTGAAAAATTTTAAAATTACCTAAGCTTGTTCATTTTTGTGTATAGTAAACAGTATTGAAGTATAATTTGATTTTATAACGTGGTTAGCTAGTTAATTTAGTCATTTAAGTTTAGGGGTTCAGTTTAGGGTCTGGGACGACTTAATATTTAGTCGTCTATAAACGGACGACTAAATATTAAGTCGTCTGATGTACATTATCCGCCAGACGACTTATTTGAACCGGACGACTGTACTTTTAAAGCTAACCGGATTATTTACCCAATATATAAGGTGATTTTTTTTTTACTCACTTTTTAGCGAAATTCAGAAAACCCTAACGCCGTTTCTCTCAAAGGTGATTTCGAGGCGATTTTGATACGATACAAAACCAAGGTAAATCGAAGGCTTCTCTTGCAGATTTATGGGTTTTTATTAGGATGGATGTTGTTTTCCTTTACTTTTACCGTTTGGTTTTGTGTTTTCAACGCTTTCGGGAAATTTTGGTTTCAAATTAGGGTTTCAAAAATTGGGTATTTCAATCGACTTGTTGTTTAGTTAGGTTGAATGTTGTTTTCCTCTCATTTTACGGTTACGATTTGTGATTTCAAGCAATTTGTGGATATTTTCATTTCAAATTAGGGTTTCAAAGATTTGGGATTTCAATCGATTTGTGGTCTAGTTTGGTTGGATGTTGTTCTCCTCTCATTCGTCTGGTCAGCTTTCAAATGTTCTACTGGAAGTCTTGGTAGACTTATAATTAAGTCGTCTGGAAAGTCTTCCAGGTGGACGACCCAGACGACTTAATCTAAGTCTTTCAGGTGGACGACCCAGACGACTTAGAATTAAAATGTTTCCAATTCGTTTCTTGTTTGCAGATGGCGAATCAGCATGAACCTCACTTCTTGAAGCCTCTGCTTCCTTGTTTCGAGTGTGGCGTGGTATGCACACGCTCTCTATTTCTCCTCTGTTTATTTCCTTTGCTTATCTTCTCCTTTGTTGACTTGTAGCCAATACCACTTGCCTTCTACTCAAAACACGTACAAGGCAAGCCGAACGAAGGAAAATGGACACTACGATCGGACGCTTCACACCAAACTTGGGAAGTTATACAAGAAGGAAGAAGACTCACCGATGGTTGGGAAGACTTCGCCCAAACACACTCCCTTTGCATCGGTGACATTCTCGTGTTCAAAAAGGAAGGAGACATGGTATTTCATGTGACTCCTTTCGGTCGTAGTGGTACTGAGATTCAGTATACATCTCCTCAAGGGGATGATGCTGAGGATTGTGCCTCAACTTCCTCGCCTCTTCCTAAATGATGGATGTTTGTCTTGCTATTGTCTTATTGTAATGGATGACTTCTATGTTGTTGTCCCCTTGTTTCAACTTTTATAACTACAACAACTCCTTTTATAACTTATGAGTAATGGATGATCAACTTTTATAACTACAACAACTCCTTTTTCCTCTATGTACAAACCATGGTAACACCATTGTGGATGGTCTTAGTAGACGACTAATAATTAAGTCGTCTGGAAAGTCTTCCAGCCGGAAGATTTGTCAGACGACTTAATTTATTAGTCGTCTAAGAAACACAAATTCTAACACAAATTTAAAAATTACCTAAGCGTGTTCATTTCTGTGTATAGTAAACATTATTGAAGTATAATTTGATTTTATAACATGGTTAGTTAGTTAATTTAGTCATTTTAGTTCAGGGTTTCGTTTTAGGGTCTAGGACGACTTAACATTTAGTCGTCTGTAAACGGACGACTAAATATTAAGTCGTTTGATGTACATTATCCGCCAGACGACTTATTTGTAAGTCGTCTAAACCGGACCAAACCTTAAATTTTACCACTGTACTTTTAAAGCTAACCGGATTATTTACCCGATATATAAGGTGATTTTTTTTTTGTTAATTTTTCGCAAAAACCCTAACAGTTCTCTCTCAAAGGCGATATCAAAGGCGATTTGGAGTTCCCACTATTTCCGAACAAACCATCGTTCCGGCTATCTATCTCACTTCATTCTCACCGTTCTCACCGTTGCTTCCTCTAAACACTAGCGTTGCCGCTTCTTCGAAACCCTAGCGCCGCCGAGTTCCTCTAAACCCTAGCGCCGCCGCTTCCTCCGAACAAACCGTCGCTTCCTCTAAACACTCATTGCCGTTTAACATAAAACGTTGTCTCTATCAATTTACTCATTCTAACCGTTTCACGTTTATTTTTTCAGATCTATAACCGCAATGACGAGTACTCCTTCCACGACTAGTCAGGTACTCCTTCTGCGACTAGTCAGGTCCGCTTTAAAGTTTTCTACTGGAAGACTTGTAATTTAAGTCGTCTGAAAAGACTTCCAACTGGACGACTTAGTAGACGACTTAATATTTAGTCGTCTACTAAGTCGTCCAGTTGGAAGTCTTTCCAGACGACTTGTAATATTAGTCGTCTACTAAGTCGTCCAGTTGGAAGTCTTTCTAGACGACTTAATTACAAGTCGTCTACTAAGTCGTCTTGTTAGATTTAGCTTGTTTAGCTTATCTCTATTGTTGTCTTTGATTATTTTGCAGACAAAAAGGATGGATATTCCAGAACTCCCCCGTAGGTTATACACATTAGAGGAAGAACCAGAAGCCCACAATAGCATTTCGTATCACACAGATAATAGCAAGTTGTACACTGCTCTTAGGGAAGCCCTTACTGATGAAGAATTTGAAGAGCTCAAGGAGTCGAGTTTGGGAGTTTTCATCAAATTCAAGGAGCAGGGATTTGGTTGGGCTTCAAGGCTGGTTCACTACATGCTCAGTTTCAAGCTGGACATCAAGAAGAAGTACGAGATGTGGTCTCTCGTTGGTCCAGAACCGTTGAGGTTTTCACTGTTAGAGTTTGAAAACCTCACTGGTCTAAACTGCGAATACATCGAGGACCTTGAGAGACCAAAATGTGAAGTTACCAAAGAGATGGTATCTTTCTGGGGGATGCTAGGAGTTCATCTGGAAGCAGGCCCAACTACTGATCAGATAATAGCAGCGCTGAAGAGATGCGATGATTGGTCTAGGGAAGATCGCAAGCGGCTCGCGTACCTTTCCATCTTCGCTGGATTCATTGAAGGGAGAAAGTTTTCAACCGCTACACGATCTAGTCTTGCAAGGCTAGTGATGGACTTAGAACGGTTTGAGAATTATCCATGGGGGAGAGTCGCGTTTAAGGTGCTGATGGACTCTTTGTGGAACAAAGATATCACTGGCTGTTACACGGTGGATGGGTTTATACAAGTTCTTCAGGTCTGGGTATACACAGCTATGCCGGAATTGTGTGCTAGTATTGGTGTTCCCAGAGCAAACAGTCCGTCTCCACCGATACTGGCTTACGAGGGCAGCAGAGGTCGCAGATCAATGAAAGCTGCTATCTTGAAACAGGTATTTACTTCAATCCAAAAGACTGCGCAGACGACTTATATTAAAGTCGTCTGGAAAGTCTTCCAGCTGGACGACTTAGTAGACGACTTAATTATAAGTCGTCCGGTAAGTCGTCCAGCTGGACGACTTAATTATAAGTCGTCCGGTAAGTCGTCCAGCTAGACGACTTATAATTAAGTCGTCTATTTAGTCTTTTTTTCAAATATCTAACTCGATTCTTCTATTTACTGCAGACCCGCGTGATCAACTTTGTTGAGAAGGACCTTAGTGAAATGTGGCCAAAATGGGACTCCGAGGTTGAGGACCTGCCCGCGGAGAACATTATTAAAGTCATGTATGATCGGAGACCGTGGAAGTGGACCATGGATTGCTGGGAAGTCACTGGTACTAAGGTCTATACCAAACCTAAGGTTGTGACTCCATCGAAGAAAGCCACAGAGATGGTTGTGATGGAGGAGGAGGAAGACAATCCAAGACCTCTGAAGAAAGCTCGTAAAGGGGCAAGTGAAGAGGCTCCTAAAGAGGCTCCTACAGAGGCTCCTAAAGAGGCTCCTAAAGAGCCTAGTGAAGAGGCTACTGGGATAACCAGAGAGGAGATGGCAAATATGTTCAAGGAAGTAGTTGAATGTATGAAACATGGGTTTACGAAGTGCCTCAAGGAGATTAGGAAGTTGTCCGATAGGGTGGAAGCTGTGGAGAAGATGGTTGGTGTCACCAAAGCCAAAAAGACTACCCCTGAAGCCCAAGAATCCGCGATGAGGCGAGAAATTCGCGATGAGGCGAACTCGGGAAAGAAGAGCTTGCCGGAGGATAAAGCAGAGCGTCGCTCCCACCGGAGACTATCACCAGAGGCTTGTCATGAGATATACAACTAGCCAATTTTGTGAAAAACCATTCCCAAGAAGGATCATCTTCAGCATCCACGATCCCAAAAGCCAATGGGAATATCTGAAAATTCCCATCTTGTGCGGCTGCAACTAACATAACACCTCCATACTTTCCACTTAGGTGAGTTCCATCCACCACAATGACTCTTCTCTGATACTTAAAACCTTTGATAGAAGCTCCAAAAGAGAGAAATAGATACTTAAATCTTTTCATAGAATCAAGTTCTATAGCCGTGATAGAATCAGGATTTGCAATGGAGATTTGCTCGAGATATGATGGCAGACGCGAATACCCTTCTTCTGCTGATCCTCTCACCAATGTTTGTGCATATAACAATGCTCTGTATGAAGTGGTGTAATCAAGCGCCATGCCAAACATGTTCCTCATTGCATCAGTGATATGCTGCGGAGTTATCCCATCAATGATTCCAACACGATCAATGAAAAGACTACCAACATACTTCGGAGTACAGTGTCTCCGCTGAGCAATTCGGTCTCCCACTGAGCATAAATGTTTTTCCACATACTTTGTTACCCAAAACGTGTTTGTCCCATGTTTCACACTCGCTCTGATCTTCCATCCACAACCGCTAACCCGACATGTTGCCACAAGGAGAGTTTTCGTTGATTCGTATATTCTGAAAGAAAACCTACCCCTCACTGCTGCCAACCGCAGCTCTGAAAGCAGTGCATCCTTGCTAACAAAACTCTGGTTCACATAGATACTGGTACCATCCGATTTTCCTCCTTCAATAGCATTTGTCTTACCATATGTCTTTTCAATTTCTTCAAAACAAATATTATCATCATCTTCCTCGTCCTCATCTTGAACCTTTCCATAAAGACTGTAATCCCCACCATTCTGATCCGTTTCACCAACAATAGAGTTATCAGCATCCTCCTCCCCATTTTCCTCCTCCCCATTTTCCTCCTCCCCATTTTGATTTTCATCTGCAACAAACTCATTATCACCAACATCTTCTTCCCATTCACCAGCTTCATCATTATCACCAACATTTTCAAACCATTCACCAGCTTCATCATTATCACCAACATCTTCAAACCATTCACCAGCTTCTTCACTTTTCTCTGAAACCGTTTCCACCTTGCTGCGGCTTGATACACAAAGACATACTCTATGCGTTTTGAGTATCTCGAGCAAGTTTCGAACTTGTCTATCACTTGTAACATGAATGGGAGGACTGCCTGGAGCCATCATCATTTCTGCTGGTAATGAGTAGCTAATCGACTTAAGTTTAAGTCGTCTAGTTTGAATAAAATATTGAAATTTTAACTTTCTCAGAGACGACTGAATTATAAGTCGTCCAGCAATAGTCAAAGATCTGACACGATTCGGTCAAATGCAAAACTAGCCCTTTTTCGTAGACAACTTATATATAAGTCGTCTGGAGTTTTTTTTTTTAACTAACAAAGCCGGACGACTTAGAATTAAGTCTTTCGTTTTGACCAGAAGACTTATCAGTAAGTCTTCTACATACAGATGACTTAAGAGTAAGTCTTCTATGCGAACAGATCTTGAAAAAAATTCAAATTCGTACCTTAAACTAGGTGAGATGACTTCGTTTGCACACAGGGTCTTCTCCAACCACCCAGAATCTCAAACGAAAGCAACCGTAAATCAAAACGAAAGAAATATGGCTCTGTCAACCGTAAAATATTTTGAATCAAAAGCTTGAGTTTTTTGGATGAATATGGAGAGAAAGTGAAATAAATGTTGTTTTTAGTTCATAACAGGTCGTACAACGTTGTTGAACTATTCATTAAAGGGCATTAAAAGCTCCAAACAGGTAGTACAAGGTTGTTGAACTATTCATGGTAGTGGCAATACTGTAAATACTTGAAGATGATGAGGTTGAGACAGTAAAGAAGCCATTTTCGAAAAACCAAAAAAAAAAAAGGTTAATGGCATTTTCGTAGATAAAATGCACGTGTGGGGTGAAAATCTCAAAAAAAAAATGAGTCAAACAGAAAATGTTAGTTTTCTGTTTGACTCCAAGTTTTGAGTTACTTTTGCAAAAAGGCCAAAAAACTATATGACCCCAAATTCGCTTACATGTTTAATGGTGACGCACTCATGACGCATTTTGTTATTCCTTGTCGCATCATTGATATTCCTACGTGTATATCTTTCATTTTTCGAAACATCAATAAATATGATGTCCTTCTACACTGTTTTCCACTTTTAAATTAAAATATACACGTGACAAAAAGAATGTAATGGCTCTAATCTAAAGTAACAGTACAGTCGCTTTATCTTCAAGTAGGTGTCTTACCAATAGACATGCATAATAGATCTTTCAAGTACTGTTTTTCTAAGAAGTTCCGACAAAATCCAAATTGAAAGACGTTTTATTCAAATTCACTGTTATACAGAACAACTGCGACTGCATAACGCACTGGTGCGGGAAACCTTTCCATTGTTAAAGTCATTCCAACACGTGTTTTATAGATTTAAAAGTGATTATTTACATTTGCTAGCTTTCAATAAAATTTTAAAATAAAAAAATAAAAAATTTGCCAAAGAAAATTTGTTTATTTTAGGAAAAAAGTTTGTGAGTTACACGAAATTTACCCTAATATGGTGGAAACCATCCAATATTTCAAAATATATTAATAACGACACGATATTTATGTTAATACATGTCATATATATGAAGTAAATGATTATATAGTGGGAACATCAAAATCAGGAATTTAGGAAAAGTCAATGGGGTCAAACTGTAATTAATGAGAAAATCAAAACCAAAAAACTAAGTTTTAGAAAAATGAATTGTGTATATTAAATTTTGATTGGATAAAAATTAAAGAAAATAGTTGAAAACAAAAATAATATATTTATAATTGAAATTTAATATATTTTAATATGTATAAAAACTTTAAAAATATGAAGACAATAACTTTAATATAGTCGATCATATTAATTTCCAATATAAACATTTTAAGGAATTCATATTTTGAGGTTTAAAATTGGAAATGAATTATGGTTGATGGATTGTAAATATATTAACAAGGTGAATTATTTTAGAAGTCAAAGAAAATGAATGCTACGTAAATTTTAATATCATAATATATCAAGATTATGTTGACATAATGTTTACAAAAAGAAATGTTGATGTTGACAAAAAAATCAGATAATGGATACATATTTTTTAATGTAAACATCATGTTATTTTAGTATCTATAGGTGAGATTATAAATTTGGTATTCGTAAACAGTGTGCCAAATTACGGTAACAGACTAAAAAAAATATTATAATGCTTATGTATGTTATATCATTCTAATTATTTATAGGAGTAATATATTTGTAAATGATAATTAATAGTTTTATGATGTTAATTGTAAGTGTTATGAGACGTAACATTTCTTTTCTTTGACTTCTAAAATAATCTATCTTATTAATATATTTACAATCCGTCAACCAAAATTTATTTCCAACTTAAAATCTCAAAATATGAATTCCTTAAAATTTTTATATTGGTAATTAATATGATTGATTATATCAAAATTATTGTCTTCATATTTTAAAGTTTTTATAAATATTAAAATATATTAAATTTCAATTATAAATATCTTATTTTTGTTGTCAACTATTTTCTATAATTTTTACCCAATGAAAATTTAATGTACATAATTTTTTTTTTAAACTTAGTTTTTTTGGTTTTAAATTTAATTTTTTGATTAATTACAGTTTGACCCCATAAACCTTTCCTATAATCAAATAAATTCGATTTTGATTTTCCCACCATATAATCATTTACTGTATATATGTGGCATGTATTAACATAAACATCGTATAGTTGTTAACATATTCTGAAACATTGGATGATTTCCATATCATATGAGAGTAAACTTCGTGTAGTTAATAAACTTTTTTCCTTCGAAATACATATCCAGTGATACAATTCTTTTTTCTACACCATCCAGCAGGCCCGTCTCTAGGCATGTGCAGGAGGCACATTTGCACAGGGCCCAATTTGTTTTTTGCAATTTTTTGTTAAGTTTTAGGGCCCGTTTTTAAAAATTTAGAGCCTTTTCTAAATTGGTTCATATTATTTTTATAAAATTTGCACATGGCCTTATTAGATTATAAGACGGGCCTGCCATCCAGCGATACAATTCTGACATCCCAAAATCCAAGCAATTTTTAATTGTTTTCAAGGATAATCCCTCTAGTTATGGGCTCATTAAAATTAAACGCAAAATTGCATTTTCCTTATAAATAGAATTTTTCATGTTTTTCTCATTTACTAATCAAGAGCTAAACCATGCAGAGATCTAGAGAGACTCAAAAATGGTAACTGTTAGAGGTCTCTCTCTCTCTCTCTCTCTCTCTCTCTCTCTCTCTCTCTCTCTCTCTCTCTCTCTCTCTCTCTCTCTCTCTCTCTCTCCATGTGAGGTGGTTCTCAAAAATCAGTTTCGTCTCTTGATCTTCTATATTTCATGATGCTGAATTAGGATTGGTTAGTTAGTTTGTTGTTAGGTTGATAGATCATAATGGTTGCTACGTTGTTAGATACAATAAGGAGATCCATACTATGGACTGATTGTGTTGATCCGATGGATTAATTTATTGTTAATATGATTGTGATGATGAATTGTATGATTCATATACTATAGATTTTACCTATTTTAACTATAAAATATAGAGTACTTTTAGAGTCTTCTATATGCATTTGGTACTGTTTTAGAGTATTTACAGGTTCAAATACTCATTGGAAGCAATTGGAGTTTTTAGGCTATTTTGGAACGTTTAGGGTGCTTAGCAGAAACTCAGAGTCGGATCCAGATTTATGAAGAAACCATCGATCGAAGTCACACACTGTGCGTAGATCGACAGCCAAGTCGACAACAAGATTGGTGAAGGCTTGAGAAATTACAAGTTTTTACTCACAAGTTTCATTATTTGCAAGACAAGTCCATGGCCAAAATTTAGAATTTTTATTAGGGTTTTCTATCTTAGTTTTAACCTAAGACTAGGAAATCTAAGAAATAGTTGTCTTCTAAGTTAGACAAGAGTTTTAAAATTGAGAGTTGGAACACATTGCTACATCTATTGGAGAGAAGATCTGATCATCATTACTGAGAAGATCTTGAACTCTTTATCTTATTACTCAGTGTATTCTATGCAATTTATTCATGTTCTTTATTGGTATGTCTGAGTAGTTCACTGTTAGATTTAGGGTTATTCATTGGTAATAATGTATTGCTGATTTTGTAGAATTGTTAGGGTAATCCTCTTGTTCTTTGTTTAAGTTATATTTAATGTTAAGTTGAACTTGATCACCTCAACCTTAGAAATTAGGGGTCTATAGCGCAAGCGAGAGTTTGGTTATAACCTAGAATCTATCTTAAACAGTCTAAATAACCAATAACAAACGAGAGTTGAATTGGAAGTTTAGAGAACCCATCAAACTGCGAAACCAGTATTGTTTAGAATGAGCATCGATCGACACCACCTAGTGGGCATCGATCGATACTCAGTTGAGATGCACAAAAGTGATCTCCTAAAACCTAAGGTTTGAGTTCGGAACAATGTTTAATAAAACCCTAGCTATCTATAAATATGTAGTATCTAATAATACCTAAGAATTTCTCCAAAGTCTAATCTCTTAATTTAATCCTCACAAACCAAATAGATCTTGAAATCGCTTTTATTGTCATTGTTATAATTCATTTAGATTTAATTCGAAAACAATAAGTCTATTGTGCAATCGTAGAGTCTCTGTGGATTCGATCCCTAGGTACTACACTAAACCTCTTATTTGAGAGAGTAAAAACGGGAAATAAGGTTAATCTGAAAGTGAAATAAAAACACCCACATCAATGATATAGGTTGCTAGATTAATTGAAAGAGATAGGTTATTAGATGCATGTAATGAACTAAATGAATGTTGTTGAGCATGAGACTATGTGATGTATGTGATTGGTGAGGGTATGGGGAATAGTGGAACTGTGATGCCGAGTCTGGGCAAAAGTGAATATGGCGACCGTGGGTTGATGAGCACAGGGAGCCTAACGAAAATTATTCGGGTATTCCACTACAAGAAAACAAGCTCATTCCGAGGGCCAAAATCGTCGGTATGTCGTCGGAATGAACGTATTCCGACGACATACTGAGGAAATATGTCCTTGGAAAAAACTCCTCGGAATTTCATTTTCCCTCGGAATTTTCTGACGGAATTCCGAGGAAACAAAATTCCGAGGAAACTGTGAGGACCACAGTTCGTCGGAAAAGTCCTCGGAATATACCAAGGAAGTTATCCCTCGGTATATACTGAGGACATTTCCGAGGGACGAATCCTCGGAAGTTTCAACGAATATTTCCGAGGAAGCCTGTTCCTTGGAAAATTCCGAGAAAGACCTCCCTCAAAAAATTTCGAGGAAGCCTTCCCTCGGAAAATTCCGAGGAACTTCTCCCTCGGAATATACCGAGGAAGTCTTCCCTCAGAAAATACCGAGGAAGACTGTTCCTCGGTATTTTCCGAGGAAGCCTGTTCATCAGTATATTCTGAGGGAGAAGTTCCTCGGAATTTTCCAGTCTAAATCCAGTCTTGACTTCAAATTATCCTTTGTGTTACCTTGAACGTTAAGGATCGTGTTCATGAGATTGTCAAAAAGGTTCTTCTCAATATGCATGACATTTAAATTATGCCTTAGCAGATGATCCTCCCAGTATGGCAGATCCCAGAAAATATTTTTTTTTTGTGCCAGTTATGTAGTTCTCCAACATCATCTACCGGAAAATGCTCATGTCCATCGACGTCTGGCGTCCTTGCTGCACCAAAATCTCTTAGTTGTGTCTTCAAAACTTTCCCACTAACTTCTTCAGGTGGACCATCAAACCCCTGCTTGTTCTTCCTAAAAAAAGTCTTACTCCGACGGTATGGATGATCAGGTGGTAGGAATCGTCTGTGACAGTCAAACCAACACGTTTTTCTTCAGTTCTTTAGTTGGAAAGCATCTGTGTCATCTTGACAATATGGACATGATAGCCTCCCATGCGTTATCCATCCAGATAACATATCATATGCTGGAAAATCACTTATTGTCCACATTAGCACTGCCCGCATTTGAAAGTTCTCTTTACACGAAATATCGTATGTTTCAGCACCTTCAGCCCATAGTTGTTGCAACTCATATATTAGTGGCTGAAGAAACACATCAAGTGATCTCTTAGGATGCTCTGGTCCGGGAACGAGAATGGAGAGAAACAGAAACTCTCGTCGCAAGCACAAGTTTGGGGGTAAGTTGTATGGTGTAACAATGACTGGCCATAGAGAATATTGTCTTCCACTCTTCCCATACAGGCTGAAACCATCTGTACATAATCCAAGGTAGACATTTCTTCTCTCATACGCAAAGTCGGGATACTTTGATTGGAAATTCTTCCACGCTTTTGCATCTGAAGGATGTCTAATCCCACCACCTGTTGAGTGCTCCGCATGCCATCTCATTCGTTGCACTGTGCGTTCCGAAAGATACAACCTCTGCAACCTTTCCGTCAAAGGCAAATACCACATCCTTTTATATGGCACTGGAACTCTTCCACTCGTATCTTTATAACGAGGCTTCCCACAAAATTTGCATGTAATCCGCTGGTCATCAGCCCTCCAATAAATCATGCAGTTATCGCTGCATACATCTATTACCTGATAAGATAAACCAACACCAGCTACGAGTTTCTGAACCTCGTAGTATGAACCTGGAGCTACATTATCCTCAGGTAAAATACCTTTAACAAAATCAGCTATCGCATCCACACAATCTTCAACCAAGTTATAATCTGTTTTAATGCCCATCAGTTTTGTAGCAGATGATAAAGCTGAATGACCATCTCTGCAACCTTCGTACAATGGCTGCTTTCCAGCATCCAACATATCATAAAATCTCCTAGCTTCTGCATTGGGTAAATCTTCCCCTCTAAAATGATCATTTACCATCTGCTCAGTACCTACACCATAATCTACATCCGTTCTAATTGGTTCTTCTAATCTAACCGCCGGCTAAGATTCGCTAGTACTACCAAGTTCATAATTAGTTTCCCCATGATGATACCAAATTTTGTAACTTCGTGTAAAGCCACTCAAATATAGATGAGTCCAAACATCCCACTCTTTAATAACCTTTCTATTTTTACAATTAGAGCAAGGACATCTTAACTTACCTGTTTCTGCTTCTGGTTGTCGGCGAACTAACCCCATGAATTCGGTTATACCTCGTTGGTATTCTTCCGTAAGCAATCTCGTGTCCGGATCCAAATGAGGTCGATTGATCCAAGAACGAAAATAATTTGAAGAAGACATGTTTTTTGAAACCAAATTCGTGATAGTAGGAGGGAAGAAGAAGAAATGGAGTGGAATGAAGAGGAAGAGGGGTGGCTGTATTTATAGATGAAATCCTGCCGACATACTGAGGAAATTCCGAGGAGAACCGAGACTTCCTCGGAATTTCCTCGGAATTTTTAAAATCCCCCAACGGCTCTCTAACGGCTACAAAAAGTCCTCGAAATTTTTGAAATCACCGTCGGTTTTTTCCGACGAACCCGGTTTCCTTGGTCTTCCCTCGGAATATACCGAGGAAGTGTGTCTTCCTCGGAATTTCCTCGGAAAATTACGAGGAAATTCCGAGGAAACCACATTTCTTGGTTTCCTCGGTATTTCCTTGGTTTTTGGTCAGAAAATTCCGAGGAACTCAGTTTCCCTCGGTATGTCCCTCAGAATAACGATGTTTTCTTGTAGTGTTCATAGTAGAGCATCCACTAGTGCATTATGTCTACTGGGTAGGGGTGTGCTTGTAACTACTTAGCCGAGTGGTGGAATGTGATGTTGAGTGATTTGTTATGTTGTGAACTGTATATGTGTATTCCAATAGACATTTTTTGTAATCAAACCATGTCGTAGTCAATACTCATTTTGCATTCAGCCATATAGTTACTCATGCGAGGAGGCTGGTCCAGAAGCTATCTCATTGAGTAATTCATTTGCTTACCCCTACTTTCCAATCTTTGTGTTCAAGACTGAAAGTAGAAATAATGGATATGGTTGGTTTGATGGATTTAACGTGAATGAAACTCTCTAGGAATTCTAGGATCAATGGCGGGATATAGTGATTTTTCTTATGGCGTAGAGGTATATCAACTTCCCCAGACTTAGCTTTTGCTTGCCCTCAAGCAAAACAAAGAACTAAACATCTTGAAGTGCTTTGAAAACAGAGGAACTCACATATCCTTTAGAATATCATTTCCACCGCTACATGTTGTAAGCCACATCAATTAGTACTAAATTTTGAAAGTACTTCTATGTACTAGACCTCAGCATAGCAACCTAACCATTCTAACCCACAACTCATGAAAGACACTCAAATTTACCTCCATTGAGCTCATCTAAGAGCTTAAGGTGCAGTCTCATCGAGGGTGTATCGATCAAAAGACACATATACTCTTACATATTCTGATTTCTCATCACACAAACAATTTTATTCTAGTTCATTTCTTCTATCTTTTCTCGCTTCACTCCGTCGATTCTCCCTACTTTGCATGGTATCATTTTATTTTTTTAGATGAAATGAGTTTTCTGGCCAGGTTTCCATGATTGCAAGCACTAATGGTGGTTGCCACCAGCACCTGGTTCACTTCTTTTTGACCTTTCTCTTCTTTTTCTTTTTATCTTCTTCTTGGTTTTTAATAAAAGGGAAGAGAGAGAACCATATTCACACATACTAATCTTTTCAGATCTGAACGAGGAATCTGATTTAGTGCATACCAAGGCCCAAGAAAAGACATTCATGAAATTATGTTGGGGGTCATCTTTGGATCCTTCAGACACTCTCACAAGTATGTATGTTATTGGCTGATCAATCCACTTTTTCCTTTTCCATGTCGTACAATCTACAACCAATACTTGAAAAGAATTGTGCTAAGGTAAAAATTAGATGATTAGTTCCAAGAAAACCTTATAGTTCTCAACTGGCCCAACTTTGACTCAAAAATGACACAAGTGATACTCAAAAACAAACACAATGTCAGTAATTATCTCCCCTAAACTTTAAAAACAATTTCCTAGTATTATATAGTCTAAAGTTGGTGTCTATCAATACCATGTTTCTGGGAAGACACCAAATTGTTTATTTAAATCCAAAAACTTATTAGTGGATTGCCTCCCACAAAGCGCTTATTCTCAAGTTAATAGCTCAACTTTTGGAGGCATATTCAGTCTGGATGAGAATGGGCACTTGCTCCAAAACAAGCCCTGATGTTTAATATCTTTAGCTTAGGCACACTGCTCATGAATCCTTTCACAACATCTTCCTCTTTATCTTTCAGTTCCGCATTGAATACAAATCAAACTTTTACAAATGGTGTGAAATGCCTCTGCTTTACACTTTGTACTCAATCACACTATCTAAACAGCTCTTATGAACCAATTTGAAATGAGGATCTCCCTTGATCCTTTTTCTTTCATTTTCTTGTTACTCTTTTCTCCAAACTTATGTGATTGTATACCAATGTCTCCATCTAGGAAATCCTTGAGATTACTCTTATCACCTAAGTCTTTATGAGAAACAACTACATGTAGAGTTTTATCAGACACATCAACAAAGGAAGCTAGATGAATACCTTTGCTTTGTGGCATAGCTTTTTAGTAGACATTCTCATCAATGTTGCAAATGATAATATGTTCTTTTGTATGTCAACTACTGCTCCTACATCAGGTAGAAAAGCTTCTTAAAATCAGAGGAATACATGAAATTTTTTCCATCTCCAAGACTTGAAAGTCATTAGGAACAATGCAATCCCAACTCCCACATATGATTTTGACAACACCATGTGAAGATTTGGTGGAGAAGTTCGCGAAGGTCAGTTGAATCTTTGGAGTTTCTGCAGCAACTTCTAGTTTCTCAGAAATGTCCTTAGACAAGAGACTAACTGTAGACCATGTATTGTCGAGAGCATCTGGAAATTCAACTCATGATATCATGCAGGGAACCACAAAATTCCTAGGATCTTCTAGCTTTGTCATTTTCTTAATCTCTGTATATGCACCTCTAGCCTCATCGAACATTGCTTGGATCTCCTCCATGCTATCTCTGGTGTTCTAGAAGAACTGAGGCAAACATAATACTTCCCAAGCTTCCTAAAAAGAGACACTGTTAAGAATTCTTTTCACTCTCTTGTGAAACCAACCAGTTCTTTTGCACTTATGGTATCCTTCAGGTGCTTGGGTACTAAATGGTACGAGACCTTGGGCTTGTAATACCTATCCTAAAACTTTCTTGCCATGATCGAAAGACATGGATTGCGTCAAGCCAGTGTCGCCAACACTAGATGAATGTCGGTCGACACCAATCTTTGTTTTCGATACCTTTGTGTCAAGATGGGTCAATTTTTCTTCGTCTTAAAAATTCTCCGTTGTTTTTTTTTCTGATGGGTGTCGATCGACACTAGGTTGTTGTCGATACAAATCAACACTAGATATTTGTCGATCGACACTAACCTGCACTGTCAACTCTTCTGTGTTGATTGGGCAATTTTTTGTCAATCTTGGTCTGAAAAAACTCGAAGTTTCGTGATTTTCAGAGGGTGTCGACCGACACCAGTAGTGGGTGTTGATCTACATTGAGCTCGTGACTCCAAAGTCACATTCGTTCAGTTCGTTTGGCTCTCATCACACAAACAATTTTATTCTAGTTCATTTCTTCTATCTTTTCTCGCTTCACTCCGTCGATTCTCCCTACTTTGCATGGTATCATTTTATTTTTTAGATGAAATGAGTTTTCTGGCCAGGTTTCCATGATTGCAAGCACTAATGGTGGTTGCCACCAGCACCTGGTTCACTTCTTTTTGACCTTTCTCTTCTTTTTCTTTTTATCTTCTTCTTTGTTTTTAATAAAAGGGAAGAGATGGAACCATAGTCACACATACTAATCTTTTCAGACCAGAACGAGGAATCTGATTTAGTGCATACCAAGGCCCAAGAAAAGAGATTCATGAAGATTAATGTTGGGGGTCATCTTTGGATCCTTCGGACACTCTCACAAGTATGGATGTTATTGGCTGATCAATCCACTTTTTCCTTTTCCATGTCGCACAATCTGCAACCAATACTTGAAAAGAATTGTGCGTAAAAATTAGATGATTAGTTCCAAGAAAAGCTTATAGTTCTCAACTCACACAATTTTGACTCAAAAATGACACAACTGTTACTCAAAAACAAAAACAATGTCAGTAATTACCTCCCCTAAACTTTGAAAACATTGTCCTAGTATTATATAGTCTAAAGTTGGTGTCGATCGATACCATGTTTCTGGGAAGTCACCAAATTGTTTATTTAAACCCAAAAACTTATCAGTGGGTTGCCTCCCACAAAGCGCTTATTCTCAAGTTATGAGCTCAACTTTTGGAGGCATATTCAGTCTGAATGAGAATGGGCACTTGCTCCAAAACAAGCCCTGGTGTTTAATATCTTCAGCTTAAGCAACTTTTACAAATGGTGTGAAATGCCTCTGCTTTGCACTTTGTGCTCACACTACAAGAAAACTAAGCTTTTACTAGGAAACTTTACTAGGAAAATAGTTCCTCGTAAAATTACTACGAGTTAACTTCGAGTTTACGAGGAAACCATTTTTCCTCGTAAAGATCTCGTAAACTTACGAGAAAAATGTTTCCTCATAAACTCGTAGTAAACTTACGTGGCTCTTACGAGGAAAAAGTCATTTTCCTCGTAAACTCATAGTATCTCCTTTCCTCGTAAAGTCCTAGTAATAATTTACTACGAAATTAGGAGGAATGGATTTGTTACTACGAAATTAAGAGGAACTTGATAGAAAATATCAAATTTAAATCAAAAACATGTTTTGTACCGACTTTTCCTAGCAATTTCCTAGTAAATTCTCAGATTCAAAAATTTCTATAAATACCACCATATGTGATTCATTTGAAACACACCAAAAAAAATCAGCTATAAGCTTGATCAAACACAAAACAAAATGTCCGGTCTGAGAAATATTTTCGAGTTGCAGAAGTGGATGTATTCACACAGAGATAATAACGGGAGGGTGACGAAAGAATTTCTCGAAGGGTTGGAGACGTTTATGCATCAAGCAGATTCTACACCACTCACGCAGGAAAGTGGTAAGATGTTCTGTCCTTGTCGGAAATGTTGCAATACCAAATTAGGCCCTCGTGAAAATGTTTGGAAGCATTTAATAAATAAAGGTTTCATGTCATATTATTATATTTGGTATCAACATGTAGAAGATGCTAGTTGTAGGAATGAAGGTAGCAGTAGTAATAGAAATTTTCAGATTGAACCGGTTGAGCATTTGCGTAATGAAGGTAGCAGTAGTAATAGCTATCATCACCAAGAGGAACAAATGGTAGATTGTGATTGGGTTCATGATATGGTAGGTGATGCCTTTGTAACTCATGATGATGATGAAGTTGAAGAACCTAACTTAGATGCAAAAAAGTTTTATGAAATGTTAGATGCTGCGAATGAGCCAATTTACAGTGGTTGTAGAGAAGGTCTGTCTAAATTGTCGTTGGCTGCTAGAATGATGAGTATTAAAACCGATCACAATCTACCTGAAAATTGTATGGATGCATGGGCAGACTTGTTTAAAGAGTATTTGCCAGAAGACAATGTGTCTGCTGAATCTTATTATCAGATTCAGAAATTGGTATATAGTCTTGGGTTGCCCTCGGAGATGATAGACGTTTGCATCGACAACTGCATGATTTACTGGGGAGATGATGAGAAGTTAGAAGAATGTCGATTTTGTAAGAAGCCAGATTCAAACCGCAAGGTCGAGGGCGTAATAGGGTACCGTACCAAAGGATGTGGTACCTACCAATCACAGACAGATTGAAAAGATTGTACCAATCTGAGGAGACTGCTGGAGGGATGAGATGGCACGCCGAGCATACTCAGACGGATGGAGAGATGACTCATCCATTAGATGGAAGAGCCTGGAAACATTTTAACAATGTACATCCACATTTCGCTAGCAATAGCCGAAATGTGTATCTTGGATTATGCACTGATGGATTTAGTCCATTTGGAATATCTGGGAGACAATATTCATTGTGGCCGGTCTTTCTTACACCGTATAACTTGCCACCGGAGATGTGCATGCGACGAGAGTTTCTATTCATGAGCATATTAATACCTGGTCCAAAACATCCAAAAAGATCTCTCGATGTTTTTCTACAACCACTGATAAAAGAGTTGAAAGATTTGTGGTCAACAGGGGTGAGGACATATGATTGTTCAACGAAAACAAACTTTACGATGCGAGCGATGCTTTTGTGGACCATAAGTGACTTTCCTGCATATGGTATGTTGTCTGGGTGGACTACACATGGGAGATTAGCTTGTCCATATTGTAATGGAATGACAGATGCGTTTCAGTTGAAGCATGGTAGGAAGACTAGTTGGTTCGATTGTCATCGTCGATTTCTTCCCATTCACCACCCATACCGAAGAAACAAGAAATTGTTCAGGCACAAATGGGTTGTCAGAGACACTCCTCCTCCATATTTAACTGGAGAACAAATCGAAGCGCAAATCCATTACTATTGTGCTCTAGAAACAGCTCCCCGTGGTGGGAATTGGCATGTTCCCAGTAATATGCCAGATTCTTATGGTGTTCAGCACAATTGACACAAAAAGAGTATATTTTGGGAATTGTCATATTGGAAAGATCTTCTTTTGCGCCACAACCTCGATGTGATGCATATAGAGAAGAACTTTTTTGAGAACATCATGAACACTATATTGAATGTCCCAGGGAAGACGAAAGACAACGTAAAATCAAGGTTGGACTTACCCGATATCTGCTCAAGGAGTGAGCTACATATAAAAAGCAATGGGCAAGTTCCAGTTCCAATATTCAGACTGTCATCAGAAAAAAAGTCTGCGTTGTTCAACTGGGTGGCTTCAGAAGTGAAGTTCCCTGATGGGTATGTTTCAAATCTCTCAAGATGTGTTGAGAAAGGGCAAAAGTTCTCCGGGATGAAGAGCCATGATTGTCATGTCTTTATGCAGCGACTACTTCCCTTTGCGTTTGCGGAGCTACTACCGGCAAAAGTACATGAAGCACTTTCAGGTAATTAATTAATATAATACGATGACATGATTAATTTATTTATATATATATACTAATGTGGATAATTTTTGTTTTCGTATATATATAAGGAATTGGAGCATTTTTTAGGGATCTGAGCACCCGCACTCTTAAAGTGGAAGTTGTCCAACAACTTCATGAAAACATCCCCGTCTTAATCTGCAACTTGGAGAAAATATTTCCGCCAACTTGTTCCGACGTCATGGAACACGTAGTTGTCCACCTCCCGTATGAGGCATTACTTCGTGGACCCGTGCATTATGGATGGATGTATCAGTATGAAAGGGCCATGAAAACTTTGAAAGGAAAAGCCAAAAACCTAGCAAGAGTTGAAGGTTCTATTGTTGCGGGAAGTTTGACGGAAGAAACATCACATTTCACTTCGTACTACTTTGCACCGAAAGTACGTACAAGGAAACGAGCTCCAAGAAGATATGATGATGGTGGTGTCATGCCGACATATATGGAAGACGATGTTCCAGACATCTTTTGTCAATTGGGCGATTGGGTGGGAAATTGAAAGAGGTTTGGTGGTCGAGTGATGAAGACGTCCATAGTGCACACCTTTATATTCTTCTTAATTGCGAGCATCCATTGATTGCTTATTTTGAAAGGTAAATATATAAACATACACACTTATATATATATATATATATATATATATATATATATTCAATATTAAATATATAACATAACATATATGATTTTACAGTCAATTTGAGACTCAAGTCGAGGAAGCAATACTTGGTATATCGACTACTGAGTTAGACAAAAGGAAAGATCAACACTTTATCAAGTGGTTGAGGAAACATGTATTTATTTATTACTTAAATTGTATGCATACATTACCACAAAGTAAGTCTAATGTCTAATTATTTTACTTTTTGTTGCAGGTTGATTATGACGATCCTGAGTATCCCGCATGGTTTCGCGAATTACTTCAAGGTCCAGTTGCAAAGGTCACTACATCGTTGATGTATTTCACCCGAGGCTATACTTTTCATACCTATGACTATGGTAGACACCGGGCGACAAGTAATTATGGAATATGTGTGAAAGGCGAAACAGATTTCTACGGGATCTTGCAGGAGATTTATGAAGTTCAATTCCCGGGTATGGGTTTGAAATGCGTTATCTTCAAGTGTGAGTGGTACGACCCCGTCGTAAACAGAGGTGTTCGGATTAACAAGAACGGTGTAGTTGATGTCAACGGTGGACGAAGGTACACCAAATTCTTTTTTTTTTTAATATCCAGGTTTCCAGTATTAATTAATTTTTACATATTGATCTTTATTTTCGTAGGTACAACAAGTTCGAGCCTTTCATATTAGCTTCCCAAGCAGATCAAGTTTGCTTTATTCCATACCCTCGGATTACTACCTCGGGAATAAACTGGTTAGCTGTTATCAAAGTTACACCTCGAGGACGAATAATCGCTGGAGAAGAACCACCATTACAAGAAGAAAACACCAATGAGATCGAGGAAGCTGAAGCAGAAATTGATGAGTCCCTACTCATTGATCCGCATAATCGTGAATACGAAGATGTTCCTGATCACTCAACGGAAGAAGGTGTAGACGACGAGTTTTAGAAAATGATGATGTTTCAACAGATTACGACAATGTATCCGAATGAATTATGTATGTTTATAAGTTTGTTTAATCACAAAAATGAATTTGGATTATATATGTTTTAAGTTTGTTTAATCACAAAATCAATTTGCATTTGGGGTTTGGGGTTTATGTGTAGAAGAGGTTAGGAGTTTGGTTATAGAAGAGGTTATAAGTTAAGGAAGTTGTGGTTTGGGGTTTCGAGTTTAGGGATTTATAAACTTTTTCTTCGTAAAGCCCTAGTAATAGAAAACACGGGTATAGCTAAAGGGTTTTCCTCGTAAAGCCCTAGTACAACCATTACGAGGACCTTACGAGGAAATAAAAACACGGGCATAGATATTTCCTCGTAAGGTCCTAGTAACATTACTAGGGCTTTACGAGGAAACAAAATTCCTTATATATACTCGAGCAATCCGGTTTCTCATTTGCTAGTAACCTTCTCTCTAAATCCTCTAAAGGTTCTCTCTAATTCGTAGTTAGGTGATTAGATTAGGGAATTTAGATTAGGTGATTAGTTTAGGGAATTTAGATTAGGTGGTTAGTTTAGGGAATTTAGATTAGGTGGTTAGTTTAGGTAATTTAGATTAGATTGGTTTACTTTTATTTAGTGTTTTTTTTTTAAATTATACGGGGAATTAATGTTTTGATTTTTTTTTTTAAAAAAAATACAGATGCCTAGACAGAGCAAGCTTGCTAAGGCTGCTGGTAAGAGGACGTCGTCTCTCGAGGGGAGTCACTACGGAGATATGTTTGGGCGTCAGGATGCTCCGGGTTCATCTTCGTCAGCTCCCGGTTCATCTTCGATTCCCGAGACTCAGGGAGCTTCTACGGCGTCCCGGCAACCACCTCCTCCTCCACCACCTCTTCCTCCTCCTCCTCCTCCACCGGTTGGGGTTCATCCCGATTTGCAGGTGCCGCCGAACGCACCCTTTGCCGTGTACACGGTGGAGGATATTTTGGCCCTTCCAGGCAGAGTTAGATTCTATCCGACGGGACGGCCAAAACGTATTATGGTATGTTTTAATTTTTAAAAAGTTTTTTTAATTTATTTCTTAATTAACAAAATATTTAGAAATTAATCTAATTAATGATTTCTTTTGTGTCTTTCCAGGTTTGGTCTTGACAATTGTGTCGGATCTAGCGTCACAGACTGTATTAAGGGATACTTTCCCGATCCAGCTCCAAACTGGAAGATGACGGCGAGCCACACAAAAAGACGTGGTTCAAATCGTTCGCTGTAAGTTTAATTCGTTAATTTATTTTTAATTATTTAAAATTATTAATATTATTGAACTAATCCGTCTTTTATTTTTCTGGTTACAGCAAAAGTATCGTTGGTCTATTGGGATTCACCAGCGGGTGAAGAAGGAGTTTGAGGCCAAGGCAAGAGCACGATTGCTCCACATGGTCTACAACTGGAAGGGCGACTATCAGGTATAGATTTATAAATTATAATATATATATATATATATAGTTTTAAAAATATTATATATTGACTTTAATTCTAATTTTTTTTAAATCAGGTGGATGGTTACGAGGACGGGAAACCCGATTGCCTCACAACCACGGTGTGGGATGGCCTCATCAGCTATTGGGGGTTGCCGGACTCGGTCAGAACCTCCAACACAAACTCCGGGAACCGCATGACCAGAGTCGAGCATGGCAACACGAAGGTGCTTCACACCACAGGTCGAAAACCTCACGGGGGAGTTCGTCTAGA
The DNA here is from genome assembly GCA_905132885.1 of Moricandia moricandioides. Taxonomy (NCBI): domain Eukaryota; kingdom Viridiplantae; phylum Streptophyta; class Magnoliopsida; order Brassicales; family Brassicaceae; genus Moricandia; species Moricandia moricandioides. Next base: position 248,599 of record CAJHQQ010000072.1, read on the forward strand.
CATGGTAAGATGATTTTTAATAACTATTTAATTTTTATTTTATTTGAATATTCCAAATTAATATTTAATTTTATAAATTAATTTTAGGCTAAGGAGACAAAAGTTCTTCCATCTCTGAAAGACCTTTACGAGAGGACTCACCGGAACAAGGCTCGGCAGTTTGTAGATCCTGCTTCCGAGCGGATCTACAACGAGGTTGTTGCCCGAGTTGACGAACGCCAGACCCAGCTGACTCAGCAGACTGGGACTCCAGTCATATTATCCACTGTTGATGTGGATAAGATTTACGAGGAGGTAAATAATTTGTTTTACTATTAATTTTTAATATTTTTTTAAATTTTTTCTTAATGTTATTAATATTTTTATTTACAGGTCGCCCCTAGGAAAAATGGGCGTATCATCGGGATTGGCTCGGTTAACGATGTCCCTACAGCGACATCGTCTTATCATCAGGAGCAGCACGATGTCAATGCTCAGCTACGCTCGCAGTTGTCTTCGCTCACCGAGCATGTGACTTCTCTCACCGATGTCCTCGACATTATGGCGGTTGGAAACCCGCATTTGGAGGAGATGTTGCGTCAGAGACGGAAACGCGGAGGGATTCCAACCCAACAACATCCACCATCACAGTCACAGCCGGCAACCAACTATGGAGAGGATTTGCCGAGCTAGGACGACGAGTTCGTTCAGCAATTTCACGACCAGCATCCTAGTTTTTTTTATTTTTAATTGTATATTATGAATTTTAAAACTTTTTGTATATTATTTACTTATTTATAAAATATATTTTTTTTTTATTTTTTTTTATAAATTGATTTTTTTTTATTTTTTAAAAATAAAATAATTATATTTATAATTAATTTTTTTTAATAGGGAAAAAAACATTTCGAAGCAAAATCCTCGTAAAGGTTTCCAAGTAATGTCATCGTAACTGGTTCTAGTAAGTTCCTCATAATTTATTACTACGATCTTACGAGGAAAAGCTTACTACGAGCTTACGAGGAAAGCCTACGAGGACCTTACGAGGAAAAGCTAACCACGCCTTTACGAGGAAACGTTTCCTCGTAAATTCGCTAGGACCTTACGAGGAAAAAGGCTTTACGATGAACGTGTTTCGAGGAAACGCGTTTCCTCGTTATTACTAGGAAATAACGAGGAAAACCCGTCCTAGTAATGGACGAGTTTTTTTGTAGTGTCAATCACACCATCTTTTTTTTGTCGACTAAAATTTCATTAAATCATATCGAAATTAGAACGTTGATCATACAGAACTATAGCACATAAATTATTACACAAGCAGATATGTGAGCCATATGCTGAAAACGGTATAAAAACAAGGGTCGACGATCTATTTCCCCATGAGAACTATCATATAGCATTAGTTCCCCACCAATATATGACCTAGTGTCAAATATCCACAATTTGAAAGTTATACACTTATTTCTCCACGAATTAACAATTTTGAATGTATTTCTCCTTGAACCGATACTTTGAAACTTAATTACCCATAGACCATGGTTTTACTTGGTTTATTATTAACCAAAAAGTTTAAACCGGCTAAACCAAACCAAAAATTCATTTAAAACAATTTTTATTAAAGAATCCTGTTTAACTTCTTCTTGAAATTTTAAAATGTAGATTTTTTTTAATTCAAAAAAGATTTCCTAATTTATTTTCAGTATTTTGCGTTTTTAAAAATAATTAAAATAAAAAATTAGATCAAGATTTTATGTTTAAATTTTTTAATAAAAGTACAATGAACAAATAAGCTTATTATCTTTTGTATTTTTTTTTTTGAAATTTGAAAGCAAAAATTAAAATTTGATAAAAGTATATGTCACAATCTATGTTTTGTTGAATTTTGACGTAAATCAAATTTTCAACAAAATTAGATTTTTTGACATATATTTTTATCTAAATTTGATTTTTTTCTTTTAAATTTCAAAAAAAAAAGAATTTAACAAGCTTATTTGTTCATTGTGATTTTACTAACCTTTATAAAAATGAAATCTTGATGTAATTAGAAAACACAAAAATATAAACCTTACACAATATTCTTTTATAAAAATTGTTTAAAATGAATATCGGTTTGGTTTAGTCGGTTTAAACTATTTAGTTAATAATAAACCAATTAAAACCATGGTCTATGGGTAATTAAGTTTCGAAGTATCGGTTCGGGGAGAAATACATTCGAATTTTTTAATTCGTGAAGAAATAAGTTTGTAACTTTCAAATCATGAAGATTTGACACTAAGTCATAGTTTGGTGAGGATCTGATGCTATATGATACTTCTCGTAGGGAAATAGCTCGTCGACCCTAAAAACAATGTTCACGATGCGTTTTGGTCAAAAACGCCTTACTCGCAGTATTTTTGATACCATTCTGCTCCAATACGATTCTTTGCCTTCCTTTATCTTTATCTAGAGGCTGTTTCTGAATCCTATCGGTAAAACCCATTTCGTCTAGTATTAGTTCTGGAAATACGACAACCTGATACCAATTAGTCCGTATCAGAGTCTTTCTTAAAAACATAGATCTTCGTTCAATTCCAATATAATCCTTTAGCACAATCTTTTCTCCAAAATCAGCATTACCAAATCGCTTTCCAAGCATTCTCAAAAACACAAGACCAGCGTCTTTCATCCATCCATTAAAAAGCAGTAGACGTATGACTCCGAGACAAAGTATAATCATGACCCTCCATTTCAAATCACGAGATGAGACCATAACCAAATGGTGATATAAATCAATACCAATCATAGTTGACTGGAAGCATTTATTATGGGTTGCCTTCATTGTATCCCCTGGCCATGGTGCCTTTCCACTCCAAGTTATTGTTCCAAAAAGTTGGACTTTCCTGATCAAATTTTTGGGAAAAAGAAAACCGATGTGCTTCAAAGCCAACGGAAATACACTGACAAAAGGAGAACTTGGTGAAAACATTCTCAAACGTCAGAAGAAAACACTCCCATAAGGAGAGACAGACAATGCCAAATATCGGAAATAGATTTCGGAAACGTAACCGTATAGTTTTGATAACCGAAAAGTCACCAACCGAGACTACATAAACAATGTGCTTCAAAGACTGTGTAATGATATCTTTTGACTTCGGATCTGCAACGGATTCGAGATAAGAAGAAGAATTTATCAACAGATAGAAGAGATAATCTATTGATTTAAGTGAAATATCTCTCGCTGCATCCATCAAAGAACAAAAGGAGAAACAAACGATTGTGTTGTAATGTCCAACACAATTATTGTATAACAGAAATTAATAAAAGAAAAACAGAGCCACCGGCAAACGCCGGCGGCCCCAATCTGATAACGAAAAAGTTTGTTTAGTCGCCTTTGAGATCGCAAGAGAGATGAAAAGCGGTTTACTCAATCACACCATCTAAACAGCTCTTATGAACCAATTTGAAGTGAGGATATCCCTTGATCCTTTTTCTTTCATTTTCTTGTTACTCTTTTCTCCAGATTTATGTGATTGTATACCAATGTCTTCATCTAGGAAATCCTTGAGATTACTCTTATCACCTAAGTCTTTATGAGAAACAACTACATGCAGAGTTTTATCAGACACATCAACAAAGGAAGATAGATGAATACCTTTGCTTTGTGGCATAGCCTTTTAGTAGAAATTCTCATCAATGTTTGCAAATGATAATCTGTTCTTTTGTATGTCAACTACTGCTCCAACAGCAGGTAGAAGATCTTCCTAAAATCAGAGGAATACATGAAATTTTTTCCATCTCCAACACTCGAAAGTCAGTAGGAACAATGCAATCCCAACTCCCACATCTGATTTTGACAACACCATGTGAAGATTTAGTGGAGAAGTACGCGAAGGTCAGTTGAATCTTTGGAGTTTCTGCAGCAACTTCTAGTTTCTCAGCAATGTCCTTAGACAAGAGACTAACTGTAGGCCATGTATTGTCGAGAGCATCTAGAAATTCAACTCATGATATGGTGCAGGTAACCACAAAATTCCTAGGATCTTCTAGCTTTGTCAGTTTCTTAATCTCTGTATATGCACCTCTAGCCTTATCGAACATTGCTTTGATCTCCTCCATGCTATCTCTGGTGTTCTTGAAGAACGGAGGCAAACATAATACTTCCCAAGCTTCCTAAAAAGAGACACCGTTAAGAATTCTTTTCACTCTCTTGTGGAAACCAACCAGTTCTTTTGCACTTATGGGATCCTTCAGGTGCTTGGGTACTAAATGGTACTAGACCTTGGGATTGTAAACCCTATCCTAAAACTTTCTTGCCATGATCGAAAGACATGGATTGCGTTAAGCCAGTGTCGCCAACACTAGATGAATTTCAGTCGACACCAATCTTTGGTTTCGACACCTTCGTGTCAAGATGGGTCAATTGTTCTTCATCTTAAAAATTCTCCGTGGTTTTTTTTTCTGATGGGTGTCGATCGACACTAGGTTGGTGTCAATACAAACCAACACTAGATTTGTGTAGATCGACACTGACATGTACTGTCAACTCTTTCGTGTTGATTGGGCAATTTTTTTGTCAATTTTGGTCTGAAAACACTCGGAGTTTCGTGATTTTCAGAGGGTGTCGACCGACACCAGTAGTGGGTGTCGATTGACATTGAGCTCGTGACTCCAAAGCAACATTCGTTCAGTTCGTTTGGCTCTCCATATCCGTGCTATTCATGACCCACTTCCATAATGGCAATGAAAAAGTTCCCTGGCTTGTTTCTAACCTTCCATGAAGCATTCCTTCTTTTATTTTCATAGCATCATCAACCTTTGCAACCTGAGTATCTAGCTTCTTGACATGAATGTTCGATTTTCGAACTTCCCATTAAGATAAGTGTACATGGGATCCATTTTTTTGTTGAAGTCCACAGTATTTCTTTATTGTGTTTCCAGGATCTTTTCCAGAACCTTCCATCACACTCTCTTAAGTTTCTGCAGGAGGTGTCTGATAAGTAGAAGAATTATAGTTCCTTTTGTAGCTGATAATGTGATGTAGATTTTAATATGCACTCTCAATTTAAGCCTAAGCTACTTTTACTCTAAAAAATAAGAGGTTCAATTTTAGTACTTAGCGATCGAATCCACATGGAGCGTTGGCACACAATAGACTATAGATGTTTAGATTAATCAAGGCAAACAATTTATTAAAGAAGTAATAGTAGACAAGTAAGCAGGTGACTAGTTTAATAACAATAAGATGAAATAGCTAGGTCTAGTGATTTATCAATTAATTGATTCAAAACACAAATCAAGGATGCTAAGGGTTTTATAAATAAATTCTAGAACTCGAATTCAATAAGCAAGTAATCCAGCTCTAACATGAAATTACTAATCAGATGCCTAAGTTCTATGTTCCAGCTCTCGCATGCAAACAAGGATTGAGCGTCGATCGATACCAATGCTTGGGTATCAATCGATGCTACCTCAAACAAGCAGTAATACACACATCGATGATGTTCAACTAGATCCTAGACCAACTATCGTATGCGCCTAGATATCTAATCCACACAAGCTCAACTTATGTTAATTAGTTGCACTCTCGTTCCTTTCAATTGTCCTATGATTCTAGGTTCAAGCACTCAGTCACACTCTCGTGTTATTCCACTACACTAGATCCTAGTATTACAAGTGATAGAGCCTGATATTTACCACTATTGTGCCATGATATCAGTCCTATTTAGAGTCTATGATATGTGTTTGGAGTAAGTTTTAGAGTATTTTCAGGTTAAGGTACGTTCTGGAGAACTTTGGTGGTTCTGGAGCTTATAGAGATGCATAACTGCGCATATGCGTCAGATGTTTAGATATGGATGGAGACCTTTCCACGGTGCGATTGAGCAGTTTGTATCAGATATTTAGCTATGGATCGGGCATAGCTTTAGATCTAACCGTCCAATCTCACCGTGGTAAGGTCTCCATCCATAGCTAAACATCTGACGCGTCTTCGCAGTTCTGCATCTCTAAAAGCTCCAGAATCACCAAAGTTCTCCATAACGTACCTGAACCTGAAAATACTCTAAAACATACTCCAGACACATATAATAGACTTTAAATAGATCTGATATCATGGCAAAATAGTGGTAAATATCAGGCCCTATCCACTCCTTCAAACTTAACCTTTTGCTTGTCCTCAAGCAAACAAGGGAGCCTGTGAAAGAGGTTTGAAAAGAGAGGATTCACATATTTCTAAGTATAACTGTCACCCTACTTTGTTGCAACCACATACTATCAAGTAAATCACAAAGAATTTTTTTATACCATATCCTAGTATAGCAAACAAATCCTTTCTACCAACAACTTAGGAAATACTAGTCTGACTCACCCCTCTACTTATTTCATTTATTTGCATAAAATAAAAATGCAGGCTTTACCCTGGGAGTATCGATCAAAGGACACATGGACTCTTACCCCTGCAAGTATCTGAGTACATAAGTAGTCTTCTCTGACCCCTTTCCTCTCTATCTTCTCACTTCTCTCAGCCAATGTCTCCCTTCTTTTGAGGGTATCATTTTAATTTTTTAATTGACTGAGATATTTGGATATGTCTTCATGAATCAAGCCGCAATGGTTTTTGTCACCAGATCCTGTTCACTTCTTTTTGACCCTTATCTCTTTCTAGAATCATATGAATCAAGCTTTAATGGTTGTAGCCTAAGACTAGGATATATAAGAAATAGTTGTCTTCTAAGTTAGACAAGAGTTTTAGAATTGAGAGTTGGAACACATTGCTACATCTATTGGAGAGAAAGATCTAATCATTATTGCAAAGAAGATCTTGAACTCCTTATCTTTTTACTCAGCTTATTCTATGCAATTTATTCAGAATTTATTCATGTTCTTTATTGCTATGTCTGAGTAGTTCACTGTTAGATTTAGTGTTATTCATTGGTAATAATGTATTGCTGATTTTGTAGAATTGTTAGGGTAATCCTCTTGGTTCTTTGTTTAAGTTATTTTTAATGTTAAGTTGAACTTGATCACCTCAACCTTAGAAATTAGGGTTCTATAGCGCAAGCGAGAGTTCGGTTATAACCTTGAATCTATCTTAAACAGCTAAATAACCAATAACAAACGAGAGTTGAATTGGAAGTTTAGAGAACCCATCAAACTGCAAAACCAGTATTGTTTAGAATGAGCATTGATCGACACCACCTAGTGGGCATCGATCGATACTCAGTTGAGATGCATAAGAGTGATCTCCTAAACCCTAAGGTTTGAGTTCAGAACAATGTTTAATAAAACCCTAGCTATCTATAAATTTGTAGTATCTAATAATACCTAAGAATTTCTCCAAAGTTTAATCTCTTAATTTAATCCTCACAAACCAAATAAATCTTGAAATCGCTTTTATTGTTATTGTTATAAATCATCTAGATTTAATTCGAAAACAATAAGTCTATTGTGCAATCCTAGAGTCTCTGTGGATTCGATCCCTAGGTACTACACTAAACCTCTTATTTGAGAGAGTAAAAGCGGAAAATAAGGTTAATTTGAAAGTGAAATAAAAACACCCACATCAATGATCTAGGTTGCTATATTAATTGAAAGAGATAGGTTATTAGATGCTGATGAGCATGAGACTATCTGATGTATGTGATTGGTGAGGGTCTGGGGAATAGTGGAACTGTGGTGCCGAGTCTGGGCAAAAGTAAATATGGCGACCGTGGGTGGATGAGCAGAGGGAGCCTAAGGAAAATTGTTCGGGTATTCATAGTAGAGCAGCCAATAGTGCATTATGTGTACTGGGTGGGGGTGTGCTTGTAACCGCTTAGCCGAGTAGTGGAATGTGATGTTGAGTGATTTGTTATGTTGTGAAATGTATATGTGTATTCCAATGGACTTTTTTTGTAATCAAATCATGTCGATCTATTGTCTACTGCTAGTCAATACTCATTTCGCATTGAGCCACATAGTTACTCATGGGAGAAGGCTGGTCCGAAAGCTATATCATTGAGTAATCCCTTTGCTTACCCCTCCATTCCATTCCTTGTGTTGAACACTGAAAGTAAAAGTAATGGATGTGGTTGGTTTGATGGATTTAACGTGGATGAAACTCTCTGGGAATTCTAGGATCAATGGTGGGATATAGTGGCTTTTCTTATGGCGTAGAGGTATATCAACTTCCCCAGACTTAGCCTTTGCTTGCCCTCAAGCAAAAACAAAGAACTAAACATCTTGAAGTGGTTTGAAAATAGATGAACTCACATATCCTTTAGAATATCACTTCTACCACTACATGTTTTAACCCACATCAATTAGTACTAAATTTTGAGAGTACTTCTATGTACTAGACCTTAGCTTAGCAACCTAACCATTCTAACTCACAACTCATGAAAGACACTCAAATTTACCTCCATTAAGCTCATCTAAGAGCTTAAGGTGTAGTCTCATCGAGGGTGTATCGATCAATAGACACATGGACTCTTCATATTATGGTTTCTCATCACACAAACAATTTTATTCTAGTCCATTTCCTCTATCTTTTCTCGCTTCACTCCGTCGATTTCTCCCTACTTTGCATGGTATCATTTATTTTTTATATGAAATGAGTTTTCTGGCCAGGATTCCATGATTGCAAGCATTAATGGTGGTTGCCACAAGCACCTGGTTCACTTCTTTTTCTTTTTATCTTCTTCTTTGTTTTTAATAAAAGGGAAGAGATGGAACCATAGTCACACATACTAATCTTTTCAGACCAGAACGAGGAATCTGATTTAGTGCATACCAAGGCCCAAGAAAAGAGATTCATGAAGATTAATGTTGGGGGTCATCTTTGGATCCTTCGGACACTCTGACAAGTATGGATGTTATTGGCTGATCAATCCACTTTTTCCTTTTCCATGTCGCACAATCTACAACCAATACTTGAAAAGAATTGTGCTAAGGTAAAAATTAGATGATTAGTTCCAAGAAAACCTTATAGTTCTCAACTGGCCCAACTTTTACTCAAAAATGACACAAGTGATACTCAAAAACAAACACAATGTCAGTAATTATCTCCCCTAAACTTTAAAAACAATTTCCTAGTATTATATAGTCTAAAGTTGGTGTCTATCAATACCATGTTTCTGGGAAGACACCAAATTGTTTATTTAAATCCAAAAACTTATTAGTGGATTGCCTCCCACAAAGCGCTTATTCTCAAGTTAATAGCTCAACTTTTGGAGGCATATTCAGTCTGGATGAGAATGGGCACTTGCTCCAAAACAAGCCCTGATGTTTAATATCTTTAGCTTAGGCACACTGCTCATGAATCCTTTCACAACATCTTCCTCTTTATCTTTCAGTTCCGCATTGAATACAAATCAAACTTTTACAAATGGTGTGAAATGCCTCTGCTTTACACTTTGTACTCAATCACACTATCTAAACAGCTCTTATGAACCAATTTGAAATGAGGATCTCCCTTGATCCTTTTTCTTTCATTTTCTTGTTACTCTTTTCTCCAAACTTATGTGATTGTATACCAATGTCTCCATCTAGGAAATCCTTGAGATTACTCTTATCACCTAAGTCTTTATGAGAAACAACTACATGTAGAGTTTTATCAGACACATCAACAAAGGAAGCTAGATGAATACCTTTGCTTTGTGGCATAGCTTTTTAGTAGACATTCTCATCAATGTTGCAAATGATAATATGTTCTTTTGTATGTCAACTACTGCTCCTACATCAGGTAGAAAAGCTTCTTAAAATCAGAGGAATACATGAAATTTTTTCCATCTCCAAGACTTGAAAGTCATTAGGAACAATGCAATCCCAACTCCCACATATGATTTTGACAACACCATGTGAAGATTTGGTGGAGAAGTTCGCGAAGGTCAGTTGAATCTTTGGAGTTTCTGCAGCAACTTCTAGTTTCTCAGAAATGTCCTTAGACAAGAGACTAACTGTAGACCATGTATTGTCGAGAGCATCTGGAAATTCAACTCATGATATCATGCAGGGAACCACAAAATTCCTAGGATCTTCTAGCTTTGTCATTTTCTTAATCTCTGTATATGCACCTCTAGCCTCATCGAACATTGCTTGGATCTCCTCCATGCTATCTCTGGTGTTCTAGAAGAACTGAGGCAAACATAATACTTCCCAAGCTTCCTAAAAAGAGACACTGTTAAGAATTCTTTTCACTCTCTTGTGAAACCAACCAGTTCTTTTGCACTTATGGTATCCTTCAGGTGCTTGGGTACTAAATGGTACGAGACCTTGGGCTTGTAATACCTATCCTAAAACTTTCTTGCCATGATCGAAAGACATGGATTGCGTCAAGCCAGTGTCGCCAACACTAGATGAATGTCGGTCGACACCAATCTTTGTTTTCGATACCTTTGTGTCAAGATGGGTCAATTTTTCTTCGTCTTAAAAATTCTCCGTTGTTTTTTTTCTGATGGGTGTCGATCGACACTAGGTTGTTGTCAATACAAATCAACACTAGATATTTGTCGATCGACACTAACCTGCACTGTCAACTCTTCTGTGTTGATTGGACAATTTTTTGTCAATCTTGGTCTGAAAAAACTCGAAGTTTCGTGATTTTCAGAGGGTGTCGACCGACACCAGTAGTGGGTGTTGATCTACATTGAGCTCGTGACTCCAAAGTCACATTCGTTCAGTTCGTTTGGCTCTCCAGATCCGTGCTGTTCATGACCCAGTTCCATAATGGCAATGAAAAAGTTTCTTCGCCTGTTTCTAACCTTCCATGAAGCATTCCTTCTTTTATTTTCACAGCATCATCAACCTGTGCAACCTGAGTATCTAGCTTCTTAATATGAATATTCGATCTTCAAACTTCCCATTAAGATAAGTGTTCATGGGATCCATATTTTTGTTGAAGTCCACAGTATTTTTCTGTTTTGTTTCCAGGATCTGTTCCAGAACCTTCCATCATACTCTCTTAAGTTACTGCATGAGGTGTCTGATAAGTAGAATAATTATAGTTCCTTTTGAAGCTGATATTGTGATGTAGTTTTTATTATGCACTCTCAAATTAAGCCTGAGGTTCAATTGTAGTACTTAGGGATAGAATCCACATGTAGGCACACAATAGACTATAGATGTTTAGATTAAGCAAGACAAACAGTTTATTAAAGAAGTAATAGTAGACAAGTAAGCAGGTGATTGATTTGATAACAATAAGATGAAATAACTAGGTCTAGGGATTTATCAGTCAATAGATTCAAAACACAAATCAAGGATGCTAAGGGTTTTATAGATCAAATTCTAGAACTCGACTTCAATAAGCAAGTAATCCATCTCTCGCATGCAATTACTAATCAGATACCAAAGTTCTATGTTCCAAATCTCGCATGCAAATAAGGATCGAGCGTCGATCGATACCAATGCTTAGGTATCAATCGATGCTACCTCAGACAAGCATTAACACACACATCGATGATGTTCAACTAAATGCTAGACCAACTCTCGTATGCGCCTAGATATCTAATCCACACAGGGCTCAACTTCCGTTAATTAATTGCACTCTCGTGCCATTCAATTGTCCTATGATTCTAGGTTCAAGCAATCAGTCACACTCTCGTGTTATTCCACTACATTAGATCCTAGTATTACAAGTGATAGGGCATGATATTTACCACTATTGTGCCATGATATCAGCCCTATTTAGAGTCTATTATATGTGTTTGGAGTATGTTTTAGAGTATTTTTAGGTTCATGTACGTTCTGGAGAACTTTGGTGATTCTAGAGCTTTTAGAGATGCAGAACTGCGCATATGCGTCAGATGTTTAGTTATGGATGGAGACCTTTCCACGGTGCGATTGGGAAGTTTGTATCAGATGTTTAGCTATGGATCGGGAATAACTTTAGATCTAACCATCCAATCTCACAGTAGTAAGGTCTCCATCCATAGCTAAACAACTGACGCGTCTGCGCAGTTCTGCATCTCTAAAAGCTCCATAATCACCAAAGTTCTCCATAACGTACCTGAACACGAAAATAATCTAAAACATACTCCAAACACATATAATAGACTCTAAATAGGGCTGATATCATGGCACAATAGTGGTAAATATCAGGTCCTATGAACTCCTCTAGACTTAACCTTTTGCTTGTCCTTAAGCAAAGAAGGCAGCCTGTGAAAGAGGTTTTAAAAGAGAGGACTCACATAATGTCTAAGTATAACTATCACCCTACTTTGTTGCAACCACATACTATCAATTCAATCACAGAGAAACTTTATATACGCTATCCTAGTATAACAACAAAATCCATTCTACCAACAACTTATCAAATACTAGTCTGACTCACCTCTCTACTGATTTCATTTATTTGCATAAAATAAAAGTGCATGCTTTACCCTGGGAGTATCGATTAAAGGACACATGGACTCTTACCCCTGCAAGTATCTGATTACATAGGTAGTCTTCTCTGATCCCTTTCCTGTCTCTCTTCTCACTTCTCGCAGCCAATGTCTCCCTTCTTGTGAGGGTTTCATTTTACCTTTTTAATTGAATGAGATATTTGGACATGTTTCCATGAATCAAGCCCTAATGGTTTTTGCCACTAGATCATGTTCACTTCTTTTTGACCTTTAAACTTTCTAAGCAAGTGTGATATGGCGACAAGATGATCTACTTTGGTATCTCTAGTAATCTTTGCGAATAACCTTCTAAGAATGGTGCTAAAGTGTGGTTAGTCAATAAGAAATCTTGATCATAGTCCCCTTCTTGGCTCAATAAAAACTTCAAAAAATTATATAAATATAGTAAATAAGACTCAAAAACAATTAAATAGCATCATCAAACCTCCCTCAGACTTAAATTACACTGTCCCCAGTGTAATCCGTCTCGGATTGGTTTAGGAAAAATCAAATTATAAGTAAACAGTGTTAGAGAAAGTCGAGTATACCAAACTCCAAAAGGAGTATCGATCGATGGTGATAGGTGATTACCGACCGATGGTAAACCATCCAAGCCGTCGACCGATAGTGTCGATCGATGGTGGACTCAAATTTTCTGCTAAACTAAACAATGGGTTGCCTCCCACTCAGCGGTTTTTATGGTCTTTACCTTGACGTTTTGGAACTCTGATTCAGTCTGGATGAGAAGGAGAAATTTCTCCAGAACAGCTCTCAGTGTCCCTCTTCCTCATTTTGTTGATGTTGTTGATAAAAGCTCTTCCAAAAGCTTCCCCTTCGTCTTTCAGCTCTAGATCACATAGCACCCTTACCTTGGTAAAATGTTGCAGACTTCCTTTGCAGCACATCCTATACTCAAGACTTCCTTCATAACATCGCGAAGGAACCGGTGACAAGAAATCTGCATCTACCTTCTTTTTCTCTTTTTTTCTTCCTGGCCCTTCCCCCAGACTTAGGCTTTTCAATCACGCGTTTCTCTAAAATATGGAGAGTTTCAATCGACGCTATTAGGTTAGCGTCGATCAACGGTGATACTGGTTCTTTGGTTTCGCGGTTTGAATCAGATGCAGGTGCTGGATCTTCAGATAGCTGTATCGATGAAATAAATCCCTCACTTTTGATCTTTCCCACATGATCGTAGAAGACATTTTCATCAATATTAATAAGGCACATCTTATTCTTCTTGAGATCAAAAACTGCCCCCACTGTAGCCATAAAGGCTCTTCCAAAAAGAAGAAACAATTCTCGACCTGATTTGATTCCCAAAACATGAAAGTCCATAGGGACAGTGCATTCCCATATCTCTACTTTAACATTCTTGATCATGCCTGCTGAGTTTACATTAGAGTTATCCACGAAGGTGAAACTATCTTGAGAAGGTTCTACCTTTAATCTTAACAGTTCGGCAATGTCTTTGGCCATGATGCTGACTGCAGATCAAGTATCAAAGAGGGCGTATGGAAAATTGGTGTCAGGTATACAACAGAGAATCAAAAACTTCCCCGGATCTTGTTCCTTCTTCAGTGTTGATGGTCAATGTAGTACTTAGGGATTAACTTTCTCACTTTCTCACTTTGAAGTTAACCCTATATTCCCACTTTACTCTCTCAATTAAGAGGTTCAATGTAGTACATAGGGATTGAATCCACAGAGACTCTAGGATTGCACAATAGACTTATTGTTGTCGAATTAAATCTAGATGAATTATAAAAATAACAATAAAAGCAATTTTTAAGATTGATTTGGTTTGTGAGAATTAAATGAAGAGATTAGACTTAGGAAAAATTCTCAGGGATTTAGATAAATCATACTAATAGATTGCTAGGGTTTTTATTAAGCATCGTTCTGAATTTAAATCTTAGGGTTTAGGATATCGCTCTCACGCATCTCGGCTGAGCGGCGATCGATGGTAATAAGATGGCGTCGATCGATGCTCATTCTAAACAATATTGGTTTCGCGGTTTGATAGATTCTCTAAACTTCTAATTCAACTCTCGTTTGTTACTAGTTATTTATATTGTTTAAGATAGATTCCAGGTTATAACCAAGCTCTCGCTTGCGCTATAGAACCCTAATTTCTAAGGTTGAGGTGATCAAATTTAATTTCTAAGAAGATTACCTTAACAATTTCTATAAAATCAACAATACATTACTACCATCGAATAACCCTAAATCTAATGGAGAACTACTCAGACATAACAATAAAGAACATCAATAAACTCTGAATAAATTGCATAGAATAAACTGAATAAAAAGATAAGGAGTTCAAGATCTTCTATGTAATGATGATTAGATCTTTCTCTCCAATAGATGTAGCAATGCGTTCCAACTAAAACTCTCTTTTAGGTCTTCTAACTTTTTTGACTGACCCCCTCTCTTCTCTCTAGTATATAGAGTATAACTATAAAAATCTAAAATCTAGGTCAAAACTCGTCCGGGGGTATTCTTGTAATCTTTTGCTGTCTGCGAATTGGTCATCGATCGATGTCTGATGTGCAACATCGATCGATCCTTGTCATGTAACATCGGTCGGCAACAAGGTAGGGCCGTCGAACAATGAAAGTCTTGTACTTCGACTCTATCAATGCTTAGCTACGGATTATTCTCCTTTAAATGCTCCAAAAGCTCCAAGTATCTCCATATATCTCCAAAACGTGCTTGGACCTGTATAGACCTTAAAATATAGCCTAAACACACATAATATACCCTAAATAGAGCCAATAACATGGTCTGAAACTGGTAATAAATAGGCTATATCAACTCTCCCAGACTTAACCTTTTGCTTGTCCTCAAGCAAACAAGCCTGCGAAAGAAGTTTTGAAAAGCGAAGGCTCACATAATATCTAAGTATAACTCTCACCTTACTCTATTTCAGCCACATCCTATCAAGTCAACCACAGAGAAACTTTATATACCATATCCTAGTATAGTAACCAAATCCATTCTACCAACAACTTAGCAAATACTAGTCTGACTTGCCCCTCTACTGATTTCATTTCTTTGCATAAAATAAAAGTGCAGGCTTTACCTTGGGAGTATCGATCAAGGGACACATGGACTCTTACCTCTGCAAGTATCTGAACACTCAGGCATCCTTCTATGATTCCTTTCCTCTCTCTCTTCTCACTTCTTCTCAGTCAATGTCTCTATTCTTTTGAGGGTATTATTTTATTTTTTAAATTGACTTAGATATTTGGAGAGCCTTCCATGAATCAAGCCCTAATGGTTTTTGCCACCAGATCATGTTCACTTCTTTTTGACATTTATCTCTTTCTAGGATCATATGAATCAAGCTTTAATGGTTGTAGCCACCAAATCCTGTTCGACTCCTTTTTTAGTCTAAAGGGGAGAGAGAGGGGAATCAGAAGCACACAGACTTTGCCTTCCAGACTTGTAGAAGGAATCCGATCCAGTGTATACCAAATCCCAAAGAAAGCTGATAATGTCAGGATTAGTGTTGCAAATCAGCTTCGGTTTCTTTAAACTTTCTAAGAAAGTGTGATAAAGTGGCAGGATGATCCACTTTGGTATCTCTAGTGATCTCTGCAAACGACCTTCTAAAATGGTGCTACAGTGTGGTTAATCAATAATAAATTTTGATCATAGTCCACTTCTTGACTCGATAAAACTTTTGAAAAACTTATATATAAATAGTAAATAAAACTCAAAAAAATAAAAATAAAATTAGCGAACCTCCCCCAGACTTAAATTACACTGTCCCCAGTGTAATCCGGCTTGGATTGGTTAGGAGAAATTAAATCATAGTAAACCGTTAACATGGGGTGTGTTTAATGTTCTAGAAGGGTATCAATATCCTAAAGAATTAACTGCCAAATTAACCCTTAATCCTAACACACAAAACAATACTCTGGCCAAGAGAGATCATGTGTAGTACTTTGGGATCAAATCCACAGAGAACAATGGCACACAATAAATTTCTTATTTCTAAAAACTAAGCTAGGGGGTTTGTAACAAGTAATTTGTTTAAGGAAATATTACTTATCAGAAAGTAGATGCAATATGGAAATGTGCTAGTAATGTAAATATGAGAGTATGCTAATAATGTCAATATGGAAGTATGCTAATAATCTAACTAGATGTAAATGTAAATATGTTAGATCTAGGGTTTCAAGCTTCACAAATTATAGGGGATAAGATGCATGACGTGGGTGTGTTTTTATGTTCAAATAGAGTATAAATATCCTAAACAAACAGCTGTCAAATTAATCGTTAATCCTAACACACAAAATAATACTCTTGTCAAGAGAGGTCATGTGTAGTACTTAGGGATCGAATCCACAGCGAACAATGACACATAATAGATTTCTTATTTCAAAGGCTAAGCTAGGTAACTATATATATATTGGTAGCAAGTAATCAGGTCAAAGAAGTATTCCTTATTAGAAGGTATAGATGGAGTATGGAAATATGCTAATAATGCAAATATGTAAATATGATAATAATTTATATATGGAAATATGCTAATAATTTAACTAGATGCAAATGTAAATATGCTAGATCTAGGATTTCAAGAAAGTGGATTATAATAGATAGAAGTTAAGGGTATTTAATCATGGAACTCGAAATTTAATGTAAAAGACACCAGCTCTCGCATGCGCGCCTAATATATTGACTAAGTCCAATATCTCAGCTCTCACTTGTTGTCACGGAATGACCATCGATCGATGGCAATGATCCTGCGTCGATTGATGGTTTCTTGAGTCAAGCTTTACGACCTAGTTCGATAAGTTCACTAGATTAAGTAAATAAACTCTCGTTTGTTTCTAGCAACCTAGATCAACAGAATAAATTCTTGTAGTATACCATGCCCTCGCTTGCGCCTAACTATCCTATTATCAGGGTTCTAGTTAGCTACTCTAGAACACAAGCAATAAACACAATTCTATTAATAGATCTAATAATTACCCTAACAATTCTATTGTTTGGCTAATCCATTAGTAACATTAATAAACCCTAAATCTAGTTGATAACTACTCAAACATAATTAAAGTAAGAATAATAATCTGAATAAAATGCATAGATAAAATACTGGGGTTTAAATAAAAATCTCCCTAAGGAGTTATGAATCTTCTCCCTAAATAAATCCTAAAACTATGGTGAGGTGGTGCACACTTAGCCCTCTCACTCACACAATTTTGGCACTTTGCATCAAACACTCACTAGCACTAAGCACACTTTTTCTGGTGAAATACATAAAATATAAATATAAAACCCTAAAATCTAGGTCAAAAACCATCCAAGGGTAATATTGTAACCTTGTGTCATGTCTCAAACTTGGGCTTGAAAGTCGTCTGTCTGCGAATTGGACATCGATCGATGGCAGATGTGAAACATCGATCGATCTTGGTCATGTAACATCAGTCGACGCCAACGTTATGTCGTCGATCGATGGTAATCTTGTACTTCGAGTCTCTCAATGATCAGCTACATATTATTCTCCTCCAAATGCTCCAAAAGCTCCAAGTATCTCCATATATCTGCAAAACGTATTTGGACCTGTAAAGACCTCAAAACATAGCCTAGACACACATGCATACCCTAAATAGAGCCCATAACATGGTTTAAAACTAGTAATAAATAGGCTATATCAACTCCCCCAGACTTAAACTTTTGCTTGTCCTCAAGCAAACAAGCCTGTGAAAGAGGTTTGAAAAGCGAAAACTCACATATTGTCTAAGTATAACTGTTACCTTACTTTACTGCAACCACATCCAATCAAGTCAATCACAGAGAAACTTTATATACCCTATCCGAGTATAGCAACCAAATCCATTCTACCAACAACTTAGCAAATACTAGTCAGACTCGCCCTCTACTGATTTCATTTCTTTGCATAAAAGTATCGATCAAGGGACACATGGACTCTTACTTCTGCAAGTATCTGAACACTCAGGCATCCTTCTATGATTCCTTTCCTCTCTCTCTTTTCACTTCTTCTCAGTCAATGTCTCTCTTGTTTTGAGGGTATCATTTTATTTTTTTTTAATTGACTGAGATATTTGGATAGGCTTCCATGAATCAAGCCCTAATGGTTTTTGCCACCAGATCCTGTTCAATTCTTTTTGACCTTTTTATCTGTTTCTCGGATCATATGAATCAAGATTTAATGGTTGTAGCCACCAAATCTTGTTCGACTCCTTTTTTAATCTGAAGGGGAGAGAGGGGAATCAGAAGCACACAGACTTTTACATTCCAGACTTGAAGAAGGAATCCGATCCAATGTATACAAAATTCCAAACCAAGAAAATAATGTCAGGATTAGTGTTGGAAATCAGCTTCGGTTCCTCTAAACTTTCAAAGCAAGTGTGATATAGTGGCAAGATGATCCACTTTGGTATCTCTAGCAATCTTTGCAAATAACCTTCTAAGAATGGTGCTTATAGTATGGTTAATCAATAATAAATCTTGATCATAATCCTCTTTTTGACTTAATAAAACTTTTTGAAAAACTTATAATGATATAAATAACACTAAAAACAATTAAATAGCATTAGCGAACCTCCCCCAGACTTAAACTACACTGTCCCCAGTGTAATCCGCCCCGGATTGGTTAGAAAAAATAAATCATAAGTAAATAGCTTAAGTATAAAACTTGATACCTCTCTCTGTAAGAGAGCGTCGATCGATGGTTACGGGTGCCGATTGATGCTAAACCTGTAAGTTCCTATTTCTGCTCGTTGATGGTGACCGTCGATCGACACAATAAAGTGCCTATCGATCGATGGTTTGCTTACTCCGTCGATTGGCAGTGATCAAGTGTCGGTCGATGCTCTAGGCAGACTATCTTCCTCAGACCTTTTTTTAATCTGAAATAAATAAAAAAGAAAATTAGTAATAAACGAAGAATAAAAACTAATTAAAATTTACTAAACAGTGGGTTGCCTCCCACTCAGCACTTGGTTATAGTCTTAAGCTCGACGTTGTGAATGCTCTGACTAGAAAGGAGGTTGATCAACACTTGGAAAACAAGTGGCTATATCTTCTTTGCTCTTCTGAAACCATGTACCAATGAAGTTTCTGATTGCCTCATCTCCTATGGTTTTCTCGTTCTTTATGATCTCCTTAGTAACCTCCAGTGTATGCATTCTTCGTTGTAGATTCTCAATATCGCGCTGGAGCATTCTAAGTCTTGCAGCTGTTATGTCTGATATCTCCTCCAAGTGCTGAGAAATATCTTCTTTCATCAGGCTCTGAGAAAAAGCAATTTCATCCAACCTATCTTCTAAGTGGTGTTCTGCTGCGGACTTCTCTCTGTTGAAATCCGTATCGATCGATGGCAAGGTGGTGCCGTTGATCGATGTCTGTCTATCTGGTCTACTCGCATGCTGTCTCCGAACAGTATCGATGTCTTGCTTCATGTCATCCATGCATGTAGTCAAATTGGTAAGGTATCTGTCAATAGGATAGTAGACATCATCAAGCCTCATGCAGAAATCATCCACTGACATCTCTTGAGATTTGTAGATCTCATGCACAATATCATCAATCTCTGCTCTGCTGTATCTTTCTTGCTTATGTTCCTCGTTGTCGATCGATTCTGGTACTTGTGCGTCGATCGATGGCTGTTGTGGTTGTCGAAAGAAATTTCCTGATTGTTCAGCCATTAGAAGGGCGTATGCTATATCTTTCTTAGGTAGAGTTAGAATTCGACCATAAAGACCTCCTGCACGTCCTTCTACATCTCTGAAAATTCCAAAATCATCGGATCTAAGATAACCAGCTTCTGTTTCTTCTGGTCGAAGTGAAGGGTCTGGTTTACGTTTGATGTCGTTTGATGGCCAAGATAGGCCGGTTATTGATGTTGGATTGCCTACTCTCGCGTCCATTACCCAGGCAGCTTCATCCTCGTCGTGATCTGAATCATATTCTTCGTAGGCTTCACTGTATCCTTGGAATGCCTAATTGATGTCGATCGATGGTCTATGGTTACCATCGATCGATGCTCGGTAATCAGATCGGTGCCCAAAAAGGTTTCCAGCTTCATTGGGCATTGCAAGTATATCTGCTACATCCTCCTTCGTGATATTTAGAATTCTTCCATCCATAGCTCTTGCGTGACCATCTGGATCTCTCATAATACCAAACTCGTATGGTTGTTGATAACCAGTTTCTCTATTGCGTTCTTCTGCTGAATTAGGTTCGGTTTCTGCTTCGTGCTCAGTATCGATTGATGGCGTATGGTTGTCGTCGATCGATGTCGATTTCCCCGGTTCATGGGAAACATGAAAAACTCCAGCCTCTTCCATAGAAAGCCCTCGGTACTTGATCATCTCTTCTTCTATATAATTTTCATCGTATTCGAGGTGGGCTAGGTTGTAATCGTGATCAGCATGGTGGGTGTGGATCGGTTCTGGGGTATGGATTACGATCGATGTTGAAGGGTGTGTGTCGATCGATTGTTGGGTTGCAGGACTGCCGATCGATTCTAGGGGTTGATTATCGATCGATGCTCCATCTACCGATTCCTCATTGCACTCGTAATCGCAGAAACATGTGGCCACAAGCTCTGCATCGTTACACAATTTGATCAGGGTAGCCTTTTTCTTATTTCTAACAGGTTCATAAAATATATTTTTATCAATTAGAGACAGATACAACCTGTTTAACTTCATGTCGCATATGGCTCCCACAGTAGCCATGAATGATCTCCCAAGTAGTAGAGAAGAGTTCCAATCTATCCTGATGTCCATCACATGAAAGTTTACTGGGACTAGGGTGTTGTTGATCTGCACTAGAACACCTTTTACCATCCCTCTTGAGTTCACTTTTGAGAAATCCACAAATGTGAACGAATCGTTGGAGGGTTCCACTCTTAGGTTTAGCTCCTCTGCAATAGACTTTGGCATAATGCTCACTAAAGATCCAGTGTCGTAGAGGGCGTTAGGGTATTTGTTTCCTTTGATGAAGCATGGAACCACAAACTTCCCACGATCACTTTTCTTTTTCAAACAAGTTCTCTGCTTCATCTTCTCTCTGAGGTGATTGAACATGATTTCTATGTCATCATCTGTTTCCCTCGTTTCCATGAAAAACATCCACAATATGTGAGTATAATAAGTTTCATCGAAAGGTATATCTAAAGGAATTTTAAAAACTCTTCTAGTAAAACCATCCATCTCCTTTTCATTGGCTTCTCTGCGTTGATGCTTTGGGATCTTTTGCCTCCTCTTTGAGTGTCCCTCATCTTCTCTGTCAAGATCCGTGGATTCAGATGTGTCTGTATTCTGGTCTAAAATTGTTGTTGTTGGACGCACAATCATACTTGCGTCGAGTTTGGGTAATCGAACTGGATTTCTACACTTTCGATCGCCGCCTGACATGTACTATCGACTGATGCCTTCGTATTTATGTCGATCGATGTCATGAGTAAGGTGTCGATCGATGTTAGTCAATTCACACGAGGCTACCGATTCTATTAGTTTCACCGTCGATCGATGCTCGTTGTCTTGCATCGATCGATGCGGACAGGAATTGCCGAGTGATATGGAATTTTCCACACGGAAGTTGCTGTCTTGGGGTCTCTCTTCTTGCCAGAAATCATCATCAATTAATGCATTGACGTGGTGCTTCTGCCCAGTCTCCATCTTTTCCTTAATCAGGCTCTCATGTCTCCTAATGGTCTCACTTATTTGCATCACTTGATTCTCCAACTTCTTCACATGGGTGTTGAGGTTTTTGAACTTGGTGTTGAGGTTGAGGTACAGACCATCTATCTTTCCGTTGAAATCCACAATCATCTTCTGCTGTCCCTCTAAGATTCTATCAACCATTGCTTCAATCTTGCTTCCCTGAGTTTCTGGAGGAGGATATTGGTCGTAGGAAGATACATATGTCCTGTCGTTGTTGAAGGGCCTTCGCTGTGAACTCTGATTAAAGTTACTCCTTTGACCAGCACCATAGGAGTTCCTGCTGAAACCTGATTTCCTTGTCTCTGGAAACCATTCCCATCGATGTAGTTCACATCCTCTTCTTCAGTCTCATCTTCTCCGGACTCTATTTCTTCTACCTCTGCAAAAGTAACCTATTTTCTGAGAAATTTCTGAACATTATCCAGCTTTGCTTTTACCTCTTCAATCTGCTCCTTGCTTACTGCTAAAACTGATTTCTTTCTCTCAAAATCTGTATTCTTGACAGCCGCTAGATGCTAGATTCTGAATCGATCTTGTAGCTTCTTCAGGGCTCCTAGTGCTGAAATTTCCTTCACTAGCTGTGTCCAAAGCCATCTTATACTGCAATTCAATACCTCTGAAGAAAGTGCTAAGAAGCTGCACTTTGTTGAATCCGTGATGTGGACAGTCTCTCTAGTATGACTTCAATCTGATCCATGAGTTTCTGAAAGACTCTGAAGGTTCTTGTGAAAAAGTAGCAATCTTGCTCCTCAGATTTTCTGCTCTCACGTCATCAAAGAAGTTACGCAAGAAAGCGTTCTTAATGTCAGTCCAGGATGTTAGAGATCATGGTTGTAGCTGCTTAAGACAATATGAAGCCTCTCCAGAAAGTTAGTACTTGAAGAGCTTGCAGAAAAGATATTCTCAAGGACTCCATTGGCTTTAATAGCAGTCACTATATCCTCAAATCGCTCCAGATGATCCATAGGGTGCTCGTGTCGCAACCCATGGTAAGGCGTCTGCGCTACAAGTCTGAAGTAAGCGCGCATGATCTCAAAATTGTTTCTCTGAAAAGATGGAGGACGAATGGCAGATGTGTTGGCGTAGAACTGGTCTAGACGGTTGTAGTCAACAAGTATTCTCTGAGCAGCTTGGGTGTTAGCTTCAGGTTGAGCTATCCTTTGACCTGCTGAATTACGCAGATGACCGTTGAGGTCATGCAACTCTCCATTCTCATTCTGAACCACTATTATAGGCGCAACCATCTGAACTCATTTGCTGTCGTCGGTCGATGCGGATGAGGTGCTGTCGATCGATGCTATAGAATCACTATCGGTCGATGGTAGAGTTCTGATGTCAGTCGATGCTATCAATAAAGAGGTATCGGTCGACGCTGAATGTATACCGTCGATCGATTCATGTCGTCTTTCTTTGCAGATAGTGCATTCGAGTTGGTGTGGATCAGAGAACAATAAGTTTTGCCCTTTGTTGCTCCTGGTACTATTTTGCATGCACCTGAAAAACAAAGAAAAAGAAAAATAAGTAACAAACCTAGACTAAGTCCTAGGGATCATGTGTAGTACTTAGGGATCGAATCCACATAGAACAATGGCGCACAATATATTTCTTATTTCTAACGACTAAGCTAGGTAACTATATATATTGGTAGCAATTAATTAGGTCAAAGAAATATTCCTTATTAGAATGTATAGATGCAGTATGGAAATATGCCAATAATGCAAATATGAAAATATGCCAATAAATTTAAATATGGAAATATGCTAATAATTTAACTAGATGCAAATGTAAATATGCTAGATCTGGGGTTTCAGAGAAGTGGATTATAATATACAGAAGTTAAGAGTATTTAATCATGGAACTCGAAATCTATTGTAAAAGACACCAGCTCTCGCATGCGCGCCTAATCTATTGACTAAGTCCAATGTCTCAACTCTCGCTTGTTGACACGGAATGACCATCGATCGATGGCAATGATCCTGCGTCGATCGATGGTTTCTTGAGTCAAGCTTTATGACCTAGTTCGATAAGTTCACTAGATTAACTAAATCAACTCTTGTTTGTTTATAGCAACCTATCACAACAGAATAAATTCTGGTAGTAGACCATGCTCTCGCTTGTGACTAACTATCCTATTATCAAGGTTCTAGTTAGCTACTATAGAACACAAGCAATAAACACAATTCTATTAATAGATCCAATAATGACCCTAACAATTCTATTGTTTGGCTAATCCATTAGTACCATTAATAAACCCTAAATCTAGTTGATAACTACTCAGACATAATTAAAGTAAGAATAATAATCTGAATAAAATGCATAGATAAAATATTGAGGTTTAAATACAAATCTCCCTAAGGAGTTATGAATCTTCTCCCTAAATAAATCCTATAACTATGGTGAGGTGGTGCACACTTAGCCGTCTCACTCACACACTTTTGGCACTTTTCACCAAACACACACCAGCACCAAGCACACTTTTTTCTGGTGCAATACATAAATTATAAATATAAAACCCTAAAGTATAGGTCAAAACTCATCCAAAGGTAATCTTGTAATCTTGTGTCATGTCTCTAACTTTGGCTTGAAAGTCGGCTGTCTGCGAATTCGACATCGATATATGGCAGATGTGCAACTTTGATCGATCTTGGTTATGTAACATCGATCGACGCCAACGTTATGTAGTCGATCGATGGTAATCTTGTACTTTGACTCTCTCAGTGATCATCTACAGATTATTCTCCTCTAAATTCTCCAAAAGCTCCAAGTATCTCCATATATCTCCAAAAAGTATCTGGCCATGTAAAGACCTCAAAACATAGCCTAGACACACATGATAGACCCTAAATAGAGCCTATAACATGGTTTAAAACTGGTATTAAATAGGCTATATCAATGAACATATATGTAAATATTCTAAAACTAAAATATTAACTATTCTAACCAACTCTCCTATGCGAGCAAAAGGAGAGACTATCGATCGACGGCTAAGGCCTTATGTTGATCGACGGTGAAATCAGAAGGAAGTGTGAACATGATTTCATATGTTCACCAAGCTAATTAGACCAGCTCTCGCATGCGCCTAACAACATAGTTCAATGGAGTCTATTCTGGCACATAACCTACTCTCGCAGTCGTCCATGTCCTACTTTCGAGATCCTAGTTAGCTACTCTAGAATGCAAGCATTAAGCACAACTCAATTGATGGATAGTAACTTAACTAGCAATCCTACGTTTTGGCTAATTCATGATTGCTATCATTCAACCCTAAATATATGGGTAACTACTCAGACATAATCAAAGTAAGAATAATAATTTGAATAAAATGCATAGATAAAATATTGGGGTTTAAATACAAATCTCCCTAAGGAGTTATGAATCTTCTCCCTAAATAAATCCAATAACTATGGTGAGGTGGTGCACACTTAGCCCTATCACTCACACACTTTTGGCACTTTGCACCAAACACACACGAGCACCAAGCACACTTTTTTCTAGTGCAATACATAAATTATAAATATAAAACCCTAAAGTATAAGTCAAAACTCGTCCAAAGGTAATCTTGTAATCTTGTGTCATGTCTCTAACTTGGGCTTGAAAGTCCGCTGTCTGCGAATTCGACATCGATCGATGGCAGATGTGCAACTTCGATCGATCTTGGTTATGTAACATCGGTCGACGCCAACGTTATGTCGTCGATCGATGGTAATCTTGTACTTCGACTCTCTCAGTGATTAGCTACAAATTATTCTCCTCTAAATTCTCCAAAAGCTCCAAGTATCTCCATATATTTCCAAAAATTATCTGGCCATGTAAAGACCTCAAAACATAGCCTAGACACACATGACATACCCTTAATAGAGTCTATAACATGGTCTAAAACTGGTATTAAATAGGCTATTTCAATGCACATATATCTAAATATTCTAAAACTAAAATATTAACTATTCTGACCAACTCTCCTATGCGAGCAAAAGGAAAGACTATCGATCGACGGCTAAGGCCATATGTTGATCGACGGTAAAATCAGAAGGAAGTGTGAACATGATTTAATATGTTCACCAAGCTAATTAGACCAGCTCTCGCATGCTCCTAACAACCTAGTTCAATGGAGTCTATTCTGGCACATAACCTACTCTCGTAGTCTTCCATGTCATACTTTCGAGATCCTAGTTAGCTACTCTAGAATGCAAGCATTAAGCACAACCCAATTGATGGATATTAACTTAACTAGCAATCCTAATTTTTGGTTAATCCATGATTGCTATCATTCAACCCTAAATCTATGGGTAACTACTCAGACACAATCAAAGTAAGAATAATAATCTGAATATAATGCATAGATAAAATACTGGGGTTTCAATACAAATCTCCCTAAGGAGTTAGGAATCTTCTCCGTAAATAAATTCTAAAACTATGATGGAGTGCTGGTGCACACACACACACAAAGCACACTTAATAGCACCCAACACTCCAGTACATCACACCTTGGTGCAATACATAAAGTATAAATATAAAACCCTAATGTCTTGGTCAAAATTCGTCCAGTGGTAATCTTGTAATCTTGTGTCATATCTCTAACTTGGGCTTGAAATCGGCAGTCTGCGAATTGGTCATCGATCGATGTCAGATGTGCAACATCGATCGATCTTGGTCATGTAACGTCGATCGACGCCAAGGTTGTGTCTTCGATCGACGACAGTCTTGTACTTCGACTCTCACAATGATCAGCTACAGAATATTCTCCTCTAAATACTCCAAAAGCTCCAAGTATCTCCATATTCCTCCAAAACGTGCCTGGACCTATAAAGACCTTAAAACGTAGCCTAGACACACATACTAGACCCTGAATAGAGCCTTTAACATGGCTTGAAACTGGTAATAAATAGGCTATATCAACAGTGTTAGAGATAATCTAATATACCTACTCTGTTAGGAGTATCAATCGATGGTAGTAGATGAGCGTCGACCGACGGTGAACCATCATCGCCGATCGATGGTGAATGTATGGTACCGATCGATGGGTATTCGAATTATCAGGTAAACCTTCATCAATAGAATAAATATTGATATTAGTAATAGTATAAATAATGTTAAAGAACATGGTACGCTATGTTAGTTCGTCATCGATCGATGGCAACTAGCCGGCGTCGATCGATGCTAGTCGTGCAGACTGAATCGTGTGTGTCTACTCTCCATTCTGATCATCTCTCTTTTGGGGTTAGCTCTGTTAGACACTCCAGCACAAGTTAGAATAAAATCCAAACAGCAATAAATAGTTAGTTCAAATCCACATGCAACAAGAAAAAGAAATATGAGTATAAGTCTGAAAGGGGAATGAAATGAAAGATAAAGGAGTATCGAAAAAAATTACTCCTCGTCGGATGTATCCCGGTCCTGCTGCTGCTCCTGTGGTGCCGGTGGTGATCTGGATCTGGTCCTAGGACGGCTGAAACACTGACACCCGTGACATCGTCTCTACCCTGGCCCATATCGCTCGAAGCGCGTCCACCACGAATCGCTGGAAAACACCATGGTCGTGTATGGGGATCTCTGGAATCTGAGGGAAGGCTGGGAGAGGTGGAGGTGTCTGTGCTGGCTCGTCCGATGCGGCTTCTAAGACCGGGTGTGCTGGGCAGAGACCTCCTCTGCGTCGTACTCTGAGGGGTTCCATGTGGAGGTGACGCTCAGCTGGGTGGAAAGCGAGGCGCTGTAGATCCTCAGAGAAGTCTGTCACCTCTCGCACTGGAAGTGCTATCATCCGAGGTCCCTCGTCATCCACAAAGGACCAAAATCGTCCCTCCTTCAGCCACTGGGTCCTCGTCAGGTGACCCTCATCCATGAAGCGCAATCCTCTCTCCACCGAAGCTCCCTCAAAGCTGATGCCAAGAAAGCTGAAGATGGGTGTCAAGAGGCTCCCTATTGTCTCTCTCTTCGGGCCAGAACCCTTGAAGGGTTTGTCCTTCAGGGTCGCCAGATGCTCCGTAAATATAGCTCCCATATTCACCTGCTGATCGCTCAGAGGTGGAGGAAAGAACTCGTCATCGAGCCCCGCTAATTCCCTGACGGAATAGTAAAGCAGTGTCAGCTCCTGAACCCGAACCTTGTTGGGTTCCATCTTTCAAAACATGGTGTTGGCAAGGACCTTTAGGAAGTAGCGCAGCATCGGGTGACGGACGTCCGTCTGGGTGGCTGAGCCGTAGTTGAAGTGGCCAGTCCCAGTGAGGCCCCAGAAAGGAGGTAGGCAAGGGAATTCAGCAACTGAACCAGCGCTGGCACCAATGTCGAAGCCATAGATCTCGCAATGCTGCGGGATGGGAATCCTGTACCGGATGCCTCTGATGAAGAAGGTCAGGGTGGCCTCATGCGCCACCTTCGCCCTGGGGCTCTTGTAGAGCACCTGAGCTGTGGAGATGAACTACCGGACTAGGTCGAGCTACAAAAGGTATGGCTTAGTAGCCATCGTGTTTAATCCAAGCTCCTGCACCATCTGTCGAAAATCAGTGTAGAGCCCCAGTTTCTTCAGAGTTCACTTATCTACAAACTTGGTTGGCTAGATGGTAACACTCTGCCAGGCGTTGTAATAGAGGCTGTCGAAGTCATCCCACTCCTCGCGCATGGGATGGTGTGTACAGTCTCTCGATGTCACCGCTCTTCGAGGGTCGGGATAATCCTTGAATGTCACAAGTAGAGCCTCCTCTTCTTTGGGCCAAGGGTCTCGGCATGGGGGACCCCGTGGTGGAGAGCTGGGGCCACCGACTTCGTATCGTGCTTTAGTTCTCCTCTCGTTCCTCTGCATATAATCAAACAAAGCACATACCAGATTCGATGTCGAGATTAAAAAGAGCAACCGTCGATCGATGGTACCGTATGGTCATCGACCGACACAACCTAATGGATATCAATCGACGTCAGCTCATGGGCATCGATCGATGCTGTATCGTGGATCAGTGTTCACGAAATTGAAAATAATCAACTAAACTCGTGAAATCCTGTGCAAACATAGTAAATAACTCCTAATCTAGTACTCCAGCACCTTAAATCATCCTAAATTCCAAGCTAAACCACAAAAGATTCGATTTTTCTTCAAACCCTAAAAATTCCCTAAAAGTTCCCTAAACTAAGAGGTTTGGAGAACATACCTTGATGATTGAGTGATTTAAAGAGTTAAACAGGTAGAGAGGTGGAAATCAAGTGATGTAGACTCAAAAAGAGCAAAATTGGTCGAAATTTGGGAGAGAAATCGAGTGTGGAACCCGTGTATAGTTTTGGCGGTTTTGGAGAAAAGTATTTTATGAATCGGGTTCTTGTCGAGTTAACCTACTCGACACACGACCGTCGATCAACGGTCCTATATGGGAGTCGATCGCTGATCTGGGCGGCGACTCCGTATTCACTTAAAATTTTGTAATTGCATAAATAATAGATAATAGGTAATTATTATATATTTGTTACTGATTAATTAATTTATTGCTATTATAGATGTTCTTCTTTTTTTTTATGTTTTATTATTATTTGTATATTCATATTAGTTTATTATTAAATTAGTGGTTTGCCTCCCACTCAACGCTTGTTTAAAGTCGTTAAGTTGACGAAAAATGGGCTTATCATTCGGGATTAGGCACCTCTAGACGTGTGGTATGAGTATGCGGAATTTCAGCTCTAGACCAATAATGTTTGACTCTCTGCCCATTCACCATAAAATCTTCTCCTTTAGGATTAAATATGACAATTGTCCGTAGCTTCTTTGATTGTGAAGGGTCCAAACCAACGAGAAAGTAGTTTTCCAGGAAATAGATTCAATTGAAAGTTGTAAAGGAGTGGTTGATTGTTCGGTTCAAAATTCCGTGAAATAATTTTCTTATCGTGATAGGCTTTCGTTCTCTCCTTTTACAATTTCGAGTTCTCGTAAGCGCGATATCTGATTTCGTCGAGATCATTTAGCCGAATTAATCTATTTTCTGCTGCGGATTTAGCATCAAAGATTATCTTTTTATTGCCCATACGGCATTATGCGCTAGCTCTACAAGGAGATGACAAGATTTTTCATAGATTAAGTGGAATGGATAAGTTCCTAATGGTGTTTTAAACGCTGTTTGGTATGCCCAAAGTGCATCATCTAACTTCAAAGACCAATCTTTACGGGTTGATCCTACCGTCTTTTCTAGGATTTCTTTGATCTGACGGTTGGATACTTCCACAAGTCCGCTGGTCTGAGGATGGTAGGGTGTAGCTACTCGATGGTGAACTCCATGTTTCTTGAGCAGTTATTCGAACACTGTGTTAATGAAGTGGGTACCTCCATCACTTATTACCATTCGCGGTACTCCAAATCTGGGAAAGATAATACTCTTGAAGAGTTTAACGACTACAGCAGCATCATTTTTCGGGGTTGCTATTGCTTCCACCCATTTAGATACATAGTCTACAGCGACCAGTATGTATTTATTTTCATGCAAAGAAGGAAAAGAGCCCATGAAATCGATGCCTCAGCAATCAAACACTTCAACTTCAAGTATGAAATTTTGTTCCATTTCGTTTCTCTTACTGATTTTTCCTCTTCTTTGGCAGGGGTCACATTTCGCTACATAGGCTTGAGCGTCTCGAAACATGGTAGGCCACCAAAAGCCTGCTTGTAGGATTTTTGACACTGTTTTAAAACTAGCGAAATTTCCGGCGTAATCGGATCCGTGACAATGATATAGAAAATCTGGAGTTTCGCTTTCGGTAACACATCGTCTATATATGCCGTCATAACAATGTTTGTAAAGATAAGGTTCAGCCCAGTGATATCTCTGAATTTCTCTCAAGATTTTCTTTTTATTATATCCTTTGAAAAGTTTGTGTTCTACTTCGGCCGCAAGATAGTTTACAATATATGCATACCAAGGTCTATCGATGGCGTTTTGTACACACATCCCCCGACTCAAACTACTACCTCCGGAAGAATCATCATTTGGGGTCAAAGGATTACAACTGACGTTGATATTTATTGGAATGATTATTTCGTCTTCCTTTTCAAATGCTTCGTTCAAAGGGGTTTGGAAAAGATCGATCGATGCTTCATGGCTGCAATCGCGCGATGGTATCAGTGATTCGTCGACCGATTCTGCTTCATACGCCGAACTGACACTACCAACGAAAGTTGATTCTGCGAAGTAGACATTTTCTGTGGGTAAAAATCATCTATCGGGATGTCATCGTCTACTCTTATTCGTGATAAGTGATCGGTGACTCAATTTTCTACTCCCTTCTTTTCTTTGACTTTTATGTTGAATTCTTGGAGAAGGAGAATCCACCGTAAAAGCCTTGACTTAGCGTCTTTTTTGTTCATTAATTATTTCAATGATGCGTGGTCGGTGTGAACTACTACTTTCGAACCGACTAGATAGGATCAAAATTTCTTGAAGGCGAATACCACAGCCAATAACTCTTTTTCCGTTGTCGCATAGTTATGTTGCGCATCGTCTAGAGTTCTACTGGCGTAGTATATAGTGTGCAAGTTTTGTCTTTCTTCTGTCCAAGTACTGCACCTACAGCGAAATCGCTGGCGTCACACATAATTTCGAATGGCAGATCCCAGTCTGGTTCCTGGACAATATGGGCGGATACGAGCGCTGATTTGATTGTTTCATAGGCTTCGAGACATTCAGGCGTAAAACAGAATTTTACCCCTTTGCAGTAAGGGGTCTAGCAATTTTGCTAAAATCTTTTATGGATCGCCTATAGAATCCAGCATGTCCTAGAAAGCTTCTAACGTATTTGACATTAGTGGGTGGTGGAAGTTTTTTCATTACGTCAATCTTTGCCTTGTCAACCTCAATTCCGGCTGCTGAGAACTTGTGTCCCAAGACAATTCCGCTGTTGACCATGAAATGGTAATTTTCCTAGTTTAAAACCAGATTTTTCTCTTAGCATCTAGCTAATATCTTACACACGTTATCGAGACATGTCTTGAAATTTGGACCATAAATTGAGAAGTCATCCATGAAAACCTCCATGATGTCCTCGATCATATCGGTGAATATTGACATCATGCATCTCTGGAAAGTCGCAGGGGCGTTACAGAGTCCGAATGGCATCATGCGATATGTGAAAGTTCCATAGGGACCATTAAAGGTGGTTTTTTCTTGGTCGTACGGATGTATGGGGATCTTGAAGAATCCGGAATACCCGTCGAGAAAGCAATAGTACTCTTGGCTCGCGAGTATTTCTAACATCTGATCGATAAAGGTTAAGGGAAAAATTGTCCTTTTGTGTAGCAGCATTTAGTTCTCTGTAATTGATACACATCATGTGCCAACATGACCCATGCTTACCCAGTTGTTGTCTGAAATCGGATAAATAACGCATGCTTCTATAAGTTTCATGATTTCCTTTTTGACTACCTCTTTCAGATTGAGGTTCAATCTCCTCTGATGCTCGTTGGAAGATTTTGATTCATCATCAAGGTGTATCCTATGCATGCATCAAGCAGGGGAAATTCCTGGGATGTCATCTAACGAATAACCGAGAGCCTTGCGGTGCTTCTGAAGTTTATTCAACAACAATGCTTGTTCTCCGCTAGTGAAGTTTGCATTTCTGATGACATGATAGTAATTGTCGTAAAGGAAAGTATATCTAAGAACGGCTGGAAGAGGTTTGAGCTCACTTTTGGGTGCTTTTTTTTTTTCTCTAGTCGTCGGTCACAGTATGCTATCGATCGATGGTGATATTGGGGTGCGATCGACGGGGCTTGATGGATCAAATTTGTCAAGATTGACATTAAAGATTTCTTCTGTGGCGTATATTAACCTTGCATACTCTCCAGTGCGATATTCTAACACAGATATGTCATCATAAAAGGACGTGCTTGCTTTCTCTAGCGGTTCGATTGAGCATATGTCTGTAAATGCGTTTTCTGCTAGGTCGGAAAGGTAATCGATATGGTAGGTTTGACCATCGATCAAAGGTTGTTTTATTATCTTTTTTATGTCAAAGACCATCGGTATCTTCCCTATGTTGAGGCATATATGTCCTTCTCTGACATCAATGATCGCCCCAGTAGTGGCCAAGAAAGATATTGGGATTTTGAGGTTCTCGCTCGTATTTAAGTACTACGAAATCCGCGGGTATATCACAGTTGTGAATACGTACGGATACGTCCTCAGGTACACCTTCTGGAATTCTAATGGATCTATCAGCTAAAATGAGTGTGACCCTCATAGATTGAAACTGTGTTAGCCTGAGAGCGAATGCAATGGAATAAGGCATCAAGTTGACACTAGAGCCTAAATAGCAAAGGGATCTTTGAAATTTCTCATCGCTAATAGTTCAGTCCAAAACAAAACTACCGGGATCAAAGAGTTTAACTGGAGTTTTTCCTTAAATAATTTCGCTCATCTCTTCAACACCATCATCACGCAGTGTTCCAATTCATGGAATCTTCGTGATGCTACATCTTTCACGTACTGCTTAATAGTAGACAAGATGTGAGTGACATCGCTTAGCGGCATCTCAATGTTTAGTTTGTCAAACACTTTTTTGCATATTGCTTTTTCTAGCTGCTTCTTCTTTTGCTTAGCGTTTTTTGAAGAAAAGGGGGCTTTCGCTTGGTATGTCCTTGTTCTAAATGTGTCGGTTGATTTTGGATCAGAGTGTCGATCGATTCTTTCTTCAGGGCGTCGATCGATATTTGGTAAAGGCTGTCGATCAATGGCAAGTAATGGGTATCGATCGATTCCTACCACGTCTATGTTCTTTCCCTTTGGTTCGATAATTGATTCTTCAAGGTCGTCTTTTTGGCTTAATGCTTCAGTTTCAGGAAGGATTTTGGGGTCTTTCTCGTAAGTTTCGAGCGGGATGGGATGCGATTTTTATTTTTCATCCGTCAAGATTTTCTCGAATTCATCGATGGCGATGCTTTCCTTAATGCCAGGGGTGAGTTGTCGACCACTTAGTAAAGCGACGATATTGAAATTGCTCCAGGGCTTAGAATCTGTTACCAGGTATGAATCCGTCCTCTCTCCTGATGGACATAGCGTTGCTTGCCACTTGGTTGTCGATTCTCTTAATGTGTTCGCTCAGAGTGTCAAATTTTTCTGTCATCTCTGAGTATATCAGGTCTAACTTTTCATTGAGGTCGGCAGCTATTCTACGGTTTCCAGTGAACACTTGGTTCATTTTTGACTTTGAAATTCTTTCGTATCTGTTCACAGTGGTGTCATAGTCGCTTGTGGAATTTCCAACGCTTTCCCCAAAACATTGATCATTTAGGTTCATCACATTAGAGAACTGAACTCGTTCATCGAATTTGTAAGGGGCGGAATCGTCCTCATCATAATGTTGAGATAACTTATTTCCGTGCAGAAGGGCTGTAACAGATGCCAAAGTTTTTCTAACTCGGATCGAGTGTTCCTTCTCTGCGAAAAATGGTGGTTCCTTCCTTTCGGTGTCAATTTTTTCGAAAGCTCTACCTAAACCTCTGTTTTCTATCAGCCTTTTTGCGCTCGCAGGGCTTTGGGTGCCGAAGTTCCCCTCGCTGGCTGTATCAAGGATTGTTTGATAGTCTAGGATTAGTTATGTATAGAAAGTGTTGATGAGTTGGGGTTCTAAGAATCCATGGTGAGGGCACGAAAGTTGGTAGCTTTTGAACCTCGTCCAGAAGTTTTTAAAATATTTGTGGTTACCTTGAACGAAAGTGGATATTTCCCTTCTTGCTTCCCAGTATCTCTCCTCATCAAAGAAGTGGTTGATGAAGGTGCTTCTAATATCTGGCTAACAAGTCAGGGATCCTGGTGGTAGCTGGTTAGGCCACCTCCTGGCGTCACCTTCTAGGGAGAAAGGAAAAAAATTTCAGCGATTGAAATCGTCGTTCACCATGTCTCCTAGCATCTCGATGTGATCGTTCGGATGTTCAGTAGGAAAACTATTGAACTGATTTTTGCGCGCCATAATTAGGAAGTTGGTGTCAAGCTCAGAGCTTCCAGCATGGTTATCGGATAATCGAATTACGGACCTATTGGAATAGGTTCTGCTGGGATTTAGGTATTCGAGCATTGGCAATGCATTCTTTAGAGGTTTAGCGATTTGATTGGGGATTGCAGCTCCATGATAATTAATTAGTTGGCTTGCTTCGTTGTTTTTATTGTTCATTGGTTCTATCAAACCTACTTTCTTATTATCAGAATAAGTAAAGGTGTACTTACCTGCTTCCTGCTGATCGGTATCGATCAATTGAAATGGAAGAGTATCGCCCGTCAGCAGTGAACTAACATCGATCGATTCCAAATAAGCTCTGTCGATCGATGGTTGTTGTCCAGAATCCATATTCTCTCTTTTAAGTACATGTGTCATATGGTTTAGGGAAAAAATAATTTAGCAAACAATAACGTAAAAAATTTAGACAATATTCTAAACGAAATCTAATGGCAATAAGAAAGAGTCCCCGGCAACATCGCCAAATTTGATGTGGGGTTTATTTTTCTCACTTTCAAATTAACCCTATATTGTCACTTTACTCTCTCAATTAAGAGGTTGAGTGTAGTACATAGGGATCAAATCCACAGAGACTCTAGGATTGCACAATAGACTCATTGTTTTCGAATTAAAGCTAGATGAATTATAACAATAACAATAAAAGTGATTTTAAAATTGATTTGGTTAGTGAGGATTAAATTAAGAGATTAGAATTAGGAGAAATTCTCAGGTAGATTTAGATAATGTAAACTAATAGATTGCTAGGGTTTTATTAAGCATCCTTCTGAATTTAAACCTTAGGGTTTAGGAGATCACTCTCGCACATCTCGGTTGTGCGGCGATCGATGGTAATAAGATGACGTCGATCGATGCTCATTCTAAACTTCTAATTCAACTCTCATTTGTTACTAGTTATTTAGATTGTTTAAGATAGATTCCATGTTATAACCAAGCTCTCGCTTGTGCTATAAAACCCCAATTTCTAAGGTTGATGTGATAAATTTAACTTAGCATTAAGAGAAAGTTAAACAAAGAACCAAGAAGATTACCCTAACAATTTCTATAAATCAAAAATATATTACTACCATTGAATAAACCTAAATATAATAGAGAACTACTCAGACATAGCAATAAAGAACATGAATAAACTATAAATAAATTGTATAGAATAAATTGAGTAAAAAGATAAGGAGTTCAAGATCTTCGCTGTAATAATGATCAGATCTTTCTCTCCAATAGATGTAGCAATGTGTTCCAACTAAAACTCTCTTTTAGGCCTTTCTAACTTTTCTGACTGACCCTCTCTCTTCTCTCTAGTATATAGAGTATAAATATTAAACTATAAAATCTATGTCAAAACTCGTCTAGGGGTATTCTTGTAATATTTTGGCTGCCTGCGAATTGGTCATCGGTCGATGTCTGATGTGCAACATCGATCTATCCTTGTCATGTAATATCGGTCGACGCCAAGGTAGGGCCGTCGAACGATGAAAGTCTTGTACTTCGACTCTATCAATGATCAACTATGGATTATTCTCCTCTAAATGCTCCAAAAGCACCAGATGTCTCCATATATCTCCAAAACGTGTCTGGACCTGTAAAGACCTTAAAAATAGTCTAGACACACATAATAGAACCTAAATAGAGCCTATAACTGGTAATAACTAGGCTATATCAAGTGTCTTCTTGGATTGACAGCTGACCATATTAAACAACAGCTCAATGTCCTTATCTGTCTCCTTGCTCTCTCTAAAGAAATTACCATGTCTGTACTGGTGATATGAATCCTCGAAAGACATATTCTTAGGGACCCTCTTCACTCTCTTTTGAAATCCATCATGTTCTGCCTTGTTAGATTTTCTCTTGAGGTGTTTGGGAACATATGGTTCTCTAGATTTCACTCTCTTCTTTGCCTGCTTGTCCATGAAAGATTCATGTTCGTCCAGCTGGTATCGACCGACAACGGGTGTGTGTCGTCCATCGATGCTCACAACGAAGGAGGTTTCAACAGGAGTCGATTTCTCTTGTTTTGGTGCATCTACAGGTCATTGATTGGTGTTCACTGTTGGACGTGATGTCTGAGATGGATGATGATTTGCATTCAAGCGGTGTGCATCAGTTCTTGCCACGGGCTAGTGTCGATCGGTGCTCGGCTACTGTTGTCGATCGTTTGTCGCTTGTTGGTGTCGATCGACGGCGTCCATTTTAACACAGTGCGGGATGAGAGGATGCGGGTGTCGTGTGGCGAAGTCTGAGTGGCTCTGAATTTTCACCATTCTTACGTACTCTTCTATGGGTGT
Organism: Moricandia moricandioides; assembly: GCA_905132885.1. Taxonomy (NCBI): domain Eukaryota; kingdom Viridiplantae; phylum Streptophyta; class Magnoliopsida; order Brassicales; family Brassicaceae; genus Moricandia; species Moricandia moricandioides. The sequence continues at coordinate 285,880 of CAJHQQ010000072.1, forward strand.
CGATCGATGCTCATTTGATGGTGTCGATGGACACCAGTGCGAGCTACCAAAGGTCATAGAACTTTCGACTAGAAAAACACCTTCTTCCAGCTTCTCATGCTCGATTACTTCCCCAAAGTCATTATCTAACATGACATCAACCTGGTGTCTCTTTCTCTCCCCAACTTTCCCTTTAACTAGAGCTTCTACCTCTTCACAGCTTCTGCTGTCTGAGAATTCTGGGTGTTTAGCATCCTGACATGGGTGTTCATGGCTTCTAATTTTCCATTAAGCTCTTTTTGGATAGAATCCAACCTCAAATTTAAGTATCGACTCATCGTCTGCTGAATTTCTATGGCTCGTTCCATTATAGATTCCATCCTCTGATATATATGATTCTCGTCCTCTTCTGCAACATGTTCCACCAACGAGACTTCATGTACATAATCAGTTTTGGCCTCAACCTCAATGATCTTGTCATTATTCATAATACCTGATTGCACTATGTGAGTATCCATATACCTGATATTGTTGCTAGACACACATTTCTGAATCAGTCTCTTAGCTTCCTCTGGAGTTCTGGTTTCAAAGTTCCCTCCGCTTGCCTGATCCAACATAATATAATATTGCACATTAATACCCTTTGCAGAAGAATCTCAACAGTTGAACCTCCGTGAAACCATGATGTGGACAATCTTTTTGGTACCTCCTAAACCTTTCCCAAGAACTTCTGAACCCTTATGTAGGTCCCTGAGAGAATGTCAAAATTCTATCCCTTAGCTCTTAAGTCCTTGCATCATCAAAGAATTTAGTCAGAAGCGCAGACTTGACATCGTTCCGGGTAGTGAGAGATCCTAGTGGTAGAAGTTTCATCCAAAAAAATACATTCTGAGAGAGAGAATGCTTAAATAACTTGCAGAGGAGATAGTCTGTAGTTCCTTCATGCTCTGGGATGCTAAACCCAAAATCCTCTAGTGTTTCAAGGTGGTCCATGGGATCTTCATGGCGAAGGCCATGAAAGGGGTGCTTTCGCACATGATTAAAGTACGCATCATATCTGGCCGTCGATCCCCTGAACTTTTCAGGTTGAAACGCAGACTTGTTAACAAAGATTTGAGTAGTCCTGATCAATTCTGCTATCGATCGATGCTCAGGGATTACAGCCCCCTGTGCATCTAATTTCTGACCTGCTGCATTACACAGATGACCCTCAGGGTCACGCAGGTCTCCATTCCCATCCCTAGTCAGAAGAAGTGCCGCAACCATCCCTACTCGCAGGTTACTGTCGATCAATGTTCATCTAAGAGAGGCGTCGATCGACGGAGAAGTGTTGTTCTCGATCGACTCTAAACGTTTCTCTCTGCGGATGGTGCGTTCAATAGCTGTTGGGTCTGAGAAGAGTAAGGCTTTTTCCTTGTTGCTCCTGGTACTGCTCTGCATGTACCTGAAAGACAAGGAAGATTTTATGTAAGTATCTAACACCAAAAATAAAAACCTAGACTAAACCTATTAATCAAGTCTAATGGCGAACCTCGCTCCTTGACAACGGCGCCAAATTTTATGTAGCTTTTCTTATGCACTCTCAAATTAACCTTATAAGCTACTTTTTACTCTCTCAAATAAGAGGTTCAATTGTAGTACTTAGGGATCAAATCCACAGGGAGAGTGGGCACACAATAGACTATAGATGTTTAGATTAAGCAAGGTAAACATTTTATTAAAGAAGTAATAGTAGACAAGTAAGCAGATGATTGGTTTGATAAGAATAAGATGAAATAGCTAGGTCGATGGATTTATCAATCAATAGATTCAAAACACAAATCAAGGATGCTAAGGGTTTTATAAATCAAATTCTAGAACTCAAATTCAATAAGAAAGTAATCTAGCTCTCGCATGCAATTACTAACCAGATGCCTAAGTTCTATGTTCCAGCTCTCGCATGCAAACAAGGATCGAGCGTCGATCGATACAACTTCTTGGGTTTGATCGATGCTACCTCAGACAAGCATTAACACAAACATATTTGATGTTCAACTAGATCCTAGACCAACTCTCTATGTGCCTAGATATCTAATCCACACAGGGCTCAGGTTCCATTAATAATTGCACTCTTGTGCCTCTCAATTGTCCTATGATTCTAGGTTCAAGCAATCAGTCACACTCTCGTGTTATTCCATTACTCTAGATCCTAGTATTAAAATCCACCCTGGTGTATAGATCTATAGATAACCTAGCAATCCTATGACTATCAGTTTGACATTAAGAACATGAAATCCCTAAACCTAACAAGATGATTACTCAGACATGAAAGAAATAACACAAATCATAGTCTGAATAAATAATAAATATATAAATCAATATAAAAACAAAGGATTTCCAATCAATCTCTGAAGGAGAATTGATCTTCTCTCCAAAACTTAAAACAAAGAATAAAATAAAGCTTAGCATAGCCGTCAACAATGGCTTAGAAAACTATATAAATTAGGTCAAAACTCGTGAATCGGTATTCTGGTAACTTTCCATGACATTTGGACTTAAGTCGGCCATAAAATAAGTCAGGCCTGTCTTCTGGGATTACCGTTGATCGATGGTAAGGCTGTGCCATCAATCGACACTCATTCATCCCCTCGACAGCTTCCTCTCGAGAGGCAGACAGACCACTCTCCAGTAAAACGGGGATAACCTTGGCTGTAGGATCCTGACTGACCTCAAACCAGTGGCATTGGAAAGTTAACTAAAATTTATATATTCATTCAAAAGATCAGATAAATCTCACCGTGGGAAGGTCTCCATAAATAAATAAACATATGACGCGTCTGTGCAGTTCTCCATCTCTAAAAACTCCAGAATCACCAAAGATCTCCATAACGTACCTTAACCTGAATAATATCTAAAACATACTCCCAAAACATATAATAGAATAATAGGAATGATATCATGGAAAAATAGTGGTAAATATCAGGCTCTATCATATTGCTCTAAAAAGGCTTCTGAAGCTGAGCTCTCTGATTATAGCCTAGAAAACTGGCCCATTGACCTAATTGACATCTTTTTCTTCAGTTGGTTTTATGGTTTTAACTTCTACAGAAAAGTGAACTTGCTTCTTGTTCACGAGGAGATTATAAACTTAATCTAGCTTGACTTTCAGTTCAGCAATCTGAACTCCTTCCACGGTTCCAGCTTATTTCATCATGTTAAGATCTACATTCTTAGTACTATTGCTAGACATCAAGTTCTCAATGTGTTTCTTAGCTTCTTCTAGGCTTATAGTATTAAATTTTCCTTCACTTGCAGCATCCAAAACCATCTGATACCTCCAGTCAATACCTCTGAAGAAAATAGGAGCAGTTGAACATCAATGAAACCATGTTGTAGACAATCTCTTTTGTAAGATCTAAATTTGATCACAGAGTTCTTGAATGCCTCAGTAGGACCGTGAGAAACACATGGAGCTCTTTTTTCTCAGCTCCTCATAACTCGCGTCAAAGAAAATTTCCAAGAATGCATTCTTGGTTTCATACCAAGAAGTAAGAGATCCTAGTTGTAGTTCCTGGAGCCAATAAGATGCCTCCTAGAACGATAGTAAGGGAACAGATTGCAGAATAGGTAGTGTTCAGACTCCATTCATTTTAATGCTAGATACTCAAACCTCTTAAGATGATCGACATGATGCTCACGAGGAAGACCTTGAAAAGGGTGTTGACCCACAAGAGTGTAGTACACGTATTTCAGCTCAAAGTCATTCATCTAGAATTGTGAAGGTTGAATAACAGACATGTTAGCATAGAACTGATAAGGCCTATTAGAGTCTCCAGTGTTCTCCCACGAACAACTCAAGCATTCTCAACATTCTCTGCAACGACGATCTCAGCAATCACATTCCCAACATCATCAATCTTATATCCTTCAATGTTGCACGCATGCCCTTCTTGGTCTAGTAAGACCCCTTTAACATCAGCCTCTCAAATGACTGGATTAACCATTTGTCTCTGCACGTAAGGTGTTTATCGTCATTGTACATGTACCGGTCGACACTCGTTTGTTAGCCTTCGGTTTGTGTGTTCAAACTCAAGTAGCTCCTAATTTGAAAGATTTAAGAGCTATATTTTCTTGTTGCTTATGGTACTGCACTACATGCACCTGTAACACACAAGAAGAGATAGTAGATAAAAAAAATAAAAATCAAGTCTAAATTCTACACTTAGTCTAACGGCGCTAAAATTTAATGCGCTAAAGTTACCCTTTGAGGAACTCTGCAATTTTAGAGTGCAGTTGTAATGCTTAGCGATCGAATCCACAGAAACTCTTATCACATAATAGGCTTTAGTTATCAAATTAAGTTAGACATTAGTATTGTAATGAAATAATATACAATAAGTAAAAGAGAACTGTAAGATAGATGGAGAAAGCGCTAGACCTAAACAGAATCAACATTTATTTCAGACTCACAGATGAACATATTCTAAAAGTTTATGAAGAACCATTCTAGAAGTCAAATCACAATGCTAAAATCAATCAACTTCCGTTTCAGAGAGTATCTATGTCTGGATCCTAAAATTTTGAATCTCTTTGCGAATTTAATCAATTAAAACAAGCACTAAGATCACGTTTAATAAGTCCACCAAATTCCTAAACCTAATCTCTTTGCGACTAGTTATTTAGTTCATTCAGGAGTAAGTTAGGCAATCAATGACACTCTCATATCTATTAGTTATCCTAAGATCTAGATTCCAGTTTATCAGTCCAAATTTAGCAGTAAGAACAAGCCATATGAATAACTGAACAGGCTATCAACATTGCAATTCATCATTAACCTTAGAAAACTCTAAATATAACAACTTAACTACTCAGACATAATCAAATAATACATGATCAATGACAAAAGCCTGCATAATTATACTATTGAAATAAAAAAGGAGTTTAAAACTCCTCTCTCTACTAAGAGTTCTGACTCGTCGCTCAAAGCTCTCCAAGATAAAAATAAATAAAGCATAGTCTAAAATGGCTTTGATAATAGTATATATGTGATAAAACACGTCATGGACTCGTTTGAAAATAAGGAAAACTTATAAGTCTTTCTTGCAATTTCATTAAAACACACATGTTTGCTTAATAAGGCCGAATGGGTGTCAAACTAAACCTGCAATGACTCTAAAAACAACTAGAAACCTATAATAAATACTCTACAATAGGAAATATATCATGGTAAAAACCATTAAAACCATGAGATATCAACTGTTATTGTAATAGGATCATGTCGATCTATTGTCTGCTGCTAGTCGGTTCTCATTCTACATTGAGCCACATAGTTACTCATGCGGGAAGGCGGTCTAAAAGTTATTTCATTGAGTAATTCATTTTCTTACCCCCTACTTTCCATTCCTTTGTGTGCATGACTGAAAGTAGAAGTAATGGATATGGGTAGTTGGTGGATATAAGCTGAATGAACGTGTCGGGAATCCTAGGATCAATGACAGGATACAATGGCTTTCCTTATGGTGTACAGATGTGTCCCTAAATCTGTGTTATCTGGCTTGCCCGGTGAGTGAGGTTTACAACAACGATGAGATGACTTCTCTGCCAGGGTTCTCGACTAGTGCCAGGCCTCCCAAGGGAGACTATCCACACTGCTTGCGTAGCTTCTTGGTCTAGGATCTCTGTCTCCTCCAATCTTCTCGGCACCTCCAATCTTCTACCGTATCTCGGGTCATCCGATCTTCTAGGCTTATCTGGTCTTCTTTGTTTCAGAATCTCAATCGTCTTAGCATCACCAACAACTCTCTCCAAATGAGATCATGGTTTCTTTCGATATGATGACAATGGATATAACACTTTCTTATGGATTGTTATCTCTTAATTGTGCTAATCTGAATGCTCTTTGGCTCCAGATCAGAGCAGAAACCTGATCCTCACTGCTCGTTCTCTCCACATTCTTTGTCGTTCCATTTCGTTTTTTCTGCCGTCTCCTAACACAGAGATCTCAGCAAAGGCGATAAAGAGGTGTTTGGTGATAGATATTGAGCTCTTCCTTTAATAAATATGTTGGCTCGTTGGCTACATGTTGTTTAGTGTTAGCTAACAACTCCTAACCGGTGTTTTAAAGAGGATTTGATTTAGAAGATGGAAACAAACCTGTTTTCGACCACAACATTCATTACCCCTTTGATCATCCTTAAAAAGTTAAGTGTCTTTTCTTCAAGTGAAACAACTTCTTGTGATTATCACTCATGACATTGATCAATGATACAGCCTATTTATTACTAGTTTTAGGCCATGTTATATGCTCTATTTAGGGTCTATTATGTGTGTCTAGTCTATGTTTTGAGATCTTTACAGGTCTAGGTGTGTTTTAGAGAACATTGGTGATTCTGGAGCTTTTCGAGATATAAAACTGCGCAGATGTTATGTATGGAGACATTCCAACGTTGAGATTGAGCTGATATATTGAAAGACGATAGAGCTTTAAGTTAAATTTCCAATTCCACCGGTTTGAGGTCAATAAGGATCCTGCAGCCAAAGTTATGCTTGTTTTACTGGAGAGTGGTCTGTCTGCTTCGCGAGATGAAGTTGTCGAGAGATGAATGAGTGTAGATCAAAGGCACAGCTTGGTGTCAATCGACGGTGATACCAGAAGACAGACCCGACTTGTTTTATGGCCGACTAAAGCCCAAAAGCTAACACAAATTACCATAATACCCATCGACGACCTAAAACCCTATTTATATGTTTTCTAAGCCATTGTTGAGGGCTACGTTAAAAAAGATTTCTTTTATTGATTACCAGTTTTAGGCCATGTTATAGGATCTATTTAGGGTATATTATGTGTGTCTAGGCTATGTTTTGAGGTCTTTACTGGTCCAGGTGCGTTTTGGAGATATATGGAGATACTTGGAGCTTTTGGAACATTTAAAAGAGAGGAATCCATAGCTGATCATTGAGAGAGTCTAATTACAAGACCGCCATCAAACAATGACAACATCTTGGCATCGATCGATGGTACAAGACCAAATATCGATCGATGTTTCACACTTACCATCGATCGATGACCAATTCGCAGACAACCAATCTCAAGCCCAAGTTAGAGACAAATGACGAAGATACCCTGAACGAGTTTTGACCTAGATTTTAGGGCTTTATATTTATGCTTTATGTATTGCATCAGAGGCTGTGCATATGAGGTGCACAAGTATTCTATTATAGTTTTAGAGTTTTTAGAGGTGAAGATTCATAACTCCTTAGGGAGATTTGTATATGAACCTCAGTATTTTATCTATGCATTATATTTAGATATTATTCTTAATTTAATTATGTCTGAGTAGTTATCAACTAGATTTAGGATTGAATGATGGAAATCATGGATTAGCCCAAAAGTAGGATTGCTAGGTTCAGATAATATCCATCAATTGAGTCGTGCTTAATGCTTGTATTCTAGATTAGCTAACTAGGATCTCGAAAGTATGACATAGATGACTACGAGAGTAGAATCTGTGCCAGAATAAACTCTATTGAATTAGGTTATTAGGCGGATGCGAGAAATGGTCTAGTTAGCTTGATGAACTTATCAAATCTTGTTCATACTTCCTTCTGATTTCACCATCGATCGACATCAGGCCTTAGCCGTCGATCGATGGTCTTTCCTTTTGCTCGCGTACGAGAGTTGGAGTTAACAGGGTCAGAATATTTAATATTTGAGTAATAGAATATTACATTTTCATGATTCCTATTCCCTATAGTCCATTGAGATTGAAACCCTAGATCTAGTATATTAACATTTGCATCTAGTTAGTTTAGTAGCATATTTCCATATTTACATTATTAGCGTATTTTCATATTGCATCTACACCTTCTAATAAGAAATATTTCCTTAAATCGTTTTATTTCTACCAATATATATAACTACCTAGCTTAGGTTTTAGAAATAAGAAATATATTGTGTGCCTTTGTTCTCAGTGGATTTGATCCCTAAGTACTACACCTGATCTCCCTTGGCAAGAGTATTCTTTTGTGTATTTGGATTAAGAGTTAATTTGACAGTTAATTGTTTAGGATATTTATACATTGCTAGAAAAATAAACACATTGTGTCAAATTTGACACTGTTGCCGGGGAACATTGATCGCCATTAGATTTGATTTCTAGGATTTAGTCTAGGTTTGTTTTTACTTTCAAGTTACTCAATTTTTAATTTCTTGTGTTTTAGGTACATGCAAAAGATACCAGGAGAAATAAAGGACAAGAACTACTATTCTCATACCTAGAGAAGCTCGAACGCACGAACCGTAAAGAAAGACGACAAGCATCGATCGACGGCATCTACTCAGTGTCGACTGACACCTCTTTCCAGATAGCATCGACCGACATCAGAACTCAAGCATCGACTGACGTCGACCACACGGCATCGATCAGCGAACACATACCCGCATCGATCGACGACAGCATACGAGCTCAGATGGTTGTGACTATTGCATTGGTTCAGAATGAGAACGGAGACTTGCATGATCTCAACGGTCACCTGCGTAATGCAACATGAAAAAGATAGACGGTCAGGGGGCTAGTCCCTAATACAGAAGCAGAAGCAGACGCTGCAGTAGCTCAACCTGAAGCTAACACCCATGCTGCTCAGAGAACACTGGCTGACTACAACCATCCAGACCACTTCTACGCCAACAGATCCGCCATTCGCCCTCCAGCATTTGTAGAGAAACGATTTTGAAATCAAGCCTGCTTTCTTCGGACTTGTAGCGCAGATGTCTTACCATGAATTGCGTCATGAGCACCCTATGGATCATCTGGAGTGATTTGAGGATCTAGTGATTGCTATTAAAGCGAATGAAATCCCTGAGGACTATATTTTCTGTAAGCTCTTAAAGTACTCACTTCCTAGAGAAGCTTCATATTGGCTTAAGCAGCTACCACCAGGATCTCTGACATCCTTGAAGGACATCTAGAACGCTTTCTTGCGTAACTTCTTTGATGACGCACGAGCAGAAGATCTAAGGAGCAAGATTGCTACTTTTTCACAAGAACCTTCAGAGTCTTTCAAAAACTCATGGATCAGATTCAAGTCATACAAGAGAGATTGTCCACATCACGGGTTCAATGAAGTGCAGCTTCTTAGCACTTTCTTCAGACGTATTGGATTACAATATCACGGCTAGTGAGGGGAATTCAGCACCATGAACCCTGAAGAAGCTACTAGATTGATTGAGAATAAGGCATCCAGCAGCAGTACCAAGAACACATATTTTGAGAGAAGGAAATCAGCCCCAGCTGCGAGCAAAGAGCAGATTGAAGAAGTCAAGGAAAACTGGATAGTGTTCAGACATTTCTCAAGAAGCAGGTTAGTTTTGCAGAAGTAAAAACATTAGAGTCTGGATATGATGAGATTGAAGAAGAGGATGTGAACTACATTGATGGGAATGGTTTCCAGAGACAAGGGAATCCAAGTTTCAACATGAACTCCTACGGGACTGGTCAAAGGAGAAACTTTAATCAGATTTCACAGCGAAGACCTTTCAACAACAACAAGACTTATGGATCTTCCTACTACCAAAATCCTCCTCCAAATACTCAAGAAAGTAAGATCGAAGCAATATTTGATAGAGTTTTAGAGGGACAGCAGAAGATGACTGTGGATTACGATGGGAAGATAGATGGTATGTACCTCAACCTCAATTCCAAGTTCGAAAACCTCAACACCCATGTGAAGAAATTGGAGAATCAAGTGATGCAAAAAAGTGAAACCATTAGGAGGCATGAGAGCTTGATCAAAGAGAAAATAGAGGCTGGAAAAAAGCACCACGCCAATGCATTGATTGTTGATGATTTCTGGCAGGAAGTTAAGAGAGAGAAGCCCCAAGGTGAAGATTTTTGTATGGAAAATTCCATGTCACTCGGCACTTTTCTTCCGCATCGATCGACACCAAGCATTACGCATCCATCAACGGCTAGTCCTGCAGTATCAGTGGCTTCGTGTGAATTGAATAACATTGGTTGACACAGAACTCAAAACATCGATCGATATGGACCTATAAGCATCGATCGATAATGCGACCTCAGCATTGATCGACAGAGGAGAACCCCAGTTAGACTGCCGAACCTCAATGCAAGTCTGATTGTGCGTCCAACTGTGATGGCTTCGGAACAGAATGCAGACACGTCTGAAGCTATGGATCTTGATATAGAAGATTAGGGACACTCCAAGAGGAAGCAAAAGATCCCCAAACATCAACGCAGAGAAGCCAATGAAAAAGAGATGGATAGCTTCGCCAAAAGAGTTTTCAAAATTCCTTTAGATACCTCTTTCGATGAAGCTTATTATACTCATAGATTATGGATGTTTTTCAGGGAAATAAGGGAGACAAATGATGATATAGAGATAATGTTCAATCATCTCAAAGAGAAGAGCTACTCTGATTGAATTGTCTAATGATGCAATATATTTTATGCCATTTTTATGAACCTGTTAAGAAGAAGAGAAAAGCTACTCTTATTGAATTGTCTAATGATGCAGAGCTTGTGGCCACATGTTTCTACGATTATGAGTTTCATGAGGCATCGAAAGATGGGGCATCGATCGACGCCCAACCCACAACATCGATCCACGAGCCTGCAATTCAAAAATTGATTGACACGCATGCCACATTATCGATCGACACCCACCGTTCAGAACTGATCGACAATTGCCACAACCCATCCGACCTCGAGTACGACAAAGATTACATAGAATACGGAGGAATTGCTATGGAAGAGGCTGGTGTTTATCATGTTTCCCATCAACTCGGGAAGTCGACGTCGATCGATGGTAGCCAATCACCATCAATCGATACTGGTTGTAATTCAGAGTCCGAACTAGATTCAGCAGCAGAACGCGAAAGGGAGTATGGTTATCTACAACCAGATGAGTTCGGCATTATAAGAGATCCAGACGGTCACGCAAGAGCTATGGATGGCAGAATTTTGCATGTCATGAGAGAAAATATGACAGACATATATGTGATGGCTAATGGAGCTTGAAATCTTTCGGCAACCAGTCTGATTATCGAGCATCGATCGACGGTCACCATACACCATCGATCGACACCCATCAGGCATACTGAGGTTACGGTAAAGCTTACGAAGAATACAATGCAGATTACAAAGATGATCCTCTAATTGAGTATCACGGCCTAGCACTGGAAGAAGCTTTTGGTTCAGGAAGTCCACAATCTGATCCTTTTGGTTCAGGAAGTTCACAATCAGTCGATTAGATTCTGGACTTCAACCATCCTGCAGACGATCCAGGGGTGATGAGGGATCAGATTGTGGACTTCCTGAACCAAAATCTTCTTTCAGTGCTAGGCCGCGATCAACCATCCTGCAGACGATCCAGGGGTGATCCAGGGATGACGTTAATCATCCTTCGGACGATCAAGGGGTGAACCAGTTTTGTACCTCTGATCCTTTTGGTTCAGGAAGTCCATAATCAGTCGATTAGATAAACCCACTTCTGATAAACGGTGATGTAGAGCATGGACAGAGAGCTTATGATGAAAACGGCATAAGAGTTTTCTATTGGGAAAAGAAAAACGAGTATGCCATCTACAGAGATGAAAAGGGCAATGCACGATCTATAGATGACGAAATTGTGAATGTACAAGAGGAAGATATCAGGGCAGTTATAGAACAAGCTACTATTTTTGAGCACCACTACATATGTTTACCTGAATATGCAGCAAAGATCGCTATGTCTATGAAGAAGCAAGAGACATACAGTAGAGCAGAGATTGACGATATCGTGCATGAGATCTACAAAGCTCAAGAGATGTTACTGAATGATTTCTACAAGAGGCTTGATGATGTATATTATCCTATAGACAATTGCCTTACCAGTTTTGCTACCCGCATGAGATGAAGCAAGATTTGGATACTGTTCAAAGACAACATGCGAGTGGACCAGATAGAGTGACATTGATCGACGACAACATCTTACCATCGATCGACACTAATTTCGACAGACAAAAGTGCACAGCAGAAACACAATTATAAGAAAGGTTCAATGAGATTGCTTTTTCTCAGAGCCTGATAACAGAAGATATTTCTCAGAAATTGGAGGATATATCACAGACTACAGCTGCCAGACTTAGAATGCTCCAGCGCAGTATTGAGAATCTACAAAGGATAACGCATTCAGTGGAGGTTACTAAGGAGATCATAAAGAATGAAAAGCCCAGAGGAGATGAAGCAGTGAGAAGCTTCTTTGGTACATGGTTTAAGAAGAGAAAAGAAGATGGTGACACTTGCTTTCCAAGTGTTGATCCTCCTCCATTCTAGTCAGAAAGTTGAAAACGTCGAGCTTAAGACTATAACCAAGAGCTGAGTGGGAGGCAACCCACTGTTTAGTAAGTTTTTATTTAGTTATTACTTATACTGCTATTTATTTCGATCTTTTGATTATTACAGAATGTTTAAATCACCATCGATCGACACCATAGAGGCACCATCGGTCGACAATGTCTCGCGGCCATCGATCGACCACATCAGCCTACCGTCGATCGATGCTCTCTTACACAGAGAGGTATCGAGTTTTCTACTTAATCTATTTACTTATGATATTATTTTTCCAAACCAATCCGGGGCGGATTACACTGGAGACAGTGTAATTTAAGTTTGGGGGAGGTTCACCAACACTATATATTTGTTTTTGAGTTATATATATATAAGTTTTTCTTAAAGTTTTATTGAGTGAAGAAGGGGACAATGATCAAAAATTTATTATTGACTGACTACACTTTAGCACCATTCTTAGAAGGTTGTTTACACATATTACTAGAGCTACTAAAGTGGATCATCATGCAGCTATATCACACTTGGTTAGAAAGTTTGAAGGAACCGAAGCTGATTTCCAATACTAATCCATACATTATTTCCTTGCTTTGGGATTTGCTATAACTTCTGCAAGTCTGGAAGGTAAAACTCTGTGTGCCTTTGATTCCCCTCTCTCTTCCCTTCAGAGAAAAAAGGAATCAAACAGGATTTGGTGGCTACAACCATTAAAGCTTGATTAATATGATTTTAGAAAGAGATAAAGGTCAAAAAGAAGTGAACAGGATCTGGTGGCAAAAACCATTAGGGCTTGATTCATGGAAACGTGTCCAAATATCTCATTCAACTAAAAAAATAAAAAGATACTCTCAAAGGAAGGGAGATATTGACTGAGAAGAAGTGAGAAGAGAGAGATGAATGAATCAGAGAATACTACCTGTGTGTTCAGATACTTGCAGAGGTAAGAGTCCATATATCTGTTGATCGATACTCCCAAAGTAAAGCCTGCACTTTTATTCTATGCAAAGAAATGAAATCAGTAGAGGGGCGAGTCAGACTAGTATTCGCTAAGTTATTGGTATTGCTATACTAGGATAGGGTATATAAAATCTCTCTGTGATTGACTTGATAGGATGTGGTTGTAATAAAGTAGGGTGACATTTATATTTATACATTATATGAGTCTTCGCTTTTCAAAACATCTTTAAAAGGCTTGTTTGCTTGAGGACAAGCAAAATGTTAGGTCTGGGGGAGTTGATATAGCCTATTTATTACCAGTTTTAGGCCATGTTATAGACTCTATTTAAAGTCTATTATGTGTGTCTAGGCTATGTTTTGAGGTCTTTACAGGTCCATGTGCGTTTTGGAGATATATGGAGATACTTGGAGCTTTTGAAATATTTAGAAGAGAAGAATATGTAGCTGATCATTGAGAGAGTAAAAGTACAAGACCGCCAGCGATCGATGAAAAAATATTGGCATCGACCGATTGTACTAAACCAAGATTTATCGATGTTGCACACGTGCCATCGATGGATGACCAATTCGCAGATACCAGATCTCAAGCCCAAGTTAGAGACAAATGACGAAGATACCCTGGACGAGTTTTGACCTAGATTTTAGGGCTTTATATTTATGCTTTATGTATTGCACCAGAAGGTGTGCAGATGGGGTGCACAAGTATTCTATTATAGTTTTAGAGTTTTTAGGGGAGAAGATTCATAACTCCTTAGAGAGATTTGTATTGGAACCCCAATATTCTATTTATGCATTTTATTCAGATTATTACTCTCACTTTAATTATGTCTCAGTAGTCATCAACTAGATTCAGGGTTGAATGATGACAATCATGGATTAGCCCAAAAGTAGGATTGCTAGGTTGAGATAATATCCATCAATTGAGTTGTGCTTAATGCTTGTATTCTAGAGTAGCTAACTAGGATCTCGAAAGTAGGCTGTGGACGACTACGAGAGTAGGTTCTGTGCCAAAATGGACTATATTGAACTAGGTTGTTAGGTGCATGTGAGAGCTGGTCTAATTAGCTTGGTGAACTTATCAAATCTCGTTGATACTTCCTTCTGATTTCACCATCGATCAACATCACGCCTTAGCCTTCGATCGATGGTCTTTCCTTTTGCTCGCATACGAGAGTTGGATTTAAAGGGTTAGAATATTTAGTATTTGAGGTTTAGAATATTTACATTTTCGTGCTTCCTATTCCCTATAGTCCATTGAGCTTAAAACCCTAGTTCTAGCATATTAATATTTGCATCTAGTTAGTTTAGTAACATATTTCTATATTTATATTATTAGCATATTTCTATATTGCATCTACACCTTCTAATAAGGAATATTTCCTTAAACCAATTTATTGCTACCAATATATATAATTACCTAGCTTAGTCTTTAGAAATAAGAAATCTATTGTGTACCTTTGTTCTTTGTGGATTCGATCCCTAAGTACTACACATGATCTGTTTTGGAAAAAGTATTGTTTTGGGTGTTAGGATTAAGGGTTAATTTGACAGTTAATTGTTTAGGATATTTATACCCTGCTAAAACAATAAACATACAGTTTCAATCAACTTGGCCGGTGTTTCGCTTTCCTGAAGCAAAGAATTCCTTTGAATTCTTAAACAAAATAATGCCATCAAATTATTAAAAAGCAAGATAACTTTCTATGAACTGTTAAATTGGGAAAAATCAATCCAAGGTAAACGGAGACTCGTTTCATCTACAAATGACATTCGATTGGTAGGAACTTATAAAACACGTAGTCTTTATACAATAAGATAATCAGTTGGAACTCTCGAGGGACTGAAAATGACCTCACGAGGCCTAAAAGAGATGCATAAGCATCACCCAAAATAGTATTCTTATTAGAAATGAAAAAAAAAAGCGGAGAATAATTCGGAAGCATCATCATTCAGAATGATTTAGATTTGACTATTAGTTTACCCTTGAGCACTCGGCCGAAGCGGAGAATAAGAAGCCTTTGTTTTATATAGATGATTTTAAGATTAATGTTGTTGGGATCAAAATCAGTCCAACAAAATCAATGGCTAAATTCCTTCGAGAAATTGTACCGTAAGAAAATATGAGCCAAAAACGTCGAAGAAACTACATCGCATAATCAGAGCCTATATGAATAAGGATAAAATAATAAATTTGTATATTTCATCACAGACAACGAATGGAATATTTTGAATGCTAACATGAGATATGCGGAAAAACGTTCTTTCATAAGGTTTTTACAAAAAATGACGAGTTTTATTAAATTATCTTCCATGAAAAGAAATTCAGAAATTTTCCACTGAAAAACTCTCGTAAAAAAATATACAAGATAATATTCCGCAAAAAAACTTTCAGAAAATAATTGTTTGAAAATTGTATAAAATAAGGAACAAGAGAAAGACTTCATCACTCATGGGACCCACTTTCCTCTCTCCGCTCTTTTCCTCATCGCCCTCCAAGCATTGATCCCTTGCTTCTAATCTCCCTTCAAGATTATATTCAAGTTTCTAAACGCTCTCCAAGCCTGGAGTCAAGCTTCTAAACGCCTATGAAGCAAACATCACCACTCCTATCACCAACCAAGCTTTTGCACGACTACGAAGCCTTCTCTCTCCTCTCTCTTCATTTGTAAATTCCCTCCAAGCCTCATCTTTCTTCCTAAACGCTCTTCAAGCAATCCTAAATGCCCTTCAAGCAATCCTAAATGCCCTTCAAGCAATCCTAAACGCCCACAAAGCTTTCCTAAGCGACCGTCAAGCCCCTCTACAATTTTCATCGCCTATCAAGCTCCTTGTTGCTTCTCATCACCCTTCAGGCTCTCTTAAACGCCCTTCAGACTATCCTAAATTCCCATCAAGATCCCCTCATCACCCTTCATGCTTTCCTCAACACCCATGAATCATAATCTCTCCTCTCTCTTAATTGCTCATCACCCATGAAGCCCTCTCTTTGCTGCGACTGCTGTTCAACATGTTTTCAATTAAATCTCGTCCGAAACATCTCTTGTTTCTTTGCAATCATGGTTTCCATT
The DNA here is from genome assembly GCA_905132885.1 of Moricandia moricandioides. NCBI lineage: Eukaryota > Viridiplantae > Streptophyta > Magnoliopsida > Brassicales > Brassicaceae > Moricandia > Moricandia moricandioides. The sequence goes on from CAJHQQ010000072.1 coordinate 302,207, forward strand.
GTTATTGTACGAAGAAAACGAGCAAGACATTGGTTTCTCGTAAAATTCTATGTCAAACGTCGAGTCGAGGATGGTTAACATATACCATCTTGTTTTTGAAAAACTGAAATGATTGTCAAGAGAGATCAGGTGTAGTACTTAGGGATCAAATCAAAAATTTCTCTAAGAAAAGTCATAAAAATGCATGTCATAAAACGGTCCAAAACGACCTAAAACACGATGAAAGCCCACTTATAACTTAGATTGAGAACCAGCCCGGATTGCAATGACTTTTCACTTGACTTAGATAAAGAAAAATGGAGAAGAAGGATAAATGTGATGTTTTCAAGATAAACATGATTTTTTTAGAAGATAAGGAAAATCTCCATAAAAGGATAAACTCGATGCAAGGCGCAAGAGGACAGACAATCGACCTTGGAGGTCTATATAAAGAGACCTTAAGAAGAGGGGACAAGGGACACAAGAAAATTCTTAGCAACTTAGCACTGAGAGCAATTTTAGGCAATTTTGTTTTTGTTATCGAGTTGTGACTCAAATAGATTTAAAGCTTTAGGTCGTTTGAAATAGATAACTCACTGATCTCATGTGGCCGTAGCTTTTACACCCTTTTGTAATAATCACGACGCTCTCATGCGGATTAAAAATAAGATCATCTTTCTCTTTGCTCAAAATTCATATCGTTGTACTTTGTTTTTTATAGTTTGATTATTTATCGTTGGCTTTGCAGAGATCAGGATCCTCAAGGTAAATGGAGAATCTATAATTTCCTCCATTAAATAAAATCGGCAGTGAGAATTTTGGTTCCCACAAATTTTTTCTTTTCGAACAATATAATGATTAATGTAGAGGAAATAATTGATGGAATGAAAATCTACATGAAATTTGTTTATGGGGATCTTGTTTTAGAGTGAAGGAAACAATATGGATCGTCTTATGCGTTTGGCAACAGCGAGAAATGGACAATGGTTAACAATATGTGATTTCAATGAGATTAAAGACACCATGAAAAAGAAGGGTATGAGATGCTCAGATAGCTCATTTTTACCGTTCAAACAGATGTTGAGTGATTGTGAAATGCTGGCTAGACTGAGATCTTGGTTAGGGAAAGGGGACGCACAAATGTTAAATGTCAACTAGAGTGAGCTCTAGGGAACGAAGGCTGCGATGAAAAACTCCCTCATTCGATGCCTCACTATTTAAGCATGTGGGGATCGAATCATCTTCTCGTTCCCCCAATCATTTTCGTCAAGCCAATGAAAAAGAAGGGGGTATTAGACGCTCAGATAGCTCCTTTTTACCTTTCAAACAGATGTTGAGTGATTGTGGAATGCTGGCTAGACTGAGCTCTTGGTTAGGGAAAGGGGACGCACAAATGTTAAATGTCAACTAGAGCGAGCTCTAGGGAACGAAGACTGCCATGAAAAACTCCCTTATTCGATGACTCACTATTGAAGCATGTGTGGATCGAATCATCTTCTCGTTCCCCCAATCATTCTCGTCAAGCTAAATAAAGCCAAGAGATTTTAAAATTTGATAAGAGATGGCTATACCAAGGAGATTCAACAAGTGATTGGAGGGATGGAACTCTCCAGATCTTCTGACAGATGAAAATATCATGGACCATATCTCGGATTGTCAGAGACCTTTGAGCCAATTGAGATGACAAAATGGCATATATTTTGGAAAACCCTGTGGAGGAAATTAAAGGTAATGTTGAAAGTATATACGCAAATGATGGTTTATCTATTGAGGATTTAGCGGCTCCTTTACACGTAATATATGATGGTCTTAAGGTGGAAGAAAATTTTTGTAAGTAGAAGAGTATAAGGCTTTAGCTACGAGAAGGGGATATGAACTCAAATTTTTTCCATGCACTAACCAAACAAATACAAGCAAGAAACAGAATTCATGTAAGATGGATGATTCGAGAAATATGGTAGACAGAAGAAGAACTAGTAGACATTGCTACCAGCTATATCATATATATTTTTTAATCAACAAACCCATAAGAGATTGACAAATTGATAGAAATATTACCTCGACTATCACTGATACAATTAACGAGGATTAAACATATCCAGTCAAATCATGGAAAGTCAAACTTGCTTTGTTTGCGATGCACCCGGAAAAGGCCCATGTACCAGATGGTATGCGGCTCTGTTCTCAGAAGTTCTGGATATATTGAAGGAAGATTTAACCCACATGATTAATGATTTCCTTTCTAAGAGTATTATGGCTCTCGAATTGAATGATACGAACATTTGTCTCATTCCTCAAAAAGACAAGCCTACAGAGATGGCACAGTTTCAACCAATCTGTATGTACAATATTAGTTACAAGATAATCTCCATAGTCTCATGCCAGCGATTAAAGAGACTAATACCAGATTTTATATCAGAAACCCAGTAAGCCTTTTCTGATGGGCAACAGAACACATAATATATAATGATCACACAAGAAATTTTCTTTGTGCTGAGAACAAATCCGGGAGGAGGAAACAAGACGATGGTCATGAAGATAGACATGAGTAAATCCTATAACCGAATGGAATGGGATTTTAATAAAGCTCCATGTAGTAGATGAGATTTTTGGCAACAATGATCAACTAGATAAAGCAATGCATAATGTCTGTCAAATGTCATTTTTTGATGAATGGTCGGCCCAAAGGTAATATTGTCCCTAATAGGGGATTATGTCAAGGAGATCCTCTGCTTCCTTTCATCTTTATTCTATGCACGAAAGCGGTTGTTAGACTTCTTAAACATGTGAAGATCAATGAAATATAATGGGGATATGTGTCTCACGCGCAAGTCCTCCGGTGTCACACCTTCTTTTCGCTGATGATAGTATTTTCTTCTATATGGCAGAGCACCGTGAATGTGATGAAGCTGTTAGTGTCTTAACTTTCATAACTTATCTTTGGGTCAGAGAGTACCTGCTAATGGTCAGAGAGTACCTGCTAATGTGAAGCAAAATATCAAATTTTATTTGGGAATTGATATAACAAAGATAGAAATGGGATCTTACTGAGGAATTACAGAGGATATCAGCAGTTAATAGTGATTTTTTCTTTTGTTTATATAAAGGATTGATTACAACATAGTTAACGGCTGCCGCAAGATGGTTGTTGAAAGGAGGAAAGGAATTTTTGACAAAATATATCGCAATAGCCCTTCTAACCTATGTTATATCTAGCTTCCTATCTTCTTGAAAATTTCTGAAAGCTCGAAAGTGCCACGAACATACCTGGTGGAGCTCAAATCTGACTAAAACGGGGATTCCTTGGGCCAAATCGAAGAAACTATGGAGCCCAAAAGATAAAAGTGGTCTTGGTTTTTTTATGATCCATGAATTTAGTCCTGCGTTGTTGGGCAAATAGTTGTGGCAGCTAGTAAAATTCTAGACTCTCTCCTCAAAAGAGTTTTGTGCAGTCAGTATTAGACACAGTTCACCTTTGAGATCAAGTCCTATTAATAGACCATCTTACGTATGGACAAGTATTTTAGTAGCTAAACTATTACTGGCATTTAAGGATCAGAAAAAGGTGCAATATGGTTTTGAGATTAGAGATTGGGAGGATCGTTGGATTCCAAAGAAGCCAGAGAGGCCAGCTCAGGTGATACGTGCTCAAATTACCATAGAGCTACTGACTAGTCTCTCAAGTAAGAGGTTCATCTGTAGTACGTAGAGATCAAATATACATAGAGTGAGGGAACATAATAGATGGGAGAATCACCTTAGTTAAGCTAGGCAATTAATAAGATTTTATAATATGTAAATAAGAAAATTATTGGTTTGTAAACAAGTAAGGTAAATAACTTGATCTAGGGTTTTCAGGTAGTGGATTATAATGGATAGAAGACAAGAAGTTTTCAATAATAGAAAATGAATTCAATTAGTAAAGATATTATAATTTATATATATATATCCTATTGCTAAACTCAGAGTCTACAACTTTCGTGTTCAAACTCGGAGTGACCGTTGATCGATGATATGCAAACAACATCGATTGATGGCTTTCTTAGTCAAGAATTAAGCGATCAGATTCGATTGGTTCACTTAGAATCACTAGACCATTCTATCGATTGTCCCTAGTAATTTAAGCTCACCACGATTTATTCAGGTAATGATCCTACTCTCGCAATTGTCAATTATCCTAAGATCATGGTTCTAGTTAGTTACTCTAGAACGCAAGCAATAAGCACAATTCCATTGATAGATCTAATAATCACCCTAGCAATTCTATTGTTTGGCTAATTCATCAAAACTTTTAATAAATCCCAAAATCTAACAAGGTGACTACTTAGACATAGCTAAGCAGAATATAATCATAAACATGAAATAATGCATAAAACAAAGAATATGGATAGAAAGTGGGGTTCCAATACAAAGTTTCAAGAAGTCTTGATCTTTTCCCTAAAAACCCTAAACTTCTATGTTTGTTATGAAAATTATGAAAGCTTGCATAAATTTGTCGTGTGCATAAAACACTAGCAAAGACTATATAAACTAGATAAAACACATCAAGGGGCAATCATGTAATTTCTGTGACTTTGGCTTCAAGTCGGCTACTCTTTGAGTTGGGCTTTTGCGCGTCGACCATCAATCGAAGGCAAGAGTGCGTCGTCGATCAACATAATACTCTGTCTCGACTCATACTTTTCTGAATTCGACCAGCTACAGGGTTCCTCTCTCTCTGAGCTCTAGAAAGCCTCATAATCTCTACAATGCTCCAAAATGTACCTGGACCTGAAAAGACTCTAAAACACATCCTAGACACATATAAAGAAGCAAAATAGGGCCTATAACATGGTCTAAAAGTGATAAATACTGAGACCTATTAACTCTCCTTGACTTGACATTTTGCTTTTCCTCAAGCCAAACAAGGGTAAACATGTGGAAGATGTTTGAAAAACAGGGACTCACAAAATCTCTGGCTTATCATTATCACCTTTACTATGTTGAAACCGCTTGAAACAAGTGTCAATCTTAGAGAAAATTCATATAACTTATCCCAGTACAACATCCAAATCCATTCTTCCAACATCATAGCAAATTCTAGCTTGACTCACCCCTCTACTAACCTCATTTTTTGCATAAAATAAAAGTGCAGACTTTACCATGGAAGCATCAATCAGAGGACACATGGACTCTTACCCCTGCAAGTATCTGAACACACATGCAGTCTTCTCTTATACCTTTCTTCTCTCTTTCTCTCTTCTCTGGTTCTCTTTATATTATTTTTTATAAGTCCAATGAATCAATGATGCCGATATAGTCCTTCTTGTTCATCTTTCTTTCTTTTTTCTCTTATTTTATTTTATTTTATTTTATTTTGACAAGTGCAGGCGAATAATGGGGTCGCAAGTATTTTACCTACCCATTGCTTCCAACAATTTGTGATCATTCCTCCATAAATTAGAAGAATGAGATCATATGTAATTTACCTACTCCTTCCAATCTTTTAGGAAATCATCTCAATCTTTTATTTTTATAGATGCCGAAGAGAGAGAGAGAGAGAGAGAGAGAGAGAGAGAGAGAGAGAGAGAGAGAGAGAGAGAGAGAGAGAGAGAGAGAGAGAGAGAGAGAGAGAGAGAGAGAGAGAGAGAGAGAGAGAGAGAGAGAGAGAGAGAGAGAGAGAGAGAGAGAGAGAGAGAAGAGAATCTGATGCACACAGACTTTTACCTTCCATACTTGCAAAAGGAATCCGATCAAATGTATTGAAACCCACAAAGCAAGCAAATAAGTCAAAGTATGTTGGAGGTTAGCTTTGGTTCCTTCAAACTTGCTAAGCAAGTGTAATATAGTGGCATGACGATCCATTTTGGTATCTCTAGTACTCTCTGCATTCAACAAATCAAGAATGGTGCTATAAAATGGTTAGATAATAAGTAAAAAATTTAATATGATCATAATCCCCTTTTTGACTCAATAAAACACATAAGAATAAAACTCTAAAATATAAAGAAATATCAGTAAACCTCCCCCTGTCTTAAATAACACTGTCCCCAGTGTCATCCCATCTCGGTTAGGTGGGAAAAAATTGAAACATAAGTAAAAGTAATGAAGACAGTCAAAAATACCAGACTCTGTTACGAGTGTAGATCGATGGTAATGTTATGATGTCAACCAATGGTGATCGGTATCGATCGATGATGATCGGTATCGACCGATGGTTGTGCTCCATCGTTGAATGATGGCGTTTCTCGATCTTAATTTTTTACTTTAAATGAAGAAAAATACAAAAATTAGTAAAATCATGAAAATAAAATAAATTTAAAACATACCTGATAGGGTGTTGTGTAACGACCCGCTCCCGATGTATTTTTATTTGCTAAAGATTAAGATCAAGGAGTGGTTTCTTTGTGAGAGAGAAAAATATTTCTAAGTGTTGGAACACTTGTATTCGTCAAGAATGGAATAAGAACTCGATTTTTTGCTAAGTATCGAATTATCCATGCTAGCTAAGTGTTATTAACTAAGATAAATGGCGATAACTAATCATAAAACGATCGGAGTATAAGCAAGGTATCGAGGGACCGTGGAGCCAACTAAGGAAAGTTCGGTCCTTCGAGAATGCGGGTTCCAAGTAAGGAAAGTTGACTAGTCATTATTGACGAGATTATACGTAAGGAAGGTCGGGTTGGCGGGAGTCATACAAGGAAATAATTGTAGATCAGTCAAGCCTTTAAGGGCAAGTTTTTACCAAGCCGATTAAGGAAACTGCACTTAATTCTCGCCTTGGTGAGCAAGTCCAAGGGTATTATAAAAGGGACCTCCAGCTCTTAGTTTTGAAAACATCTCAAAGAAAGTCCTAGAGAGAGGTCAGAGCAAGAACGCAGTTCTAGAGAGAGAGTTGGGAAAGAGAGGATCCAACAAGGAGAACCGTAGGAACCTTCGCCAGAAAACGCAGCTGAGTTCAGAGTCTTCAATCTTTTAAGATCAATTCAGGTGAGGATGCGATTCGTGACAGTCCAATAAATATTGTTTTGCCTATTTGATTCCTTAGGATTGAATTGTTCTTGGATAGAATTCGTTTATGGTAAGTTCGTTCATAATGTTCTTAGGAAAAATGTGTGATGGAAATTGTTTATGGAAAGTTCGTTCTTCGTTCTTCGAGATAGTTCTCAAGGATCAAAGAACGTTCATACATTCATAGGATATTTCCATGATAGATTGTGAAAGGATGTTATGTTTTATTGAGATGTTTACGTGAAATACTTAGATTTGATCCGACAAGAATTGAAATGTTAGATTGAAAATGTTATTGAAACAAAGTGAGAATTGAAGTAATTTAAGGAACGTACGGGATTAGAAGAACATGATTAAGTTAAGGAAAGTATGATTTGGCTTCGGCCGTGTATGTTGGCTTCGGCCGTTATGGACCTCCGGGTCGCAGGTTGGCTTCGGCCGTAATGGACCGACGGGTCGCTGGTTTGGCTTCGGCCGCAGGTACGGCTACGGCCGCAGGTACAGCTACGGCCGCAGGTACGGCTATGGCCACAGGTATGGCTACGGCCGCAGGTTGTCTACGGCCATAGGTTGGCTTCAGCCAATGGTTTGGCTACGGCCATAGGTTGGCTTCGGCCAAAGGTTTGGCTACGGCCAAAGTCTGATGGACTTCGGGTCAGAATGTTAGGATATGTTAATGTAAAATAATGATAGAATCGGATGTTAGGTTGTTTGTTTGGATGCATGAAAATGGATAAGTAATAGGAAAAATGGCTAAGTAAGAAATGATGGAAAACTAAATGCTAAGTTGATAGAATGGGACTGCTAGGTTGGAATGGGAATTTGATTGATTAATTATTGGACTATAGTGGGAGGTATTGAGCGTCCTCACTTAGTACTTTTGTATGCTCATGCCTCCTTTTGTGATGCAGTTGACGAGTAGTTGTTTGGACCGGAGCGCGGGACGATGAAGACCATCGGGACGGGGTATTCAGTATTGGGATTGTTATGGGATTTTTATGGGAATTTTTACGAACCTTATCTCATACGATTATGATATGTTGACTCGAATTTATTATTAAAACTACAGTATTTACTTATGTTACTTAATGAAAGATTTCCAAATTTTTTTTACTTAGAATTTATCTTACGACTTCACAAAGATTTCTGGGTTCGGGTGTTTCATGTTGCCTCCCACTCAGTGTTTGGTTATAGTCTCTAGCTTGACATTTAGAACTGTTTGGACTAAGATGGGGTTAGATCATCACTTGTTGGAAAACAAGTGTCCACATCCTCTTTTCTAATCTGGACCAGGTACTAACGAAGCTTCTTATGGCTTCTTCACTTCTGGTTCGCAGTATTTTTTTTATGAGCTCAACTTAACTCATCTTTTCCTCAAGGCGATCAACACATTTGTGTAACCAACCTATCTTGCTATCTGTGGGTATGTATATGTCATCCAATCTCCTGGAAATATCTTCCATCATCATGTCTTGAGATGCATAAACTCCATCATGTTTATCTTCTAGCAGGTTCTCGGTTACCAGTCTTGGTCGGAATGGTCCGTGGATAGCGTCGATCGATGGTCAGAATCGTTCGTCGATCGATGGTCCTTCGTCAGCTTCTTTCTGTTGTTGTTTCTGAACCATCTGAAGAGTAGAGTCTATCTTTTGCCTCATATCCTCCATGGACGTATTAACCAGATAATACTGTTGTTGAATGAGTAATAGATATCATCAATCCTCTTGTACTAATCCTCCATCAACATCTCATGGGCTCTGTAGATGCTATGTACCATGTCCTCTACTTCTGCTCTACTTTAGTAGTCATCTGATGGCTTAGTTTCCTCAAAATTCTATGTTGGTAAACCCAGATGAGTGTAACCAACCACTTCTGCTCTTTGGAGAATCATTCTCATGTCCTCCTTTGACACGTTAATGATTCTGCCATCTATGTCCCGTGCACTGTCATCTTCATCTCTATAAACTCTATACTCATCTCTGGTTTTCAAACAAAATCTTCTCCTAGCTGGATCCTTATAGGATTCTTACCCTTTTGTCAAATTAGCATCGATTGATGATATAAGGCCATCGTCAATCGATGTCGCAATCTAGGTTTCATCGGTTCCTCTGAAATATCAAGCTTCATCTAGTGCAAGAGCACGGTACTCGATTTCTTCTTCTTCTAGATAAGATTCGTCGTAATATGGGTTATCTGTATCATGCCCTAGGTTAAGCTTTTCGTCGATCGATGTCAAAGGGTGGGTATCGATCAACTGTTGGTTTGCATCGTCGACCGATGTCTTGGGCTGGGCATCAATCGATGCTCCATCGTCAAGGTCATTCTCTTGCTCGAAACTGCAGAAACATGTGGCCACAAATCCTAGTTCATGAACCAAATCAGTGAAAGCATTCTTGGTTCTAGTTTGAACATGCTCATTGTAGTTATTTTTATCAATAAGACATAGATACAACATGTTTGCCTTCATGTCGCATACTGCTCCTACCGTGTCCATGAAAGCTCTTCCAAGTAGCAGGGATGAATTCTTCTCCACTTATACATCCAAGACATGAAATTCTACATGAATTACGGCATCGCTGGTTTGCACTTGGAGGTCCTTGACTATGCCTCCTGAATTTACCATAGAGAAATCAACAAAATTTAATGAATCAATAGAAGGATACACTTTTAAGCTTAGCACCTCTGACATGGTTCTTGGCGTAATGCTTACTTAAGAACCGGTGTCGCAGGTGCATGAGTGTAGTCATGTCCCTTAATGTTGCAGGGAACCACAAACTTCCCAGGGTCGTTTCTCTTCTACAACTTGATCCTCTGCATTATCTTCTTCCTCAAATGATTGAACATTTTTTCAATGTCCTTATCAGCCTCCTTAGTTTCTCTGAAGAACATCCACAATCTATGAGTGTAATAAGCGTCCTCGAATGGGGGTTTTTAAAGGGATTCTGATGACTCTATTAGCAAAGATGTCCATCTCTTTCTCTTTAACTTCCTTTCTAAGATGCTTAGGGAGCTTCTTTTTTCCTTTAGAATGTCCATCCATAGCTTCCTCAATTACCGTAGGGACTGGTTCATTTGTTTGTCTTGGTTTGGGTAGGGTGGTTTTCGAGTGCCTGTTAGCATATAAAAGACTCACGTCTATGCTTGGAAACTGACATCCCTTTGTTTTGAACGGCCGTCGATTGATAGTAGGTTCCGGCTATCGGTCGATGTACATCTCTTCACACAATCCGACGGATTCTTTAGGTAACTTCAATCTAACTTCATATGACGATCGATGGTCGTTCGAACAGGACAGGGGATTGTCACGAGTTTCTTCCTCCTGGTGCCTAACTTCTTCCACTACTTTCCAAAAATCTTCATTTATGATGGCACTGACGTGGTGCTTCTGTCCAGCCTCAATATTCTCCTTGATCAAGGCTCCTTCTCTCCTCATAGCTTCACTGGTCTGAACAACTTGATTCTCTATCTACTTCACATGGGCGTTGAGAGCTTCAAATTTAGTGTTGAGTTTAACTTAGACATCATCAATCTTTCCATTGAAATCCATTGTCATCTTCTACTGTCCCTCTAGAACTTTGTCAATCATGGCTTCAATCTTGTTCTCTTGGGTATTTGATGGGGTCTTCTGATAACAGGAGGCTCCATAGGTCATGTTATTGCTGTAGGGTATCTGATGCTGTGATCCTTGGTTGTAGAGTTTATGTTGCTGTGGTTTCCATATCTCTGTAATCCATTTCCACCAACAAAATTCATATCCTCTTCTTCACCGTTCTCATTATCAGATCCTATAGCTTCTAAATCTTCTGCAAAGCTAACTTGCTTCTTCATAAACCTCAAAACACTATCCAACTTGCATGTTACTTCTTCCATCTGATCCTTGGTCAGTGTAGCGACTGATTTCTTCCTCTCGTGATCATTGTTCTTGGTGTTTTTGCTAGCTGCCAAATTCTTTATCAATCTGGTAACCTCTTTCGGACTCCTAGTGTAGAAGTTTCCCTCACTAGCTGTGTCTAAAGCAATATGGTATGATAGCTCAATACCTATAAAGAAGTGCTGAGAAGTTGCACTTCATTGAGTTCATGGTGTGGACAATCTCTTTGGTAGGATTTGAATCTAATCCAGGAGCTTTTGGAAGACTCTGCAGGCTCCTGTGTGAAAGTAGAAATTCTGATCCTCAAATCCTTAGCTCTAGCATCATGAAAGAAATTACTCAGGAAGGGAATTTTGATGTTTGTCCATGAAGCACCTCCTAGTGGTAGCTGCTTAAGCCAGTATGAAGCATCTCAAGCAAGCGAATACTTGAAGACATTTCATAGAAGGTAATCCTTAGGGACTCCATTATCCTTGATGCAGAGATAAGATGATCAAATTGCTCCAAATGATCCATAGGATGCTCATGAGAAAGACCATGAAATGGTGTATCTGCCAAAAGTGTGAAATAGGATGGTTTTAGATCAAATTCGTTCCTCTGGAATGATGGAGGACGAATAACAGATCTGTTGGCATATAATTGATATGGACGATTGTAATCTGCCGACGTTCTGGGTTGAGCAGAGCAGCTTGGGCCTCAGCTCTAGCTTGAGCAATAACAGATTCTTCAGCAGCTGCTTCTGTTTCAGGGATTACAATCCCCTGATCATCAATTCTCTGACCTGTTTTATTACCGATATAGCCTATTTATTACCAATTTCAGGCCATGTTATAGGCTCTTTTAGGGTCTATTATGTGTGTATAGGCTATGTTTTAAGGTCTTCACAGGTCCATGCACGTTTTGGAGATATATGGAGATACTAGAAGCTTTTGGAACATATAGAGGAGAATAATCCATAGCTGATCATTGTGAGAGTCGAAGTACAAGTTTTTCGTCAATCGAAAACACAACCTTTGAGTCGACCGACGTTACATTACCAAGAGGTCGATCACAACCTTTGCGTCGACCGACGTTACATGACCAAGATAGATCGTTGTTGCACATCTGACATCGATCGATGAACAATTCGCAGACAGCCGATTTCAAGCCCAATTTAGAGATATGACAGAAGATTACAAGATTACACTTGGACGAGTTTTGACCTAGACTTTAGGGTTTTATATTTGTACTTTAAGTATTGCACCAAATAGGGTGTGCTGTGATGGAGTAATGGGTGCTAGTAAGTGTGTTTTGTTGTATGCACCAGCACTCCATCATAGTTCTAGGATTTATTTGGGGGATTTGCATTGGAACCCTAGTGTTTTATCTATGCACTATATTCAGATTATTATTATTACTTTGATTATGTTTGAGTAGTTATCAACTAGGTTTAGGGTTTATTAATGTTATTGATGGTTAGCCAAACAATAGAATTGTTAGGGTTATTATTAGATGTATCAATAGAATTGTGTTTATTGCTTGTGTTCTAGAGTAGCTAACTAGAACCCTGATAATAGGATAGTTAGGCGAAAGCGAGAGCATGGTCTACTACCAAAATTAATTCTGTTGAGCTAGGTTTCTAGAAAAAAACGAGAGTTGATTTAGTTAATCTACTGAACTTATCGAATTAGGTCATAAAGCTTGACTCAAGAAACCATCGATTGACGCATGATGATTGCCATCAACTGACGGTCATTTCGTGTCAACAAGCGAGAGCTGAGACATTGGACTTAGTCAATAGATTAGACTCGAGGCGAGAGCTTGTCGTCTTTTACATTAGATATCGAGTTCTATGATTAAGACCTTAGCTTCTAGCCTCTATAATCCACTTCCCTGAAACCCTAGATCTAGCATATTTACATTTACATCTAGTTATTTTATTAGCATATTTCCATATTTACTTTATTAGCATATTTCCATATTTACATTATTAGCATACTTCCATATTTACATTACTAGCATATTTCCATATTGCATCTACACCTTCTGATAAGGAGTATTTACTTAAATCAATTACTTGTTACCAATATAAATATAATCACCTAGCTTAATCTTTAGAAATAAGAAATCTATTGTGTGCCATTTTTCTTTGTGGATTCGATCCCAAAGAGTATTGTTTTTGTGTTAGAGAATAGTAAACACCACGCATGTCAAATTTGGCGTCGTTGTCGGGGAACATTGATCGCTATTAGATTTAGTTTCTAAGATTTATTCTAGGTTTGTTACTTTCAAGTTACTGACTTTTTTTTTCAGTTGTATGCAAAAGAGTAACAGGAGAAACAAAGGATAAGAATTACTATTCTCAGACCCACAACGACTCGAGCATACTATCCTCAAAGAAAGACAACAAGCATCGATCGACGGCACCTACTTAGCGTCGACCGACACTTCTTTACGGACAGCATCGACGAACATCGAAACTCTAGCATCGACCGACATTGATCACTTAGCATTGATCGACAACACCTCATACGCATCGATCGACGATAGCAGACAAGTTCAGATGGTTGCGCCTATAATAGTGGTTCAAAATGAGAATGGAGACTTGCATGACCTCGATGGTTATCTGCATAATGCAGTAGGTCAAAAGATAGACAATCAAGGGGCTGTAATCCCTGATACAGAAGCATAAGAAGCAGACGCTGCAATAGCTCAACCTGAAGCTAATGCCCAAGCTGCCAAAAACATGGAGATTTTGAGACAAATCAGAAGACCATGGATAGAATTTATGTTTGACAAGGTACTGGAGAGACAACAGAAGAAGAATGTGGATTTCAATGACAAGTTAGATTTCCTGTACCTCCACCTTAACACAAAAAATCGAAGATCTCGATATCCGTATGGAAAAATTGGAAAGTCAGGTGACTCAGGAGAGTGAAACCCTTATGAGATACGAGGTTATGGTCAAGGAGAAGGAAGAATCCGGACTTAAACGTCACATCAATGTTGTGATTGATGATGATTTTTGGGTATAAGTTAGGAGAGAAAGGCCTCAAGAGAATGATTTTCGTATCGGATAACCGGGTTCGTTAGGTAGCCTACACAAGAATCGATCGACACGAGTAACTACGAGTCGATCTACAGTTCATGTTGACTTGACATAATCGGGAATAGCTTCACGCTTCGTTCGACACAGAGATCGTGCAATCAATCGATGGTACCCAGTAACAAAACGAATTAATCGACCAAAGGTCACGCATACGACAACTCCAGAGCATAAGAGGGATAAATCAGAACCTATGATAGTTGGTAAGGATACCAAGGATCACCCTTGAAGAGAGCCAAGAATCATTTTGAAGAAGAAAAGTGATCCTGGGAAGTTTGTGATGCCATGTCTGATCAAAAACCACGAGTTTCCCAATGCCTTATGCGACACCGGATCGTCAATGAGCATCATTCCCAGAGCTATAGCAGAGAAGTTAAACCTCAGAGTGTATACGTCCAGTGATTTTTTCATCTTTTTGGATTGCTCTAGAGTCCACTCAGGAGGTATATGCAGAGATTTCCCACTGGGAATTCAAGACGTCTTAGTTCCGATAGACTTCCATGTGATGGATATTCAGATCAATTGGAACTCTTCTCTGTTACTTCGAAGAGCTTTCATGGCCGCCGTAGGAGCTATATGTTACATGCAGACAAACATGAGGTGCCTTTCCTTGATTGATCATAATGTGTATTATGAAAATTATAAGAATAAAACTACACTTACAAAATTTTGCAATGATGCAGACCTTGTGGCCACATGCTTCTGCAATTACGAGTTCGGTGAGGAATCGGAAAGAGGAGCATCGATCGACAGCCTTGCAGTTACACAAGCGATCGATACCCACCCTATCACATCGATCGACACTCAAAATTCTAAACAAACCCACACCTACAATGAAGACTTCAATCACAACACAACCTACCTCGAGTATGACGTAGACTACACAGATGAAGAAATAATTTAGTAACGAGGGCTTGCTATGGAAGAGGCTGGATTTTTTCATGTTTCCCATCAACATGGGAAATCGACATCGTTTGATGGCGACCATACACCATCGATCGATACTGAGAATGAAGCAGAAACCGAACGTGATTCAGCTGCATAACGCGAAAGAGAATATGGTTATCTACAACCAGATGAGTTCGGTATTATGAGAGATCCAGACGGTAATGCAAGGGCTATGGATGGCAGAATTTTACATGTCAGGAAGGAAGATGTGGCAGACATTCTTGCAATGGCCAATGGGGCTGTAAACCTTTCATATTTATATTTAATGTATTGCACTAAAAAGGGTGTGCTGTGCTGGAGTGTTTGGTGCTAGTAAGTGTGCTTTGTTGTATTCACTAGTACTCCATCATAGTTCTAGGATTTATTTGGGGGATTTGTATTGGAACCCCAGTGTTTTATCAATGCATTATATTCAGATTATTATTCTTACTTTGATTATGTCTGAGTATTTATCAACTAGGTTTAGGGTATTAATGGTATTGATGGATTATCCAAACAATAGAATTGTTATGTCTGACACTTTAAACCTTGAACTTTTTCGACTATCACTTTAAACCTTCAAAGTGACATTTGTATCAAAAAAAAACTCTCAATTTGGCTTACTTGTTCATCAAATAAAAAATTGACATGTCCAACTGTTAAAAGTGATGATGTGTTGTTTTTTTCGAAAAATAATAATTATTTAATTAATAAAATAGATGAAAAAAATAAATAAAAATTCAGAAAATTAAATATAAAATCAGGAAACTAAAATAAACATTCAGAAAATTATATAAAATTCAGAAAATAAAACAAAAGTTACAAAATAAAATTTCAAAAATAAATTAGATTAAAGTAAAATACAGAAAATTAATTGAAAATTGGGAAATTAAAATAAAATTAAAGAATAATCACAAAATTAAAAAAAAAATATCATCGTTGAATTTTTGGATTTTATAAGATTTTTTTTAATTACAAAATATTATTTAAACAAATTTATCATCATTGACAATAACAATTTTAAAGATATCACTAATGATGATGATGGTTTCTCACATAACCATTAACAATGACATTTTAACATATCTTTAACGATAATTTTCGACATCATCGTTAAAAATTATAGTAGATATGTCAATAACGATGTTTTCGATAACCATTATTTAAAACCGTAAACATGTCAAGGTTTTTTGAAATGATAGAAAATGTTAAAGTTTTTAATAATGATGTCAGAAAATATCGTTAGAGATATGTCAATGATCAAACTATCGTTAGAGATATGTTAAAAACGTCACTGTTAATGGTTATGTGAGAAACCACCATCGTCATCAGTGATATGTTTGAAATTTTTATTATTACGATGATATGTTTTTTATTTAAAATAATCCTTTAATTTAAAAGAAAATATTTTGATTTTTTATTTTTAATTTTGTGATTTTTCTTTAATTTTTATTTAATTTTATAATTTTGTTTCATTTTCTGTATTTTAATTTAATCATTTTGATTTTTTGAAATATTTTAAATTTTTAGTTTTATGGTTTTTTATTTTTATTTTTTTAAATTTTAATTTTAATTTTAATTTTATTTTAATTTTGATTTTTTATTATTTTTCTTATTTTTTATTTATTTTTAATTAAATAATTATTATTTTTTCTAAAATAACTACCACATCATCATATTTACCTGTTGTACAAGTTAACTTTTTGCTTGACGTATAAGTAAGCCAAGTTGAAGGTTTTTTGTAATACAAAAGTCACTTTGGAGGTTTAAAGTGATAGTCATAAAAGTTTAAGGTTTAAAGTGTCAGCGTGTGCCACGTTGAAGGTTTTTTATGCGATTTTCCCGTTTATTATTAGATCTATCAATAGAATTGTGTTTATTGCTTGTGTTTTTAAGAGTAGCTAACTAGAACCCTGATAATAGGATAGTTAGGCGTAAGCGAGAGCATGGTCTACTATCAGAATTAATCTTGTTGAGCTAGGTTGCTAGAAACAAACGAGAGTTGAATTAGTTAATCTAGTGAACTTATCGAATTAGGTAATAAAGCTTGACTCAAGAAACCATCGATCGACGCAGGATGATTGTCATCGATCGACGGTCATTTCGTGTGAACAAGCGAGAGCTGAGACATTGGACTTAGTCAATAGATTAGACTCGCAGCGAGAGCTGGTCGTCTTTTACATTTGATATCGAGTTCTATGATTAAGACCTTAGCTTCTATCCCCTATAATTCACTTGCCTGAAACCCTAGATCTAACATATTTACATTTACATCTTGTTAGTTTATTAGCATGTTTCCATATTTATTTTATTAGCATATTTCCATATTTACATTATTAGCGTACTTCTATATTTATATTACTAGCATATTTCCATATTGCATCTACACCTTCTGATAAGGAGTATTTCTTTAAACCAATTACTTGTTACCATTATAAATATAATCACCTAGCTTAGTCCTTAGAAATAAGAAATCTATTGTGTGCCATTGTTCTATGTGGTTCGATCCCTAAGTACTACACCTGATCTCTCTTGGCAATAGTATTGTTTGGTGTGTTAGGATTAAGAGTTAATTTGATATTTAATTGTTTAGGATATTTTTACCCTGCTAGAACAGTAAACACCACGCACGTCAATTACGCAGATGACCATCAATGTCATACAGGTCCCCTCTCTCATTCCTAATTACAATCAGCATCGCAACCCTCTCTGCTCGAGAATCACCGTTGATCGATATCTCTGTATTGGTGTCGATCCACGAGGAAGTTTTTGCATCAATCGATGCATGTCTCTTCTGCTTGTGGATGCTACGTTTGATGGTTATTGGGTATGAGAAAATGAGGTTTTTATTCTTTGTTGCTTCTGGTACTGCTGGGCATGCGCTTGAAAGACAAGAATTTTTTTGTAAGTAACTAAAAAGAAAAGAAAACCTAGACAAAACTTGCAAAACAAATCTAATGGCAATCCTTGCTCCCCGGCAACAATGCCAAATTTGATATGTGCTCAAATTATGTTAGAGCTACTGATTACTCTCTCAAATAAAAGGTTCAACTGTAGTACTTACGTATCGAATCCACATAGAGCTAGTGCACACAATAGTTTTGATAATCAACTTAGTTAAGCTAGGCAATTAATAAGAATTTAAAATAAGTAAACAAGGAAATTATTGGTTTGTAGACAAGTAAGGAAAATAACTAGATCTAGGGTTTTCAGGTACTGAATTATAATGGATAAAAGCTAAGGGGTTTTTAATTATAGAACACAAATTTAATTAGTAAATATTATAAGTTATATCTATCCTATGGTTAAGCTCAGAGTCTACAACTTTCATGTGCAAACTCAGAATGAGCGTCGATCGATGGTATGAAAACGACATCGATCGATGTCTTTCTTAGTCAAGCATTAAATGATAAGATTAAATTGGTTCCCTTAGAATCACTAGACCATTCTCTCAATTGTCCCTAGTAATTTAAGTTCAACATTATTTATTCAGGTAATGATCATACTCTCGAAGTTTTCAATTATCATAAGATAAGGGTTCTAGTTAGCTACTCTAGAACACAAGCAATAAGTACAATTCTATTGATAGATCTAATAATCACCCTAGCAATTCTATTGTTTGGATAATTCATCAAAACCTTTAATAAACCCTAAATATAACAAGGTGACTACTCAGACATAGCTAAGCAGAAATATAATCATAAACATGAAATAATCTGATATAACCTATTTAGTACCAATTTTAGCCATTTTATAGGCTCTATTTAGGGTTTATTATGTGTCTCTAGGCTATGTTTTTATGTCTTTACAGGTACAGGTGCGTTTTGGAGATATATGAAAATACTTGGAGCTTTTGGAACATTTAGAAGAGAAGAATCCGTAGCTGATCATTGAGACTATCAAAGTACAAGATACCCATCGATCGATGACAACATCTTGGCATCGAATGATGGTACAAGAACAAGATCGATCGATGTTTCACACTTGCCATCGAGCGATGACCAATTCATAAACAGCCGATCTCAATCCCAAGTTAGAGACAAATGACGAAGATACCATGGACGAGTTTTGACCTAGATTTTAGGGATTTATATTTATGCTTTTTGTACTGCTTTTGGGGTGTGCAGAGAGTCGGCACAAGTATTCTAGTATAGTTTTAGAGTTTTTAGGACAGAAGATTTATAACTCCTGAGGGAGATTTGTATTCAAAACCCAATATGTTTATCTATGCGTTATATTGAGATTATTATTCTTACTTTAATTATGTCTGAGTAGTCATCAACTAGATTTAAGGTTGACTGATAGCAGTCATGGATTAGCCCAAACGTAGGATTTCTAGGTTGAGATAATATCCATCAATTGAGTTGTCTTAATGCTTGCATTCTAGTGTAGCTCAGTCATGGATTAGCCCAAACGTAGGATTTCTAGGTTGAGATAATATCCATCAATTGAGTTGTCTTAATGCTTGCATTCTAGTGTAGCTAACTAGGATTTTGAAATAAGGACATGGACGACGACGAGAGTAGGTTCTGTGCCAGAATAGACTCTATTGAACTAGGTTGTTAGACGCATGCGAGAGCTGGACTAATTAGCTTGGTGAACTTATTAAATCTCATTCATACTTATGATTTCACCATCGATTAGTTAATATTTGCTCGCATACGAGAGTTGGAGTTAAAAAGGTCAAAATAGTTAATATTTGAGTTCTAAAATATTTACATTTCCGTGCATCATATTCCCTATAGTCCATTAAGCTTGAAACCCTAGATATAACATATTAACATTTGCATCTAGTTAATTTAGTAGCATATTTCCATATTGCATCTACACCTTCAAATAAGGAATATTTCCTTAAATCGACTTATTACTACCAATATATATAATTACCTAGCTTAGTCTTTAGAAATAAGAAAATAATATTGTGTGTCTTTGTTCTCTGTGGATTTGATCCCTAAGTACTACACCTGATCTCTCTTGGCAAGAGTATTGTTTTGTGTGTTAAGACTAAGGGTTAATTTGACAGTTAATTGTTTAGGATATATATACCCTGCTAGAACAATAAACACACCGTGTCAAATTTGGCGCCGTTGCCGGGGAAACATTGATCGCCGTTAGATTTGATTTCTAGGATTTAGTCTAGGTTTGTTGTTACTTTCAAGTTACTAAAATTTTCTTTTCTTGTTCTTCAGGTACATGCAAAAGAGTACCAGGAGAAATAAATGACAAGAACTACTATTCTCAGACCCATAGAAGATCGAACGTACGATCCGCAAAGAAAGAAGACAAGCATCGATCGACGGTATCTACTCAGCGTCGACCGACACCTCTTTACGGATAGCATCGACCGACATCAGAACTCAAGAATCGACCGATGTTGACCACAAGGCATCGATCGACGAACACATACCCACATCGATCGACGACAGCAGACGAGCTTAGATGGTTGTGACTATTGTATTGGTTCAGAACGAGAATGGAGACTCGTGTGATCTCAACGGTCACATGCGTAATGCAGCAAGTCAGAAGATAGACGTATAGGGGGCTGTAATCCCTAATACAGAAGCATACGTTGGAGAAGCTCAACCTGAAGCTAACTCCCAAGCTGCTTTGAAAAAATTAGCTAACTACAACCGTCAAGAGCAGTTCTATGCCAACAGATCCACCTTTCGTCATCCAGCTTTTCAGCGAAACGAATTTGAGATCAAGCCCGCTTTCTTCGGACTTGTAGAGCAGACGCCTTACCATGGATTGCATCATGAGCATCCCATGGATCATCTGAAGCGATTTGAGGATCTAGTGACTGCTATTAAACCCAATGGAGTCCCTAAAGACTATATTTTCTGTAATCTCTTCAAGTACTCACTTGCTCGAGAAGCTTCGTATTGGCTTAAGCAGCTACCACCAAGATATTTGACATCCTGGAATGACATCAAGAACGCTTTCTTTCGTAATTTATTTGATGAAGAAAGAGCAGAAGATCTAAGGAGCAAGATTGCTACTTTTTCACAAGAACCTCCTGAGTCTTTCAGAAACTCATGGATCAGATTCAAGTCATATCAGAGAGACTGTCCACATCACGGGTTCAACGAAGTGCAGCTTCTTAACCCTTTCTTCAGAGGTATTGGATTACAGTATCAGATGGCTTTGGACACGGCTACTAAGAGGAATTTTAGGACTAGGAGTCCTGAAGAAGCTATTAGATTGATTGAGAATCTGGCATCCAGCAGCAGTACCAAGAACAAAGATTTTGAGAGAAGGAAATCGGCTCTAGCTGCGAGCAAGGAAAAGATCAAAAAAGTCAAGGCAAAACTGGATAATGTTCAGAAATTTCTCAATAAGCAGGTTACTTTTGAAGAAGTAGAAGCAGTAGAGTATTGAGATGATGAGATTGAAGAAGAGGATGTGACCTACATTGATGGGAATGGTTTGCAGAGACAAGGAAATCCAGGTTTCAACAGAAACTCCTATGGGACTGGTAAAAGGAGGAACATTAATCAAAGTTCACAGCGAAGGCCCTTCAACAACAACAGGACTTATGGATCTTCCTACTACCAAAATCCTCCTCCAAATACTCAAGAAAGCAAGATCGAAGCGATGGATGATAAAGTTTTAAAGGGACAGCAGAAGATCACTGTGAATTTCAATGGGAAGATATATGGTTTGTACCTCAACCTCAATACCAAGTTCGAAAACCTCAGCACCCATGTAAAGAAATTGGAGAATCAAGTGATGCAAACAAGTGAAACCATTATGAGGCATGAGAGCTGGATCAAAGAGTAAATAGAGGCTTGACAAAAACACCACGTCAATGCATTGATTGATGATGATTTCTGGCAGGAAGTTAAGACAGAGAGAGAATCCCCAAGGAGAAGATTTTCATAAGTAAAATTTCATGACACTCGGCACTTCTCTTCCGCATTGATCGGCACCAATCAGTACGCATCGACCGACGTCTAGCCCGGAACTATCAGTGGCTTCTTGTGAATTGACTAACGTCAATGGACATGAACCTAGAAGCATCGATCGACAGAGAAGAAACCTAGTTCAACTATCAAACCTCAATGCATGTCTGATTGTGCGTCAAACTATGATGGTTTCAGAACATAATACAAACACGTTTGAAGCTATGATCTTGATAGAGAAGATGAGGGAAACTCCAAGAGAAATCAAAAGATCCCCAAACATCAAAGCTGAGAAGCAAATGAGAAAGAGATGGATAGCTTTGCCAACAGAGTTTTCAAAATTCCTCTAGATACCTCTTTTGATGAAACTTATTATACTCACAAATTATGGATGTTTTTCAGGGAAACAAGGGAGACAGATGATGATATAGAGATAATGTTCAATCATCTCAGAGAGAAGATGAAGCAGAGGACTTGTCTGAGGAAGAAAAGTGATCCTGGAAAGTTTGTGGTTCCATGCTTCATCAAGGGCACGAATATCCCAACAGCCTCTGCGATACTGGATCATCAGTGAGCATTATGCCCAAGTCTATGGCAGAGGAACTGAACCTGAGAGTGGAACCTTCCAATGATTCGTTCACGTTTGTAGACTGCTCAAGAGTGAACTCAGGAGGGATGGTAAAAGATGTTCTAGTGCAAATTAACAGCACTCTGGTCCCAGTAGACTTCCATGTGATGGACATCAAGATAGACTGGAACTCCTCGCTACTACTCGGTAGAGCATTCATGGCCACCGTAGGAGCTATATGTGATATGAAGTTAAACAGGTTGTATCTATCTCTAATCAATCAATATATTCTTTTATGAACCTGTTAAGAATAAAAGCAAAACTACTCTGATTAAATTTTTTAATGATGCAGAGCTTGTGGCCACATGTTTCTGCGATTATGAGTACCATAAGTAATCAGAAGATGGGGCATCGATCGAGACCCAACTCACACCATCGATCGACAAGCCGGAAATTCAACAATCGATCAACATCCAGGCCTCATTATCAATCGACAACCACCATTCAGAACCGATTGACACTTGCGACAACCCAGCCAACATCGAGTACGACAAATATTACAGAGAAGAAGAAATAATCGAATACCGAGGAATTGCTATGGTAGAGGCTGGTGCTTTCATGTTTCCCAACAATTCGGGAAATCAACATCGATCGATGGTATCCAAGCACCATCGTTCGATAATGGTTGTGATTCAGAGACCGAACTAGATTAAGAAGCAGAACACGAAAGGGATTATGGTTATCTACAATCAGATGAGTTCGGCATTATGAGAGATCAAGACGGTCACGCAAGAGCTATGGATGGCAGAATTTTTCATGTCACGAGAGAAGATGTGGCAGATATACTTGCGATGACTAATGGAGCTGGAAATCTTTTCGGCAACCACTCTGATTATCGAGTATCGATTGACAGTCACAATGTGACATCGATCGACACCCTTCATGCATACCAAGTTTAAGGTGAAACTGACAAAGAATACGATGCAGATTACCGAGAGGAAGAGCAGATTGAGTATTGCGGTCTAGCAATGGAAGAAACTGGATGGATAATGAACACGACAGTGAATAATCAAACATCAATCGACAACACCTCATTTCCTTCAAACAACATCAGACGCAAACCAGAACAAGAGCCAAGAGCAGAAGATGCAGATGATGGTTATCTCAGACCGGATGAGTTTGGAATTTTCATAGATACATAAGGACGTGCATGAAATCTCTATGGAAGAATTCTAAACATACCTGAGGAGGATGTAGCAGATGCCCTTGTTAAGGCCACCAGATTGGGAACTTTATTTGCACAACAGCCATCAACCGATGCACGTGTACAACCATCGATCGACAACAAGAAACAACAGAAGAATGTGCCGATCCATGGTCTATACACTCCTTAACATCTAAATTCGATCGACACCAAAAATCATCCATCGATCGACACCATTCCAGGGGTGAACCAGTGTTGTACCTCTGATCCTTTTGGTTCAAGAAGTCCACAATCAGTCAATTGGATAAACCCACTTCTGATATATGGTAATGTGGAGCATGGACAAAGAGCTAATGATATAGAATAACATAAGAAATTTTCTATAGGGAAAAGAAAGATGAGTATGGCATCTATAGAGATGAGAAGGGAAAATGCACGAGCGATATACGGCATAATTGTGAATGTGCAAGAAGAAGATATCAGGGCAGTTCTAGAACGAGCTACTATGTTTGAGCACAAATACATATGTTTACCTGAACATGCTGCAAAGAACGCTATGTCTATAAAGAAGCAAGAAACATACAGCAGAGCAAAGATGGACGATATCATGCATGAGATCTACAAAGCTCAAGAAATGTCACTGGATTATTTCTACAAGAGGCTTGATGATGTCTATTATCCTATAGACAAGTGCCTTACCGGTTTGACTACACACATGGATGAGATGAAGAAAGATTTGGATACTGTTCAAATATAGCATGCGATTGAAGCAGACAAAGTGTATCGATCGACAGCAACATCATGCCATCGATCGATATTGAGTTCGATAGAAAGAAATTCGCGGCAGAAGAACAATAAGAAGACAGGTTCGATGAGATTGCTTTTTCTTAGAGCCTTATGAAGGACGATATTTCTCAACAATTGAAGGATATATCAGTGGCTACAGCCGCCAGACTTAGAATGCTACAACGCAGTATTAAGAATCTACAAAGGAGAATGCATTTAGTGGAGGTTACTAAGGTGGTCATGAAGAATGAGAAAGCTAGAGAAGATGAGGCTATTAGAAGCTTCGTTGGTACACGGTTTCAGAAGAGCAAAGAAGATGTTGACACTTGTTTTCCAAGTGTTGATCCACCTCCATTCTACTCAGAAAGTTCAAAACATTAGAGCTTAAGACTATAACCAAGCGCTGAGTGGGAGGGAACCCACTGTTTAGTAAGTTTTTATTTAGTTTTTACCTATACTACTATTTATTTCGAGTTTTACTTCGTTTTTACGACTGTTTAAATCATCAACCATCGACACCATAGAGGCGCCATCGGTCGACAATGGATCGCGACCATCGATCAACGACATCAGACTACCATCGATAGACGCTCTATTATAGAGAGAGGTATCAATATTTTTACCTAAGCTATTTACTTATGATTTTATTTTTCCTAACCCATCCGGGGCGGATTACGATAGGGACAGTGTAATTCAAGTCTGGGGGAGGTTCGCTAACGCTAGTTTTTTTTTGAATTATATATATTCAAAGAGTTTTATTGAGTCAAGAAGGAGACTATGATCAAAGATTTATTATTGACTAGCCACACTTTAGCACCATTCTTAGAAGGTTATTTACAGAGATTACTAGAGATAACAAAGTGGATCATCCTGCCGCTATATCACACTTGCTTAGAAAGTTTGAAGGAACTGAAGCTGATTTCTAATACTAATCCTGACATTATTTGCTTGCTTTGGGGCTTGGTATATACTGGATCAGATTCATACTGAAAGTCTAGAAGGTAAAAGTCTGTGTGCTTATGATTCCCCTCTCTCTCCCCTTCAGATAAAAAGGATCGAACAGGATTTGGTGGCTACAACCCTTAAAGCTTGATTCATATGATTCTAGAATGAGATAAAGGTCAAAAAGAAGTGAAAAGGATCTGGTGGCAAAAACCATTAGGGCTTGATTCATGGAAACCTATCCAAATATCTCAGTCAATTAAAAAAATAAAATGATACCGTCAAAAGAAGGGAGACATTGACTGAGAGGAAGTGAGAAGACAGAGAGAGAGGAAAGGAATCATAGAAGCCTACTTGTGTGTTCAGATACTTGCAGAGGTAAGATTCCATATATCATTTGATTGATACTCCCAAGGTAGAGCATGCTCTTTTGTTTTATGCAAAGAAATGAAATCAGTACATGGGCGAGTCAGACTAGTATTCGCTAAGTTGTTGGTAGAATGAATTTGGTTGCTATACTAGGATAAGATATATAAAGTTTCTCTGTGATTGACTTGATAGTATGTGTGACAGTTATACTTAGACATTATGTAAGTCTTCGCTTTTCAAAACCTTTTCACAGGCTTGTTTGCTTGAGGACAATCAAAAGGTTAAGTTTGGGGTTGTTGATATAGCCTATTTATTACCAGTTTTAGGCCATGTTATATGCTCTATTTAGTGTCTATTATGTGTGTCTAGGCTATGTTTTGAGGTCTTTACAGGTCCAGGTGCGTTTTGGAGATATATGAAGATACTTGGAGCTTTTGGAAAATTTATAAGAGAAGAATCCGTATCTAATCATTGAGACTATCAAAGTAAAAGATAGCCATCGATTGATGAAAACATCTTAACATCTACCAATGGTACAAGACAAAGATCGATCGATGTTTCACACTTGCCATTGATTAATTACCAATTCGCAGACAGCCGATCTGAAGCCGAAGTTAGAGACAAATGACGAAGATACCCTGGACGAGTTTTGACCTAGATTTTAGGGCTTTATATTTATGTTTTAAGTACTGCACCAGTGGTGTGCAGAGAGTAGGCACAAGTATTCTAATATAGTTTTAGAGTTTTTAGGGGAGAAGATTCATAACTCCTGAGGGAGATTTGTATTGAAACCCCAGTATGTTTATCTATGCATTATATTCATATTATTATTCTTACTTTTATTATGTTTGAGTTGGCATCAACTAGATTTAGGGTTGAATGATAGCAGTCATGGAGTACCCTAAAAGTAGGATTGCTAGGTTGAGATAATATCCATCAATTGAGTTGTGCTTAATGCTTGCATTCTAGAGTAGCTAACTAGGATCTCGAAACTAAGACATGGACGACTACGAGAGTATGTTCTGTACCAGAATAGACTCTATTGTACTAGGTTGTTAGGCTCATGCGAGAGCTGGTCTAATTAGCTTGGTGAATTTATCAAATCTCGTTTATAGTTCCTTCTGATTTCACCATCGATCAACATCAGGCCGTAGCTGTCGATCGATGGTGTGACACCCCCGATCATAAATGACCGGAAATGACACGGTCGATGCTCCCCAAAAGCCTATCCAAGGTTACCAGAATACTTCCGACTTCCTTAGACTAGCAAACCGACAACACCAATGTTCCTATTGGACATCTCCCGAGGCTTTTCAACCTGACCGTGCAAATACCTGATCTTTGGTTCATCCGGACAAGGACTAATATCATATGGAACCCATACTTTAAAAACATTCTTTATAAATTATATATTTATTCATTCAAAAGCATCTTACAAAAAATGTTATAGATTAACCTCGAGGTTTTCAGAAAATAATATTTATACATAAGATTGATTAAAATTACTTTGCAAGGATAATAAAACAACCGCTGGCTAATGTTGTTCATTTCTTCCCTAAGTAAGGTCTCTTCCCTACTGGTTACCTGCATCACAAGTGAGTCATGAGTAACTAGTTTACTCAGTGAGTCTAATCCCACACCCCAATACCTAACAATAGAATCCCGAGCAGTCGACACCATTTGAATGCTGAGGAAATATATTCCTTATATATATATATATATATATATATATATATGCTAAACCAGGAAAACCACCAAGGCTAACCGAGCCTAGCGGGAAAATAAATATAACCATCACCTCCATAAGATATTCAAAGATCGAACATCTAATGCTGCATGAAGTTACACGGCCTCCTGGGTGCGACCCCATCATCGTGGCTTCATGACCTTGTTCAATTCCCAGGAACAAGTCACGGTAAGACGGGGAATTTAGGGAGAGTGAATATGATAAGACTTCACATGATTCATATCCATTTACTTAATAATAAAAATATATATTAGTACTTGAGAACAAGTACTGAGGCTCGAGGAAACCTCAAAGAATTATTCTTAGTAATTCTTTAGTTTTTACACAAGGCAAACACTTTATAATTTAATATAGATCAAGAGACAAAACTTAATCAATCAACCTTATTTAATACGCAATCATACTATACTCATTCATAATTTATTCATCATCTATCAAGACTCACCTTTGATTATATGAGAGTGGCTAAGGAAGACTAGACTAGAGCTCAAGCTAATGACACTCCACTTCACTTCTGATTCAGAACATCCACAAGGGAGAATTCCTTTGAGCCCACCACGGACCTCGATCACTGACCTAAAACAAAGAAGTTCGATACACAAGATCATTAATCCAACAGTTCAGTTTCGAAGAAGAAACTTAAATCAGATCTTATCAGGTCGGTTCAGGACAAAGCTTAGCAGTTCAGATCAACTCAGACTAGATAAGGATATGACAATTTCAGACCATAGACGGCTCAGCTCAGATCAGTACTAGAGAAGATCAAATTGAGTTCATTTTGGTTTAATTCCATGAGGTTGATTCAAACTGAAAGTAAACAAGTCTGAAGCATAGAAAGATTTTGAAAACTGATCCATGCAGTAGCTTAACCTATAACCAACCGGTTCTATTCAGACTGATCAGACAACAAGGGCGGAGACCTTACCGGTTTTACTTCAGTGATGGATGAACTTGGTTGCTCACTCTCTTCATGCTAAGAAAACGTTCTGAACTTCAAACAAAAGAGATCAAGATTCGGTTCAACTCAGGACAGAACAGAGCATGGCTTAGGGTTTACATCAGACATGAAGCTTCCCTAAAACTGATCTGATTAAACTGATCTGAACAAACTGATTTAAGGTCTTGCTAGTTCAATACTTGAGATTGATATGCTGTGAAGTGATCTCATGAATCTTCTGGACCAGATACAACTTTCCACACACACAGTCACTTATTCAAGGCATAAGAAGGTTGGACAGGGTCGTCCATGCTCCTTTGTTTAATAAATCAGTCAACTGGTTCCAAACAAAACTGTCCTGAACTAAAAGCTATAGGTTACCGGTTTTTCTCAAGGTTTAAATGAACTCGGTTTCTATAAGCTTCAAGATGAACACACGGCTAACCTGATAAGTACAATATATCCCTGATAGAATCAACATCAGAAACAGAACAACTCCTTTTGGTCGCTTTACAAGGACTGAAGCCTAACCAAAACTGATCTCATCAAACCCATAATTTCTTACTGGTTAAAATGGATGATCCTCATCTTCAGAACGCCAGAACTTCAGCTATTTAACACACCAAAACTCACTGATTAATGTGACAATATGGTGAGAAAGGATCGTCCAAGCTCTAACCACTCCTCTGAATTTTCTCAGAAACTTTCAAGAATTGTTTTGTCTGTTTTTCTTTCTTTTCTCTCTCTGGTTTATCTATGCTTATCTCTGGTTTTTATTGCAGTAACAGGACGTCCAGGAGGAGAGATTATGGTATTTTATACCATATGGAGTTACTTCAGATCAGGGTTTTCTCTTTACACAAGCTATAGTTTGGAGAGAACATGTGGCAACCAGCTTCAGCACAAGTAGCTCACCTTTCCCTGCTTATGAAGAAATCTTTCCAGCCACATGATTTTTATTTTATAAATTTGACATGCGGGGTTGTTTACTTTTCTAGCAGGGTATAAATATCCTAAACAATCAACTATCAAATTAACCCTTAATTCGAACACTCAAAATAATACTCTTGCCAAGAGAGATCAGGTGTAGTACTAAGGGATCAAATCCACAGAGAACAATGGCACACAATAGATTTCTTATACCTAAAGTTAAGCTAGGTGTTTATATATATTGGTAGCAAGTAATCAGTCTAAGGAAATGTTCCTTATCAGAGAGTGTAGATGCAATATGGAAATATCTAATAATGTAAATATGGAAATATGCTAATAAACTAACTATATGTAAATGTAAATATGCTAGATCTAGGGTGTCAGACAAGTGGATTATAGAAGATAGAAGTTAAGGGTATTTAATCATGGAACTCGATATCAATTGTAAAAGACACCAGCTCTCGCTGCGAGTCTAATCTATTGACTAAGTCCAATGTCTCATCTCTCGCTTGTTGACACGGAATGGCCATCGATCGATGGCAATGATCCTGCGTCGATCGATGGTTTCTTGAGTCAAGATTTATTACCTAATTCGATAAGTTCACTAGATTAACAAAATTAACTCTCATTTGTTTCTAGCAACCTAGCTCAACAGAATAAGCTCCAGTAGTAGACCATGCTCTCGCTTGCGCCTAACTATCCTATTATCAAGGTTCTAGTTAGCTACTCTAGAACACAAGAAATAAACACAATTCTATTAATAGATCTAATAACGACCCTAACAATTCTATTGTTTGGCTAATCCGTCAGTACCATTAATAAACCCTAAATCTAGTTGATAACTACTCAGACATAATTAAAGTAAGAAGAATAGTCTGAATATAATGCATAGATAAAACACTGGGGTTCCAATACAAATCTCCCTAAGAATATTGTCTACTATATTGTATTGTATTATATTCTATTGTATCCCCCCTTCTTTTCTTTCTCATAAATAAAGTATAAATATAAAAGCCCTAAAATCTAGGTCAAAACTCGTCCAGGGATAAATTTGTAATCTTGTGTCTTGTCTCTAACTTGGGCATGAAATTGTCTATCTACGAAATGGTCATCGATCGACGCCAAAGGGTCAGCATCGATCGATCTTGGTCATATAACATCAGTCGACATAAGGATAGTGCTGTCGATCGACCACAGTTTTGTACTTCGACTCTCTCATAGATCAGCTACGGATTAATCTCCTCTAAATGCTCCAAAATCTCCAAGTATCTCCATATATCTCCAAAACATACATGTACCTGTGAAGACCTTAAAAATAGCCTATGCACACATAATAGACAATAAATAAAGTCCATAACATGGCCTAAAACTGGTAATAAATAGGCTATATCAACTCCCTTAAACTTAACTTTTTGCTTGTCCTCAAGCAAACAAGCCTGCGAAAGAGGTTTTGAAAAGCGAAGACTCACATAATATCTAAGTATAATTGTCACATTACTTATTGCAGCCACATCCTATTAGGTCAATCAGAGAGAACTTTATATACTCTATCCTAGTATAGCAACCAAATCCATTCTACCAACAACTTAGCGAATACTAGTCTGACTCGCCCCTCTACTGATTTCATTTCTTTGCATAAAATAAAAGAGCATGCTTTACCTTGGGAGTATCGATCAAAGGATATATAGACTCTTACCCCTGCAAGTATCTGAACACATAGGTAACCTTTTCTGATTCCTTTCCTCTCTCTCTCTTTTCACTTCTTTGCAGTCAATGTCTCCCTTCTTTTGAGGGTATCATTTTATTTTTTTAATTGACTTAGATATTTAGATAAACTTCCATGAATCAAGCCCTAATGGTTTTAGTAACCAGATCCTGTTCACTTCCTTTTGACCTTTGTCTCTTTCTAGGATCATATGAATCAAGCTTTAATGGTTGTAGCCACCAAATCCTGTTTGACTACTTTTTTAATTTGAAGGGGGGAGAGAGGGGGAATCAGAAGCACACATAATTTTACCTTCCAGACTTGTAGAAGGAATCCGGTCCAGTGTATACCAAATCCCAAAGCAAGCAAATGATGCCAGGATTAGTGTTAGAAATCAGCTTCGGTTCCTTCAAAATTTCTATGCAAGTGTGATATAGTGGCATGATGATCCACTTTGGTATCTCTGCAAACATTTTTTTAAGAATGGTGCTAAAGTATGGTTAGTCAATAATAAATCTTGATCATAGTCTCCTTCTTGACTCGATAAAACTCTTTGAAAAACTTATATAGATAGTAAATAAAACTAAATAAACAATAAAATAGCGTTAGCGAACCTCCCCCAGAATTAAATTACACTGTCCCTAGTGTTATCCGCCCCGGATTGGTTAGGAAAAAAGAATCATAAGTAAATAGCTTAAGTATACAAATCGATACCTCTCTCTGTGAGAGAGTGTTGATCAAGGGTAGCTAGGTTTGGTCGATCGATGGTCGTGATCCAGTGCCGACCGATGGTGCCTCTACGGTGTCGATCGATGCTAGTATAAGTAGGCAGTAGAAATAAAACAAAACTTGAAATACATAAATAGTATAAGTAAAAACTAAGTAAAAACCTACTAAACAGTTGGTTGCCTCCACTCAGTGCTTGGTTATAGTCTTAAGCTCGACGTTTTGAACTTTCTGACTAGAATGGAGGTGGATCAACACTTGGAAAACAAGTGTCTGCATCTTCTTTGCTCTTCTGAAACCATGTACCAATGAAGTTTCTCATTGCTTCATCTCCTCTGGCTTTCTCATTCTTTATGATCTCTTTAGTAACTTTTACTGAATGCATTCTCGTTAGTAGATTCTCAATATTACGCTGTATCATTCTAAGTCTGGCAGTTGTAGTCTCTTATATATCATCCAATTGCTAAGAAATATCTTCCTTCATTAGGGTCTGAGAGAAAATAGTCTCTTTGAACCTGTCTTCAAATTGTATTTCTGCTGTGTGCATATGTTTGTCGGATGTAGTATCGATAGATGGTGATATGTTGCCATCGATCGATGTCATTCTGTTTTTTCCATGTGCATGCTGTCTTTGAATAGTATCCAAATCTCCCTGCATCTTGTCCATGTGTGTAGTCAGACCGGTGAGGCATTTGTCTATAGGATAGTATACATCATCAAGCCACTTGTAAGAATCTTCTAATGACATCTCTTGAGCGTTGTAGATCTCATTCACGACATCATCAATCTCTGCTATGCTCTATGTTTCTTGCTTCTTCCTGGACATAGCGATCTATACTGCATGTTCAGGTAAACATATGTAGCTATATTTAAACATAGTAGCTCTCTCCAGAACTGCTCTGATATCTTCCTCTTGCACATTCACAATTCGTCCGTCTATAGCGCGTGCATTGCCATTCTCATCTCTGTATATGACATACTCATCTTGATTTTCCAAAAAGAAAATCCGTCTGCCATCAGCATCAAAATCTCTCTGTCCATACTCTACTTAACCGTCGATCAGTAGGGGATTTATCCATCTGACCGGTCTTGGAGTTTCAGAAATGAAAGGGTTAGATGTATAGAACTCGTTGAATCCTGGAATAATGGTATCGGTGGATGCATGCTTCTTGTTGTTGATCGATGTTTGGTACTGGTTAGGCTCGTGCTCCTGGTCCTTGAGATCGATCGATGGTGGTACCTTCGCGTCGATCGATGGCGGTTGTTGATGTCCAAATAAACTTTTTGATCCATTAGCCATAACAAGGGCATCTGCTGCATCTTCCTTAGATAAGTTGAGAATCCTCCCGTAAAGTTCTCGTGCATGTCCTTTTGTATCTCTGAAAATTCCAAACTCGTCGGGTCTGAGATAACCATATTTTGTATCTTCAGCTTCAGTTAATTGTTCTCGTCTTTGTTTGATGTCGTTGGATGGCCAATATATGTTTAGGATTGATGCTGGATTCCCTACTCTCGCGTTCATTACCCAGCCATAATCTTCATACTAGGTAACCCGGCTTAGCGACGATCGATGTCGTCTGTGGGATGTCGATCGAAGCTATGTGATCATGCTGGTGTGTGAAAAGATTTCCATCTCCGTTAGCCATTGCAAGTACATCTGCTACAACGTCGTTCGTGACATGTAGAATTCGGCCGTCCATAGCTCTGGCATGACCATCTGGATCTCGCATAATACCAAACTCATCTGGTTGTAAATAACATTCCCTTTCGCGTTCTGCAGATGACTCTCGTTCGGTTTCTGCGTAATCTTCAGTATCGATCGACGGTGTAAGGTGCCCGTATATCGATGTTGATTTCCCAGGTCGAGAGGAAACATGGAAAATTCCAGCCTCTTCCAAAGCGATTCCTCGGTATTCAATTGTTTCTTCCTCTCTGTAATCTTCGTCGTACTCGAGATAAGCTATGTTGTAACTAAAATCGCGATGGTGGGGTGGGCTTGTGCGGAAGTGTGAATGTCAATTGACGCGATAGGGTGGGTATCGATCGATTGGTGAACAGTAAGGTTGTCGATCGATGGGTTGGATTGAGTGTCGATCGATGCTCCTTCTTCTGATTCCTCACCGAACTCGTAACTGAAGAAACATGTGTCCACAAGTTCTGCATTATTGCACAATTCGATCAGGGTAGCCTTGTTCTTATTTTTGACAGGTTCATAAAAAATATTTTGATCAATTAGAGATAGATTCTACCTATTTAACTTCATATCGCATATGACTCCCACAGTAGCCATGAATGCTCTCCAAAGTAGTAGAGAAGAGTTCCAATCTATCCTGATATCCATCACATGAAAGTCTGTTGGGACCAATGTATTATTGTTCTGTACTAGAACATCTTTTACCATCCCTAATGAATTAACTCTTGAGCAGTCTATGAACGTAAAGGAGTCATTGGAAGGTTCCACTATTAGGTTCAGCTCCTCTGCCATTGACTTTGGCATAATGCTTACTGAAGATCCAGTGTCACAAAGGGAGTAAGGGTCTTTGTTTCCTTTGATGAAGCATGGAACCAAGAATTTTCCAGGATCACTTTTCTTCTTTAGACATGTCCTTTGCTTCATCCTTTCCCTCAGGTGATTGAACATTATTTCTATATCATTATCTATCTCCCTTGTTTCCCTGAAAAACATCCACAATATGTATATATAATAGGCTTCATCAAAAGAGGTATCTAGAGGAATTTTAAAAACTCTTTTAGCAAAGCTGTCCATCTCCTTTTTATTGGCTTCTCTACGTTGGTGTTTGGGGATCTTTTGTCTCCTTTTTGAATGTCCCTTGTCTTCTCTATCAGTATCCATAGCTTCAGATGTGTCTGTATTCTGATCTGAAATTGTCATGGTTGGACGTACAAACAAGCTTTCATTTAGGTTCGGTAGCTGTACTGGATTTATTTCCTGTCGATCGATGTCATGTGTGTACTGTCGATCGATTCTTTCGCCCCCTGTCGATCGATGTTACGGAGGCGGTGTCGATCAATACTATTCGATTCACACGAAGCCACTGAGTCTGTGGGTTTTACTATCGATCGATTCTCACCGGTTGGCGTCGATCGATGCGTATTAGTATTGCCGAGTGAAACTGAATTTTCCAAACGAAAATTGCTATCTTGAGGCTTCTCTCTTGACTTTCTGCCAGAAAGCATCATCAATCAAAGCATTGATGTGGTGTCTTTGCCCAGCCGTGATTTTCTCCTTGATCAAGCTCTCATTATTCTTAATGGTCTCACTTGTTTGCATCACTTGATTCTACAATTTCTTCACATGAGTGCTAAGGTTTTCGAACTTGGTGTTGAGGTACAGACCATCTATCTTCCATTGAAATCCATGGTCATCTTCTACTGTCCCTCTAAAACTTTGTCAACCATCGCTTCAGTCTTGCTTTCCTGACTTTCTGGAGGAGGATTCTGGTAGTAGGTAGATCATGTCGTAACCCAAGGTAAGGTGTATGCGCTACAAGACTGAAGAAAGCAGGCTTTGTCTCAAAATCGTTTCTATGAAAAGCTGGAGGAAGAATGACGGATCTGTTGGCGTAAAACTAGTTTGGAAGGTTGTAGTCAGCCAGCGTTCATTGAGCAGCTTGGGCGTTAGCTTCGGTTGAGCTATTGCAGTGTCTGCTTCAGCTTATGTATCAGGTATTACAGCCCCCTGATCGTCTATCATTTGACATGCTGCATTACGCAGATGACCGTTGAGGTCATGCAAGTCTCCATTCTCATTTTGAACCACAATTATAGGTGCTACCATTTTAACTCGTCTGCTGTCGTCTATCGATGTGGATGAGATGCTTTTGATCGATGCTAAGGGATCAATGTCGGTCGATGCTAGAGTTCAGATTCCGGTCGATGCTATCCGTAAAGAAGTGTCGATCGATGTTTAATGTATGCCGTCGATCGATGC
This sequence comes from Moricandia moricandioides, assembly GCA_905132885.1. Classification (NCBI taxonomy): domain Eukaryota; kingdom Viridiplantae; phylum Streptophyta; class Magnoliopsida; order Brassicales; family Brassicaceae; genus Moricandia; species Moricandia moricandioides. The sequence goes on from CAJHQQ010000072.1 coordinate 337,830, forward strand.
TTGTCGTCTTTCTTTGCGGATTGTACATTTGAGTTTATGTGGGCCTGAGAATAGTAATTCTTGTCCCTTATTGCTCCTGGTACTCTTTTGCATGAATCTGAAAGACAAAGGAAAATACAATCAGTAACTTGAAAGTAAAACAAACCTAGAGTACACCCTAGAAATTAAATCTAATGGTGATCAATGTTCCCTGGAAACGGCGCCAAATTAACTATCGAATTAACCCTTAATTCTAACACACAAAATAATACTCTTGCCAATAGAGATCAGGTGTAGTACTTTGGGATCGAATCCACAGAGAACAATGGCACACAATAGATTTTTTATTCCTAAAGTTAAGCTAGGTGATTATATATATATATATATATATATATATTGGTAGCAAGTAATCAGTCTAAGGAAATGTTCCTTATCAGAGAGTGTAGATGCAATATGGAAATATGTTAATAATATAAATATGGAAATATGCTAATAATGTAAATATGGAAATGTGCTAATAAACTAACTAGATGTAAATCTAAATATGCTAGATCTAGAGTTTTAGGCAAGTAGATTATAGAAGATAGAAGTTAAGGGTATTTAATCATGGAACTCGATATCTATTGTAAAAGACACCAGCTCTCGCTGCGAGTCTAATTTATTGACAACGTCCAATGTCTTAGCTCTCGCTTGTTGACACGGAATGACCATCAATCGATGGCAATGATCCTGCGTCGATCAATGGTTTCTTGAGTCAAGCTTTATGACCTAATTTGATAAGTTCACTAGATTAACTTAATCAGCTCTCGTTTGTTTCAGCAACCTAGCACAACAGAATAAGCTCCAGTAGTAGACCATGCTCTCGCTTGCGCCTAACTATCCTATTATCAGTGTTCTAGTTAACCACTCTAGAACACAAGCAATAAAACAATTCTATTATAGATCTAATAATGACCCTAACAATTCTATTGTTTGGTTAATCCATCAGTACCATTAATAAACCCTAAATCTAGTTGATAACAACTCGGACATAATTAAAGTAAGAAGAATAGTCTGAATATAATGCATAGATAAAACATTGGGGTGCCAATAAAAATCTCCTAAGAATATTGTCTACTATATTGTATCCCCCCTTCTTTTCTTTCTCATATATAAAGTATAAATATAAAAACCCTACAATTTAGGTCAAAACTCGTCCAAGGGTAAACTTGTAATATTGTGTCTTGTCTCTAACTTGGGCTTGAAATCGGCTGTCTGCCAATTGGTCATCGATCGACGCCAAGGGATCAGCATCGATCGATCTTGGTCATATAACATCGGTTGACGTCAGGATATTGTCGTCGATCGACCGCAGTTTTGTACTTCGACTCTCTAATAGATCAGCTACGGATTAATCTCCCCTAAATGCTCCAAAATCTCCAAGTATCTCCATATATCTCCAAAACATACCTGAACCTGAAAAGACCTTAAAACATAGCCTAGACACAAATAATATACCCAAAATGGAGTCCATAACATGGCCTAAAACTAGTAATAAATAGGCTATATCAAAATCTGAGCCAGAAAGCAAGCAGGCAGCTTGTAAATGTATTGTGCCATTTACTACAGAAGCAAGCAAGCAGGAAGGTGCAAGTCACATGTCCAGGTCACGAAGAAAGCAAGCAGCCAAGCAGCACATGACATGCACATGACCCCCAAGCAGCTGAAAGTATTCCATACCAGTTTTCGATCAAATGTTTTCCGTCCATTGGTTCTCGTCTTGCTTTTGGATAAACTCGTCCAGTTTATATATAACTCAACCATAATAATTAACACTTGATAAACTGCATTGAGACATTAATTTATCGGGTCAATTTTATTTTTACATCTGGTCGACCAACTCCGAACTGGTCGAGCGGAAATTTTCTTGACCAAAAATTCATTGGCTCATGAGAGTTATTACATTATTCCCACCCTCAAAATAATTCGTCCCCAAATTCTCAAAACATACAAGTTGACACTTTACTGGACATCTGAGGTGTCTGAGAAGAGTTATGGGTAATCAGCTCGGAACTTATCTTCATCTTCCCATGTCAAAACAACTGATGGTTGGTTCTCCCAACTACTTGAACTTACAAATTTTTTTCTGATTCTCGAATCTTCTAATGTGACGTTCACTTATCCACAAAGGACCTTTAGGATAGGAAGATTGGATTGCAAGTTCTCTAGTTTCAGGGCTCTATCATACTTGAGTCTTATATTTTCTTACACAAGATCAACACTTAACATAATAGATGGATAAGCATATCTGCAAGAAGCTCTTGTCTATAGATAACCTTTCCCTACACGGTACAGATCAATATATAAGATTGCCGATTTCCCCAAATCTTACAAACAATCCTTTCTTTTCAGAGCAAACAACTTAAAGAAGAAATAAATGTGTTACTGCAACACAACTCTCTTCACTGCGGTTTACATACTTCTTTTGACAGCCTTGAGTCTCTTAATACCATCAATCTGAAATATTCCTATTTGCCTTTCTCTTATATCAACAATATTAAATTTGGAACGTTAGGTTATGTGCCATACGTGAAGGTAACATCTCGGGTCTTGTCGATGTCAACTTGATTAATCGTGCAACAATCAAGCAAGAACATGCACGATCAATCACACTAACATAATTCAGACCAAGGGTGCTACTCTCAAATACACACACTCACACATTCCAAGAGTTATCTTCCTTACAATCTTCAGTAAATTTATGATCTATCTAAGGCCCTCTTCATAAACTTCTGAACAACTCCAATCTCTCTAATGTTCCCCATAGCAAAATATGGTCCTATTGCTTTCTGATTTCCTTCTTCTATCCAATAACTGAGGATCCGAAAGGTTTTTCTATACCACGCTTGATTCACCAATTGAGTACTCTTGTACGACGAATCCAGAATTTATGTATTGATACATCCTCTGATATCTTAACAAGCTTGGCATTTCCATTTTCCTTATGGTCATACCTTTTCTTTCATTCATTAATCTCCCTCGGGCTGCACTTAACATCTCTTTTATAATCATCATGCTTAACTTCAGGTAGGACTTGGGTTCCTTCTCCCACATCTCCTCTTACTGATTTTTTACATGGCACAGTTCTCATACTATTCTTTGAAATTCTCTTCAATAAATTCCTTCCATGTTTTCCTTAAGTTCCCATTCTTCAGATGAGTTCCTCAGATATAAACTCGACATGGAATTTTCTTTTCATAGCCTTCTTTGATCATTGAACACTTGCATCCTTTCTCCATACTGAAATGGTTGTGAAATTTGACCTACAATGAAACTGCAGCCAACTCCAGCTCGTGCAGCTGATAATTTACCTTATCCTTGTTTAGCTCTCTTGATGCATAGACGATTACCCTACCATCTTTCATCAGCATTCTCCTAAGCCAACACACGATACTTCCATGCAATAGTATATGGCTGGTTAGGCTCATGCATATCTAAGATATGTGTAGACGTAGAGACTTCCTCTAGCTGATTGCTTACTTCATTAATCCTATTACTCTATTCCAAGGTAACGCCATTCTCAGTCGATCAACTCAGTGGTTGACATGGTTTCTAACTCTTGAACAACCTTCTGATGGTAACTGGCCAATCCAAAGAACATTGAATCTCAATAACAGAGATTGAACACGAACATTATGTAATAGTAGCGCTCTTTTATAAATTTGCATAAACTCTTTGTTCTAGCACTCATTGTCTTAAGAATCTAAATTCCAATTACCAACATCAACATTTTCTAAATCTTGAAGCGTCCATCGAAAGTCCTTGAAATAGAAATGCACCTTGCGACCGATCTTAACCACTCTTAAATTCTAGAACTTGATACTTGACCCTAATGGTCACGTCCTTGAATTAACTATAGTCAAACAGAACCGCAAACTCTATTTCTTCTCCTTTACCACTTACATGGGTACACTCCAGGGAAAAGAACTAAATCGAACGAAACCTTTCTCCAAAAAAATCTTCTATCTGCTACTTTGCTCGACTAGAACCACTTCCGCAAATGTCTAGGCTATTGCAGAGAATCCATGTTCATGATGAGTACTGAATAGGTTACTTCTAGACGTTGACAATGCTTCCAGCGCCTTAAACAGATCTTTGAATTCTCTAATTATTGGACTGTCCTCTATACTCTCCTCCTTTTGTTCTTCTACTTTATATATAATCAGAATAATGGAATACACTACTTCACCTTTTCCCATAAGGAAGTCAACTCTCTCCAGACTGGTAAGAGTGATTCTCCAACACTTAGTAGAACACCACTGTAAGCCAACGGTGACTGGTCTTTTCTCAAAGACTTCTTTCCTCAACAACTTCCTAATTGAGCTCAGTAACTAGATAACCAATCTCACTCTAGATAGAAACAAACCGCTCTATGGAAGTACTAAGGAATGGGAATGGTATACGAAGGCATACCATAATTCAAAATGGTAGCCAGTACTTCCACGAATAAGAACGGTATACTTGAATTCACCAAAGTGAATCCTCCCTAAAACAATGACACTACCCGGGAACTACATCTATGTGTTGTTCTCGAATTAAACACAATATGGGCGGAAAATTCCGTCCATAGAAAAGGTCTCTTACGACACCTTGATCACACTTCCACTTATTTCTTTAATTATTCATAATTTTCTTTTTTAAAAATTAACACAACATTCAATGGGATAAGAAGCAAACCTGTGATTGGACCTTTCAAGTGTTTTCACGGTCCAGGCAACTAAAAAGTGTAGGCTCTACCGAAATAGCCAAACACTTGGTTAGGGACTCATTGTAAGGAAGAGCGAACATGTCCACCAACTGGTACCGTAGGTATATAGGTAAAAGAAAGTTCCCAAGATTCAGAGAGTTCAGATGAAGGTTCAGATTCAGATTTGGGAACTGGTATTGTGATTAGCTCTGGAGACACGTCATTAGATGAATATATTCAAGCCAGAAACCGGGTAAGAAGACAGAATGTCAAAGCACCATCCAGATTTGATGATGCTAACTTGGTTGCATATGCTTTGAGTGTTGTTGAGGAATTGGAGATTCAAGAGCCTAAATCTTATGATGTGGCAATGTATACTAAAGAAAGGAAGTTTTGGGACAATGCATCTAAGGAAGAAATGGTTTCTCTGGAAAAGAACAGAACATGGGATTTGATTGAACGACCTAAGGAAGGGTTGTAGCTAAAGGATACTCTCAAAAGGAAGGAATAAACTATAATGAGATTTTCTCACCAGTGGTTAAGCATGTTTCTATTCACATTTTCTTATCACTGGTGGGTAATTTCGATTTGAAGCTAAAGCAGATGGATGTTAAAACAGATTTTCTACACGGAGATTTAGAGGAAAGTATTCTCATGGTACAGCCTGAGGGGTTTATTGAGAAGGGAAATGAGAACAAGGTGTGTCTATTGAGGAAGTCCCTCTACGGCTTAAAGCAGTATCCTAGACAATGGAACCTAAGGTTTGATGAAGAAGCAGAAGTTCATTAGAAGCGAGTTTAATTCATGCGTTTTCATGAAAGACATCAACACTGAGAAAACAATTTACTTGCTACTATATGTCGATGACATGCTCATAGCATCTGGAAACAAGTCTGAAATCAAAGCTCTAAAGGATAGTTTGACTGGAGAGTTTGAAATAAAGGATTTCGGAAAGGCTTCTAGAATTATTGGAATGGATATTACTCGTGACAGGAAGAAGGGAATTATAGTTCTATCACAAGAGAAGTATCTAGAGAAGGTCCTAAAGACATTTGGTATGTTTGAAGCCAGATCAGTAGTTACTCCGACGGCTTCTCATTTCAAGCTAAAGAGTTTACATTCTAAACAAAGAGCGGCAGAGTACGGGCATATGAAAGATGTTCCATATGAAAGTTCTGTTGGGAGTTTGATGTACGCTATGGTTGGATCAAGTCCAGATTTGGGGTTCGCGGTTGGATTGATCAGTCGGTTTATGTCTTATCCTAGCAGGGATCATTGGGAAGCAATTAAATGGGTTTTGAGATATGTAGCAGGAGCCTACAATAAGTGTTTGACATTTAAGAAATCTACAGAGTTCAAGGTGGAGGGTCTATCAGACTCAGACTGTGCAACAGATTTGGACAAGAGAAGATCAGCTCAGGGATTGTGTTTAAAGTTGGGGGTAATATTGTGTCCTAGAAGTCAGGACTACAGTTAGTGGTGGCTTTATCCACCACCTGTGACACCCCCGATCTGGTCTAAGTACAATTTGAGTCGACTGGTCGTGCAACAATCAAACAAGAACATGCACAACGAATCACTAGTAACTTAAACCAAAGCGAGAAGCCACAATGTCTACAAAGATAATTAACCCGAAGTTCCCGAAATAGATCCAGGTACCTTAGGCCAATCGCCTAAGTACACATATCCTATTAGGTACAACCCGAGGCTTTTCAACCCGAATGAGTAATACCGAATACTTAGTTCGTCCAGACAAGGACTAATATCATATGGAGTCGTACTTAAAGAAACATTCTTTAATACATTATAATATTCTTTCAAAAGCATCTTAAAAAATGTTAAGGATTAACCTCGAGGTTTTCGGTTAACAAACTTTATACATACGATATGTCCAAACTACTTTGCAAGGATAATAAAACTACCGCTGGATAATGCTGTTCCTTCCCGTCCTAGAGTAAAGGTCTCATGCCTACTGGTTACCTGCATCACAAATGAGTCATGAGTAACTAGTTTACTCAGTGAGTCTAATCCCGCACCCCCAACACATATCAATAGTATCCCGAGCAGATAACTCCATTTTTATGAGGTGGAAATGTATTCCATAATTATTATAAATATAGATATAAGGCATATCATTACATCGATGTGAATCATATCTTAAACATCAGCTCCATGTCACTCTCCCTTCACTCATATATAAATACAATATATATACTAGACACGATAAACCACAAAGGCTAACCGAGCCTAGTGAGTTAGCATTACCATCATCCTCGAATGTCCTTATGAAAATTCGAGACTGCATTGTCATGCAGTACACGGCCTCAAGGGTGCTACCTCATCATCGTGTCTTCGAGACTGCATTGTCATGCAGTACACGGCCTCAAGGGTGCTACCCCATTCGTAGGACCAAGTCACGGTAATGTAGGGACATTAGGGAGAGTGAATATGATTAGACTTCACATGATTCATATTCATATACTTAATAATATACATATATATTAGTACTTGAGAACAAGTACTAAGGCTCAGGATAAACCTCAAAGAATAATTCATAATAATCCTTAAGTGTCTACACAAGGTACACTTCATATTTCTTTATAGATTAAAAGACTCTTCTTATCAATCAACAATATTAAGTATGCAATCAAGTAATACTCATTTATAACTCATCAACATCTATCTAGACTCACCTTTGAATCCATGAGATCGGCTAAAGAAGACTAGAACGAGCTCAAGCTAATCACACTCCACTTCCGGTACACTTCAGATTCAGATCGATCACATGGACGAGTCCGGCTGATCTTACCACTCTCCTTGACAATCTGAATTCAAACCAAGAGACTAAATGGCTCCAAGGATTGACTGGACTGCTATATTAACTCATCAACCAAGTACTGAGAGTACACGGTTCAGTGGATGGGACCAAATGGATGCTTAAGTCTTCACTCATCTACTGTCCTAGAATAGAACAGTTCGGATCATAAGATCGCCAAACACTTGGTTAGGGACTAACTGTGAGGAAGAGCGAAAAAGTCCAACAACTGGTACCCTAGGTATATAGGTAAAAGGAATCAGGTAACTTCATGGAAAAGGGTAGAATTACATACTTACTTTTCAGAGGACGACCAAAGTGTGAATGACGTAAACGATCCAGGATTTATCCACTTGAACAATCATGACCATCCTGTCCTCGCTAACCACAACCATAACAACTCAGGGTCCTCGGTCTTGTGATGAAACGTCCAACCAAAATAATCTCCATGGACTTCATTGATTCGTTACTTGAAACTGACCTTCGATCTTAACCTGATAGCCTTTAGACGGTCTAAATGGTACGAAGAATCTTCCTTGGTAGTAATAGCTTTCTTAACTTACTCTTCATAATATACTGTCTCCTCAAAGCTCTTAAGCACTACAATCCTTAGTTACTCCAATTGTTTGGGATAAATTCCCAAAATGGGTGAATCAGATTTACTCGACCTCAACCTTTCTGGCGGAAACATTTCACTGTGCTAACTTCATAAGTGGAATCTCCAATAGGTCCCATGCTTTGGGTAGAAAACACTCCATCTTGAACTTCTTAGAGAAATCTGTCTAACTTGGACTAACATTCCCAAAATAATGCTTGACGCGTAACGACTAACTCACTGCATCCTTCTTGATATTGTCTCCTTCCATATCCTTCTTGCAATCCTCACAACAATGGTCCATGTCAGTCGTCTGATCCCAGTGTTGCATTTGAAATCTTCCTCATTCCAAAGTCTTCATCGAATGATATAGTCCTTCCTCAAAATCTTGTGGTCCCAACTTCTTTATCCTCTTCACAAACTTGAAGATTTCTTGTTGCAGTGGAGTGGTGCTGGTGCGTCCATCGTCTTGTACTATACTCAAACTATCTCCTCCACCACGCTAAGCTTGAAACAAATGCTGAATCAATCACTCTTGTATGGCTCTGGTTCTGGTATGTCTCAGCATAAGATGGGAAAAATTGAGCAGCCGGAAGAAGAAGTCCATCTTCGACCTAACCAGATCATTCCAAACAACGCCGCCTTGACATCGATAACACATGAATCCGGTGATGCATTCAGTGGGTCTACTCTTTCCAATATATACCTCTCTGAAATATATCCATACTAGAACCCAAGAGCACGGCAGGAAAAGCATGAAGATACCAAACCCAAGCGTGACTAGTTCAATATAGGAAAATACTATCGACTTTGTTGAGCTTGTCTTGGTGCATCTGCAATGAAACAACACGGTAAGGTAACTACCCATGACTATCTTTCCTAAGATGAAGGAACCAGCCAGCATATCCTAGTTATCCTTGCTACTCATTTTGACTAGAAAAACGTTTGAAACAAGTCCCATTAAAGCATCGTATAACCATGCTTTGATACCACCTTTGTGACACTCGATCATAAATGACTAGAAATGACACGGTCGATGCTCCCCGAAAGCCGATCCGAGGTTCCCGGAATACTTCCGAGTTCCTTATACTAGAAATCGGAAAACACCAACGTTCCTATTGGACATCGCCTGAGGCTTTTCAACCCGACGGAGCAAATACCTGAAAGTTGGTTCGTCCAAATAAGGACTAATATCATATGGAACCCGTATTCTTTATAAATTATATATTTATTCATTCAAAAGCATCTTACTTAGATTAGCCTTGAGGTTTACGGAAAACAATATTTATACATATGATTGATTAAAATTACTTTGCAAGGATAATAAAACTACTGCTGGCTAATGGTGTTCCTTTCTGTCCTAAAGGAAGGTCTCCCGCATACTGGTTACCTGCATCACAAGTGAGTTATGAGTAACTAGTTTACTCAGTGAGTCTAATCCCACACCCCAAAACCTAACAATAGAATCCCGAGCAGTCTACACCATTTGAATGTAGAGGAAATATATTCTTTATTTATTGTATATATATATTTAAGATCTATTTTTTATCGATGTGAATCCTATCTTAAACATCACCTCCACGATACCCGCCATTCACTCAAACTTATATATATATTTAAGATGCTAAACCTGGAAAACCACCAAGGCTAACCGATCCTAGCGGCAAAATATATATAACGATCACCTCCATAAGATATTCCAAGATCGAACATCTAATGTTGTATGCAGTTACACGGCCTCCAGGGTGCGACCCCATCATCGTGTCTTCATGACCTTGTTCCATTCGCAAGACCAAGTCACGGTAATGCGGGGACTTTAGGGAGAGTTAATATGATAAGACTCATGATTCATATTCATTTACTTAATAATAAAAATATATATTAGTACTTGAGAACAAGTACTGAGGCTCGGGGAAATCTCAAAGAATTATTGTTAGTAATTCTTTAGTGTTTACACAAGGCAAACACTTCATAATTAAATATAGATCAAGAAACAAAACTTAATCAATCAACCTTATTTAATATGCAATCATACTATACTCATTCATAACTTATTCATCAACTATCAAGACTCACCTTTGATTATATGAGATTGGCTGAGGAAGACTAGACTCGAGCTCAAGCTAATTACACTCAACTTCACTTCTGATTCAGAACATCCACAAGGCAGGATCCGGTTGATCCCAGCACGGACCTCGACCACTGACCTAAAACAAAGCAGGTCGGTACACAAGATCATTAATCCAACATTTTGGTTTCGAAGAAGAAACTTAAATCAGATCTTATCAGCTCGGTTCATGACAAAGATTAGCAGTTCAGATCAACTCAGACTAGATAAGGATATGACAAGTTCAGACCGTAGACGGCTCCGCTCAGATCAGTACTAGAAAAGATCAAACTGAGTTCAGTTTTGTTTAAATCCAGACAGTTCATAACAACTTAGCTAGCGGTTCCATGAGGTTGATTCAAACTGAAACTAAGAAAGTCTGAAGCATACAAAGATTTTGACAAGTGATCCATGCAGTAGCTTATCCTATTACCAACCGGTTCTATTCAGACTGATCAGACAACAAGGGTGGAGACCTTACCGGTTTTACTTCATTAAGGGATGAACTTGGTTGCTCACTCTCTTCATGTTAAGAACATACTCTGATCTTCAAACAAAAGAGATCAAGATTCGGTTCAACTCAGGACAGAACTGATCATGGCTTAGGGTTTACATCAGACATGAAGCTTCCCTAAAACTGATCTGATTAAACTGATCCAAACAAACTGATTTAAGGTCTTATCAGTTCAATACTTGAGATTGATAAGCTCTGAAGTGATCTCATGAATCTTCTTGACCAGATACAATTTTTCTCCACACCACAGTAACTGATTCAAGTCATAAGAAGGTTGGAAAGGGTCGTCCATGCTCCTGTGTTTAATAAATCAGTCCACTGGTTCCAAACAAAATTGTCCTGAACTAGAAGCTATAACTTACTGGTTTTTCTCAAGGTTTAAATGAACTTGGTTGCTATAAGTTTCAAGCTGAACACACGGCTAACCTGATAAGGACAAGAAATCCATGATAGGATCAACATCAGAAACAGAACAACTCCTTTTGGTCGCTTTACAAGGACTGAATCTTAACCAAAACTGATCTCATCAAACCCATAATTTCTTACCGATTAAAATCAAGGCTGAATAACATGGATGATCCCCATCTTCAGAACGCCAAAATTTCATCTATTTAATACACCAAAACTCACTGAATAAAGTTACAATAGGGTGAGAAAGGGTCTTCCAAGCTCTAATCACTCCTCTGAATTTTCTCAGAAACTTTCAAGAATTTTTCTGTCTATTTTTTCTCTCTTTTCTCTCTCTGGTTTATCTGTGCTTCTCTCTGTTTTTTCTTGCAGTAACAGGACGTCCAGGAGGAGAGATGATGGTATTTTATACCATATGGGGTTTCTTCAGATCAGGGTTTCTCTTTACACAAGCTGTAGTTTGGAGAGAACATGTGGCAACCAGCTTAAGCACAAGCAGCTCACCTTTCCCTGGGTATAAATAAATCTTTCCAGCCACATGATTTTTATTTTATAAATCTGAGCCAGCAAGCAAGCAGACAGCTTGTAAATGTCATGTGCCTTTTACTACAGAAGCAAGCAAGCAAGAAGGTGCAAGTCACATGTCCAGGTTAGGAAGGAAGCTAGCAGCCAAGCAGCACATGACATGCACATGACTCGCAAGCGGCTGAAAGTATTCCAGACCAGTTTTCGATAAAATGTTTTCCGTCCATTGGTTCTCGTCTTGCTTTTGGATAAAATCTTCCAGCTTATATATAACTCGACCATAATAATTAACACTTGATCAAAACTATTAAGGGAATTCGTTTCGACCGCATGACAGTCCCGTTGAGACATTAATTCATCGAATCGATTTTTTTTTTTAATCTGGTCGACCAACTTCGAACTGGTCGAGCGGAAATTTTCTCAACTAAAAATTCATTGGCTCGTGAGGGTTATTACAGATGGTCTTTCCTTTTGCTCACATACGAGAGTTTGAGTTAAAAGGGTCATAATAGTTAATATTTGAGTTCTAGAATATTTACATTTCCATGCATCCTATTCCCTATAGTCCATTAAGCTTGAAACCCTAGATCTAGCATATTAACATTTACATCTAGTTATTTTAGTAGCATATTTCCATATTTACGTTAGTAGCACATTTCGATATTGCATCAACACCTTTTAATAATGAATATCCTTAAATCGACTTATTACAACCAATATATATATAATTACCTAGCTTAGTCTTTAGAAATAAGAAATCTATTGTGTGCCTTTGTTCTCTGTGGATTCGATCCCTAAGTACTACACATGATCTCTCTTGGCAAGAGGATTGTTTTGTGTGTTAAGATTAAGGGTTAATTTGACAGTTAATTGTTTAGGATATTTATACCCTGCTAGAACAATAAACACACCATGTCATAATGCATAAGATAAAGAATATGGATAAGAAGTGGAGTTCCAATACAAAGCTTGAAGAAGTCTTGATATTCTTCCCAAAAAACCTAAGCTACTATGTTATGAAAAGTATGTAAGCTTTCAAAATGTCGTCGTATGCATAAAACACTTGAAAAGACCATATAAACTAGGTAAAGCATGTCCAGGGGGAAATCTTGTAATTTCTATGACTTGGGATTCAAGTCGGCTACTTTGTGAGTTGGACTTTTGCGCGTCGACCGTTGATCGCCGGCAAGAGTGCATCGTCGATCGACACAATACTCTGTCTCGACTCAGACTTTGTTGAATTTGACCAGCTAGGTTGTTCCTCTCTCTCTCTCTCTCTCTCTCTCTCTTTGAGCTCCAGAAAGCTTCATAATCTCTACAATGCTCCAAAATGTACTTGGACCTGAAAAGACTCAAAAGATCCTAGAACATTGACATGGTGTGTTTATTGTTCTAGCAGGGTATAAATATCGTAAACAATTAACTATCAAATTAAACCTTAATCCTAACACACAAAATAATACTCTTGCCAAGAGAGATCAGGTGTAGTACTTAGGGATCGAATCCACAGAGAGCAATGACACACAATTGATTTCTTATTTCTAAAGACTAAGCTAGGTAATTATATATATTGGTAGCAAGTAATCAGTTTAAGGAAATATTCCTTATCATAAGGTGTAGATGCAATATGAAAATATGATAGGAATGTAAATATTGAAATGTGCTACTAAACTAACTAGATGCAAATGTAAATATGCTAGACCTAGGGTTTCGAGCTTAATGGATTATAGGGAATAGGATACACGGAAATTTAAATATTCTAGAACTTAAATATTAATTATTATGCTTTTAACTCCAACTCTCGTATGCGAGTAAAAGGAAAGACCATCGATCGACGGCTAAGGCCTGATGTTGATCGATGGTGAAATCAGAAGGAAGTGTGAACGAGATTTGATATGTTCACCAAGCTAATTAGACCAACTCTCGCATGCGCCTAACAACCTATTTCAATAGATTCTATTCTTGCACATCACCTACTATGGTAGTCATCCATTTACTACTTTTGAGATCCTAGTTAGCTACTCTAGAATGCAAGTATTAAGAACAACTCAATTGATAGATATTAACTTAACCTAGGTATCCTAATTTTGGGCTAATCCATGATTGCCATCATTCAACCCTGAATCTAGTTGATGAGTACTCATGCATAATTATAGTAAGAACAATAGTCTGAATATAATGCATAGATAAAATATTGGGATTCCAATACAAATCTCCCTAAGGAGTTATTAATCTTCTTTCGTAGAAACCTTAAAACTATAATATCAAACTAAACTATTTCCAACTCTCTCCACACACACACACAGGCGCACACGCGCCCCCGCACTTGTGTGTAATACATAAAGTATAAATACAAACCCCTAAAATCTAGGTGAAAACTCGTCTAGGGTATCTTCGTCATTTGTCTCTAACTTGTGCTTGAGATCGGATATTTTTGGAATGGTTATCGATCGATGGCAAGTGTGCAGCATCGATCAGTCTTGGTCTTGTACCATTGGTCGACGCCAAGATAGTGTCGTCGATCGATGACTGTCTTGAACTTCGACTCTCTTAGTGATCAGTTACGGATTTTTCTCCTCTAAATGTTCCAAAAGCTCCAAGTGTCTCCATATATCTCCAAAATGTACTTGGACTTGTAAAGACATTAAAACATAGCCTAGACAAACATAATAGACCCTAAATATATCCTATAACATGGCCTAAAATGGTAAAAATAGGCTATATCACACATGTATTAGAGTCCAAATAGGGCCTCTAACATGGTCTTTAAAGTGGTAAATATTGAGACCTATCACCAGGCTATTGTTCCGGTGGTCAATCCGATGACGACAGTAAGTGACTTTATTTAGGGAGAGCCTAAAGGATGTAACGCCGAGATGTTGGAGAGTCTGGTAGTACCAGAGGATATACTACATATTTAGAGTTTGGTTGTATGCCAATCCAAAACACGAGAAACTTTTTGTTGGAGTTATACAAAGAGTGGTTAGTATACTATAAAAATTGGATATTGGGTGGCTTGGAATATCCTAAACCAGGAACATGACACCATGTATTTAGAGCCCTATTTAAATAAGCTTCAATCATTTGCTTGGAAGATTAATGCTCCTCGGAAGATTTGTCATCTTATGTGGGAGATTGTGACAAGATGATATCACTCAAAATACCCTGTGAGCAACTTTACTCTCTCAAACATAAGGATCAATTATAGTACTTATGGACATAATCCACATTGAGCACACAACTGAGTTAGAAATATTAAGAATTTAAGATTAAGCTAGGTAAGTAATTGTAAAGCAGCAAACAATACAGATGAAATGAGAATTGGTTTATAACTTATGAGAATAAATAGCTAGATATAAGGTTTCAGGTTATAGTATTGTGATATAAATGCTAAGGGTGTGTGGTAAACCGTCCTAGAATTCGAATACTAAACAAAAAAATCCAGCTATAGCTGCAAGTCTAATAGATGACTAAGTCTTTGGTTTAGTCGTCGCATTGTGGGCAAAAAACGAGTGTCGATTGATATTATAGTAAGAGTGTCGATCGATACTACCTTAGAAAAAAATTATTGTCCTAATCGATATGTTCACTATGTTAATATAGACCAGATTTCGCATGCATCTAACAGCCTAACTCCACAAAATTATTATCAGGTATAGATCATACTGTCGTTTTTATCTATATCCTATGTTCACGGTTTAGTTAGCTACTCCAGATCACAAGAAATGAGATCAATTATGATGAAGGATCCTTATGGATTCACCCGAGCATTTCTATGTTTAGCAATACATATAAACCCTAATAAAACCCTAAATCTAACAAGGAGAACTACTCAGACATGCTCAAGAAAATAATAATATATATCTGAATAGAATGCATAAATAAAATAAGGTTAAAAACAATGGAGTTCTAATACAAATCTATGAAGAAATCTTGATCTTATCTCCAAAACTACTAAAAACCCTAAAATAATATTGTGGTTAATATAATAGAAAAGATTCTTTTTTTTCCTAAGAGATTGCAAAGCAAATAAATAGTGGGTATTAGGTTGGCTAGGGTAGTCTTGTAATTATGTGGGACTTTTGGACTCAAGTCAGTCACGAAAAAGTCAGCCCATTCACTCGCGTCACTGTCGATCGATACCAACAAGGTGTTGTCGATCAACACATTTCTTGAATCTCGACTCTGACTTCTAATTCTTCAACATCTATGATTTTCCTCATCATTAAGCTTTAGAAAGCTCCATAATCTTCACATTGCTCCAAATACATATAATAATATCTAAAAAACACATATACTATGGGTGAAAACTGGTGAAATCCATAGCATATCAACTCCCATAGACTTATCTTTATTTTTTTGTCATCAAGCAAAGAATATCTCCATATGAAAAAGTTTAAAATCGTAGAGACTCACACAATCTTTAACTTACTACTATCACCTTTGCAATGTTGCAGCTACATCGAATCAATGCTAACCTAAGAGGTACTTTATATACCCTATCCTAGCTTAGCAACCAAAACCATTCTAGCCAAAAACTTAGATAATATTTTCCAACTCACCCCTCTATTAACCTCATTTTTTACAATTAAAAGGTACATCCTTTACCTTGAGTGTATCGATCAAAGGATACATGGACTCTTACTCAAGAAAATATATGAACACACATGTAGCCTTCTCTTATCCTTAATATCTCTCTTCTTACTTCTCTCAGTCAATGTCTCCTATTTTTGAAGGATATCATTTTTTTAATTGATTGAGATATTTGGACATGCTTCCATGAATCAAGCCCTAATGTTTTTTACCACAAAATCATGTTCACTTCTTTTTGACCTTGGTATCTTTCTTGAATTATATGAATCGAAATTTGGTGGTTGTAGCGACCGAATCCTGTTCAATTTCTTTTTACACTAAAGGGGAGAGAGAGGGAAACCATAAACACACATATTTTCACCTTCCAGACTTGCAGTAGAAATCTGATCTAGTGTATGCCAAACCCCAAAACAATCAAATTAAGTTCATTTAGGTTGGAGGTCAGCTTCAGTTCCTTCAAATATTTTCAGAAACTGTGGACATGACTGGCAGGTGATCCAGTTTGGTATCTCTAGTAAACTTCGTAATCAGTAAATCTAAGAATTGTGCTAGAGAGTGGTTAGATAATAATTAAAAATTGAAAATAATCATAATTCCTTTCTTAAATCTATAAAACCATAATAAAAGCAAATAAAAATAAAACTCAAAAAAAAAAAAAACAATATCAATAAACCTCTCTCAGACTTAAACAACATTGCCCTCACTATTATATATTCTTAGATTGGTGGGAAAATAAATCATAAAGACAAAATTTAATAAGGAAACGGCTTACATGCTTGCTGATGTTGAGTGTCGATCGGCACAGTTAAGTGAAGATTGATCGATGCTCGGTTTAGTCCATCGATCATCAGTAATCAGGTGTCAGCGATGCTTTGTGAAGTTGCATTTCCTCGGGTCCTTTTTACCTGCAATAAATTAAACACTAAAAACAGTAAAAACTAATTCAAAACTTATTACATCGGCTGCCTCCCATCAAGTGCTTGTTTATAATCTATAGCTTGACTTTTTATTGTTTGGACTAGTATGGAGGTAGTGGAACACTTTTTGGAAAACAAGTATCGACATCATCTCTTCTCATCTCCAACCAGTGCCTATGAAGCTTTTGATGGCTTCTTCTCCTTTGGTTCTGTGCTCTTTCTCTCTATAGATAATCTTATGTGTGTAGTCCACTTTCAGTTTTAGTTCTTCCATACATTTGTTGATCCATCCAATGATGTTGTCGAAGGGATAATATATTGCATCAATCTTCTTGTAGAAGTCATCAAACATCCTCTCCTTGAGCTCAGTTGATGTTGCATGTCATCTCTTCAATTTGTTCTCTTCTATAGATCTCAGGTGTTGGGCCAAATTGGGTTCTCTAACTTAAGACGCCTCTCATACTGTAGTAGACTGGGGTAGACCTTTCATGTACCATGAGTCATCTATAAAATGTCTTCTACTTCTTTCTTGGAAACATTGATGATCCTCTGACGTGGGTGTGTTTTTATGTTTTAATAGGGTAATAATATCCTAAACAAACAACTGTGAAATTAACCCTTAATCCAAACACACAAAACAATGATACTCTTGTCAAGAGAGATCAGGTGTAGTACTTAGGGATCAAATCCACATAGAACAATTGCACACAATAGATTTCTTATTTCTAATGGCTAATCTAGGTAACTATATATATTGGTATCAAGTAATCATGTCAAGAAAGTATTCCTTATTAGAAGGTATAGATGCAATATAGAATATGCTAATAATGTAAATATGGAAATATGCTAGTAATGTAAATATGGAAATATGCTAGTAACGTAAATATGCTAGATCTAGGGTTTCAGGCAAATGGATTATAGTAGATAGAAGTTAAAGGTATTTAATCATGGAACTCGAAATATAATGTAAATACACCAGCTCTCGCATGCACGCCTAATCTATTGACTAAATCCAATGTCTCAGCTCTCGCTTGTTGACACAGAATGACCATCGATCGATGGCAATGATCCTGCGTTGATCAATTGTTTCTTGATTCAAGTGTTATGACCTAATTTGATAAGTCCACTTGATTGACTAAATCAATACTCGTTTGTTTCTAGCAACCTAGCTCAACAGAATAGATTCCGGTAGTAAACAATGCTCTCGCTTGCGCCTTACTATCTTATTATTATCAGGGTTCTAGTTAGCTACTCTATAACACAAGCAATAAACACAATTCTATTAATAGATCCAATAATGACCTTAACAATTCTATTGTTTGACTAATCCATCAGTACCATTGATAAACCCTAAACCTAGTTGATAACTACTCAGACATAATTAAATTAAGAATAATAATCTGAATAAAATGCATAGATAAAATATTGGGGTTTCAAATCACACTTAGAACACTTAGCACCCTAACACTGGCACACACACACAAGCTCTTGCCCCTTTTTCAGGTGCAATACATAAAGTACAAATATAAAACCCTAAAGTCTAGGTCAAAAATCGTCCAAGGGTAATCTTGTAATCTTGTGTCATGTCTCTAACTAGACATTGATCGATGGCAGATGTGCAACATCGATCGATCTTGGTCATGTAACATCGGTCGACGCCTACGTTGTATCGTCGATCAATGGTAATCTCGTACTTCAATTCTCTTCAATGATCAGCTACGGATTATTCCTCTCCCAATGCTCCAAATATCTCCATATATCTCCAAAACGTACCTTGACATGTAAAGACATCAATACATAGCCTAGACACACATAACAAACCCTAAATAGAGTCTATAACATGGTCTAAAACTGGTAATAAATAGACTATATCATCCTCCCATCTATCGCATGTGCGAACCCCATCTGATCTCTGACAACTCCAAATTCAATTTATGAAAGAACATTTTCTGGTTGTTTAGATCTTTTGAATCTAGGAGGGGTGACTGGTGGTTCTGTGTAGAATCGGTCGGACTCTGGGAATGTTGGGGTGTCGATCGATGGCGGATGATGGGTGTCAATCGATGCGTCATATTTTTTTTTCATGTTCTTCAGATGTTACTACACTGATTGTTCCCTTAGATGGAATTGTGCCTTCAATCAAAAAAGCTTCTCGGTGCTCTTGAATTGCAGGACTGTCGATCGACGCTTCTGTTTGGGTGTCGATTGACACTTCTCCATCATCTTTGTACTCTGCGCCATAATTAGAATAACAAAATGCCACAAAATCTGGATCATCTCCTATCTCAATATAGGGCGTGTTTCCCTTGACCACTTGGACAGAGTCATAGAAATCTGTCTCACTGATAAGTGACAGATATAGCCTCTTTGTTTTCCTATCGGAAACAGCTCCTACAGTAGCCATGAAAGCTCTCCCAAGTAATAGAGAAGAATTCCAATATATCTGAATATCCATAACCTGAAAATCTATTGGAACTAGGTCATTGCAAATTTGCATCTGAAGGTTTTTGACAATCCCTCCAGAATTTACCCTCGAGAGATCCACAAAAGTGAATGAATCGATAGAAGGTTCTATCTTCATACTCAGCTGCTCAGCCATAGACCTGGGCATAATGCTGACTGAAGAACCCATGTCGCGAGAGAATTAGGGTAGATGTGACCTCCAATCATGCAAGGAACCACAAACTTCCCAGGATCACTCTTGTTTTTTGTGTAATCCTCTGCATCAAATTCTCTTTGATCTGATGCCCGAAGTACATAGAACTTTCGACTTAAAAGTGTCCTTCCTGGATTTTCTCCTCCCTCACTACTTTCCAGAAATCATCATCTATCAGAACATTTACGTGGTGTCTTTTTCCAGCCTCTCCTTTTCCTTAATATTGTCCCTCTTGCTTTCTCACATCTTCACTGTTTTGAACCACTTGAGTCTCTAACTTCTTCATATAGGTGCTGAGAGCTTCAAAATTGTCATTTAGTTTGGTGTGTACATCATCTCTCTTCCCACTGAAATCTACATTCAACTTCTGCTAACCGTCAAGAACCTGATAGTCATACTCTTTATCTTGCTTCCTTGAGTTTCTGGTGAAAGATTCTGGTAAGAAGAAGCTCCACAGTTCAAGTTATTTCTGTTGTTTTTCTGTAAGATCTCTGGTGTTTTTGAACTCTTCATGTAATTAACCCTCTGACCAGTTGTTGGGGTCAAAATCGGTCATGGCAAAAGTAACGGCCAAAATCTTCTGAGAATTTGTGCCTTAAGCGAATATGAGCTAGAAATGTTAAAAACTATACAAGAAATAAATTTGTATACTTCATTCTGGATAATGAATAAAATAATTTCTATCGAAGCGTGAAAAGATCGAAAAAACTTTATTGTGGAAGGTTTTTTCATAAATGACGATTTTTATGAAACAATCTTCTGTCAAACAAAATTCAAAAAGTTTCCGCGGAAAAACATAATAGTATAACATATGAGATAATCTTCCGTAAAACAGCTTTCAGAAAAAATTACAGAAATTCTTTCGAAAAAGCCCTCCAAGTCTTCTCGCCCACGAGCGACGAGACCTTCTTCTAGTCTCGTCGCTTGTGGGTGAAGAGTCACTCACCATGTCTCGTCTCTTATGGGAGATGAGACCATCGCAAATTCTTGTCTCTCGTGAGCGACGAGACCATACCCTCCTCGTTGACCTCTCCTTTGAGTCTTGACCGAAGTGATCCTTGTTTTGTTTCGATTGGATTTTTCGTTGAATATTTTGCGATAAAAAAACAAAGACTTGTCTTCTCGTAAAACTTCAAATCACTCGTATAAAACGGTAATGGTTAACTCGACACCATTGTTATCTCAACACTACGATTGGTTTTACTATCTCACGAAACCAACAGCATGTGAACCAACATTGTTTAAAAGGTGATTTATTTGAAAGAGAAGGTCTACAACGCGAAAAAAAATGCAATTGCAATTTTAGACGAGAATGATCCTGAATTACAATGACGGTTTACTTGTTTTCACAAAAGATAAATTGAAAAGAAGATAAATGTCAAGTTTCCAGGATAATCATGAAGATCGAGAGGATATGTAAGATTTCGGCAAAGAGATAAATTCGAATCGGGGGCCGAAAAAAAAAGACTGTCGACCTTGGAAGCATATATAAGGAGAGCCAAAGCAAGGAGCACAACAACAACTTTTTAGACTCTTAGAACTCTTTGCACTTAGAAACCTTAGGCTATACTCTCGACAAGCTTGTTTTCCATGACTGGCACTCGATTACTAGGCGAACTCGCATATGCAGTTCGATCTCTTGTTCCACTCTTTTAATTGAACTACGTTTGGCTTGATCCTCGAAAGGGGTACGTAGGAAGCCTTCCATAAGGTTCAGTCCGAAATCAACAAAACTTTTTTCGTATCTTTTTTGTCTTTTGTTATCGAGCTGCGACTTAACTAGGTTTTAAGGTTTTAGGTGGCTAGAACTAGGGAACTCGTTGACAGCTCTTGCAGCTGAAGATTTAATAATTGTCATGATCGCAATGCTCTTATGCGTATCCGAAATAAAGATATACTTTTCTGAATTATTTTTGTTATATTTCTGCATTTTGTGTATTGATTTGGTCACTTGTCGTTGGCTCTCGCAGAAAATCCGGAGCTCAAGGAAGTATTATTTTCTTTTCTTTGTTCACTAAAATCGATAGTGCAAATTTGGTCCACTGTACCCCTTCCAGATAGCTTCCATAAAAGTCTTCGGAGAAATAAAACTTGCTTCCACTTCCCGAAGTCGCGGAGAAACTCTAGATTACCCGCGGAAATAGAAGCACAGCAAATCGGGTTGACAATCCCCGTCGGCTGTACTTCTTCTGAATAAATTTCGGAGAAATGAAGTTGATTTCTATAGAAACACTCGAAACCTAAAACAGCTTATGAAGACAAAACAAAGAAAAACGGAGATCTTATCCCTTTCTGCTGAAACGTCTTCTAAATTACAAGATTTCAAAAAAATCAACCATCGCTTATGTAGAAATGTATTCTGTGAGTTCTTGATCTTTGTCTACTAAGATTGCTTCAAAAAAAAATACTCAAAATTCCCTCTGGTCAATCCTGCGGAAACGAGAAATTTTTTGATTAAGTTTAATCTCGAAAATAAAGCGCACCACAGATATGGTTACTGATATAAAACGCGGTAACTAAATTTGCGAAACAACTGAAAACAGTTAGTTTCCAAAACACAGCTCTCGTACAGCCAAACTTGAAAACATTTTACGAGATAAATTTCGTAAAATTAAGCCCAAAAATATTGTACGCAACAGTTTTCGTAAAACTAAACTCAACGATATTTTACGAAACAGCTTGCGTAAAATTAAGATTGACAACATTTTGTGGAATAACTTTCATAAAATTAAGCTCGAAAACATTTTAAAAAATAGCTTTCGTAAAATTAAACTCGATAACATTTTGCGGAATAACTTTTGTGAAATTAAAGCTCGACAATATTTTACAAAACAGCTTTGTAAAATTAAATTCGGCAATATTTTATGAGATATCCTTCGTAAAGTTAAAGGAGATAGAATTTCGATATAAATTTCGTAGAATAAATTTGATAATGTTTACGACACGACTCTAGTAAATAAAACTCAAAATTTTTTGAAAACCATCAGAAATCAAATAAAGATCGTATAAGAAGACTCTCAGAGAAGGAAAGAGATGGAGCAAGAAACGAACTTTGCCCATCAGCCTCTATCCATGGTTTCACCATCCTCCCTCTCCGACCTCATCTCACATCTCGTCTCGTCAAAGCCTCATTGGTTTACGATTCTTCCTGTTCGCCATTGGCACCTCCTGATCGGCCCTGGCTATTCCTAAATTCCAAAAGGATTTCGACCAGATAATTATTCGTTTTCGTAAAACCAACTATACGGAGTCTGAAACCCAAATCGTAAAATATGGATAGACAAATCAAAACCGCCAGACAGGTGTCAGCTTAAACACGACCAGTAAAGTAGACAAATCCAAGAATAATCAATATTCTTAATACCCGAAAGGGGTGGATAGATACGAGAAGAAGAATTGTAAACGAGAAAACAAAACGGACAAGGGGCAAACCCGAGTCTCCGAGAAAACTAACGTATCTTCAACTTGGAAATTTTTGAAATCAGACTTCGAATTTTCTTAGTAAAGTACTAAGAAATAAAACCGTCTTGGAAAAACTGCTGTAAACTTTAGGGAACTTAGAATCAAGGTGGATAGTCTAGCGAACTAAGTCTTAGGCGATTTTTCCGATCTCATTCTATTGTTCCTTACTTGTTCAGGCAGAATTCGCAAACCGATCTAATCTCTCGCAAAAACGAGAAATGACCGCCACGCATTCAATCATACTCATCGCGCTTCCTAAGAAAGAAAGAACTAGAGACAAGAGCGTCGTCATAAGCCGACTCGTTCCTAGCAATTTTCTTAAAACCGACATATTCCAATTTGTGAACCTGAAAACCATCAAGGATCACAATCCCAACATCGTCTTTAAATCGACCAATCCTATCGATCATCTCAATCTTTGAAAGAAAAAAGTAAATAACCCTTCAAATGATCGGTTCAGGCGTTACCTTTCGTAAAAAAGGGAGGGAGTAGGTATGTATACTATACTCGTATACTCCCATACTTCAAAAGATTTTTTGCCTCAGCATCAAGAAAACTCTTGCAACATAAGGCAATGAAATGATCCATCGACATCGTCATAAAGGCAAACGACGATCTAAGATTTGTCTTAACACTACAGGCATACCTAACCTGTCAAAAATTATATGAGAAATCTTCAAACATCAAAGCATTGTTCCCAGATAACGTTGAACCAAGTGAGTCACAGAAAAACATCAAGAAACATTTGCGACAAAGAAAAATCGAGAACATAAGTAACAGCGAGCACAACAAAGGCAACGCTTTGTCCACGCTCGTGGACTAGATCTACCGCTGGATGACCAATTCGTTCTTCTCAAGAAATGAATATGTCATGAGACTTCCTCTCAAAAACCCAAGAAATCATTCCACGACTAAATCGTAACGAAATAAAATTTGATAAAACTCCAGGAGTGACTCCAAGCAACTTTCACGAAAGATTGAAATCAAAGCAAAAATGTTTCTCGTAAAATCTGCAGAAACATCGCTACTTTGACATCTCCATACATAGTGCTGATTCACCATCATCATAAAACCGGTCTCCCATTACTTTCATATAACTAAAACATGTTATACGAAACAGTCTACGGGAAAACAAGATTGGTATCTTGCAAAACGACTTCTCAATATAAAAACCCGAACGAGGAAAACCTAATCCTCACTCACAAACATCACGAGTAATCTGCGAGAAACACTCTCCATTTACTTTTATGAGAAAACCTTCTTGTATAACTTACACGAAAAATCCTTCGGATAGTCAAATCAAGTCATACGAAATAACTTTCAAAATTTAACACAATAGGTTTTGCGAAGAAGTTTCACATAGCAAAAAACAAAGTTGTATGATCCGACTTTGGACAACCAATCTAAGCTTTATCTCTTCGCACTATGATCTAACAGATATCTTCCTTTATCCCTGCATCTCGCTGGCCTCTACCTTTCACTTCCCTCGGTTACAGTCAAGCAAGCAATCATCCCGCAACTGACTCCGCAGGGGTCATGAATCAAACCTCTTAGGCTTTGTCTTCCTCAGACAAAAAGGAAACAGTTTTCGTACGACTAAAAGAAACATTATACGGAAAATTCATCGTATAACTGAAACCTAAAGTGGAAAATCAGTTTCTACAACCATCGTCCATCTTAACACGCAAAAATCTGGCATACTTTTCCTATCAATCTCGACGAATGCTCTTTGGCCCTCGGCAAGTTATGCCTTCCCGTAGAAGTCCAAACCAGAATTCGGCATCTCCTGTAAGGACAGTTCTAAACTAACATGACCTTAA
Organism: Moricandia moricandioides; assembly: GCA_905132885.1. Taxonomy (NCBI): domain Eukaryota; kingdom Viridiplantae; phylum Streptophyta; class Magnoliopsida; order Brassicales; family Brassicaceae; genus Moricandia; species Moricandia moricandioides. The sequence continues at coordinate 362,947 of CAJHQQ010000072.1, forward strand.
TGTTAACATGAAAGTGCCATGGTCTAATCCTTGACATACAACATCCTTTGATATCCGGCCGAACACGGCCTTAACACCAAGCCGAAATATTTGAACGACCACCGCTCCATCCAATCACTTGACGGCAAAACGACAATCCGTAATCCATCTAAAAACACAAAGTGACGATTATGCAAATAATTATCATATAACCCAGTAGTGAAAATCATACGATAAATTCTTTATAACAAGACTCAGTTCTAGCAACCAAACGATTAACGAAAAAATTGAACTTGTCAACAATCGACCTAGTTGTATATGTTTTACAATTCACTTTAAGCGTGCAATGTTTTACCCGTAAAATGTCACATATAAGAAAACACTTGTAACAAAGCTCCTAGATCTATACAGAACATACTTAAAAATACACGAAGTATATCTCGGAAGGCCAAGCCTTCACGAAGCACAGTGAAGAAAGACGCTTCTCTACAGGGACACATTTACGTGACCCCTTTGTCCTAATTACTCGATCACAAATCAAAAACCTCAACATCCAAATATGTACAAAATTTTTGGCAATACCTCTCCTTTTAGTCGAGTATGGTCCATCAGGTCCGTAGGAAAGTCAGTCTTTCTCTAAGCAAGCTGTCTCTAGCCGAGGACGGGCCAGACGCAGCAGAGCGACAACCTCTGCTATCCGACAACTTTCTCCGTGGAGCCCTAAAGGTTAACAAAAGATTGTAGAACCCATGGACTTACGAAGCCAAGTTTCTTTCGGGCCAAACCTTTGCCGTAAGGTTAATATGAAACCCTTGTGACACCGCAAAAATATCTCTAAGCCCGCACACAAGAAATGCGGCTTACAAAAGAAAACTTCTATATGAAAACCCTTTTGGTTAACACGCTAAACAAACAATTCGGCTGAAAAACCTCCGCAAACAAACCGAAGTATTCATTGGCTACAAGGTCAAACGAGACCTTCACGTCAAACACAAAAAACTTGTCTAACAAGTTCTCATAACATAAAATTTTACTTGAAAGAAAAATCCAGTCTTTTGTGCCGCGAGACGTCGCAAACACTAACCGGATGCCGATGTAAAATATCTTCCTAGAGGAAAGTTCTGTCTCGTAAACTCAAACAGTCATACGCACTAACATCTTCTGAAACACACATTCTTCCCGAAGGCTAAATCTTAAACGGCAACACTTACCATTCCGTTTGTTGTTGATCACAACAAATGAACTCCAACGTCCTAAACAGACTTAGCCATCTCCCTCCTTAGAGATGGCTCTCATACATCCGACACAAGGATAATAGCACGCTATAAAAGAGATCCAAAATTTTGGTCAGCACTTCGAGACGAATTCAAAATTGTCTTTGGAGATATGCTCTATTCCCTATCGATGCAAGTCACAGAAGCCGAGAACTTTTTGCAGACTTCAATACTGAGACGAAATCAGGTTGAAACCGAAACGGGTGATTTAAGCCAAAACAATCATTGCAAACTGTAAACCGATATTAAGCCTAGGTCTTGCCCTAAACCCAACACACTGTTCTTACACATCTCAAGGCATAGTATGAACAGACCGATACGAGATTGCATATGTCCCTTCGCTTATATTTGTATGTTTATGAGACTCTGTGAACTAAAACCTTCGAGTATTCTCATCTTACACAACGACATATATAACGATCTACTGAGCGTTAGAAATGAGATGACAACTCACATGATTTCTCTCATCTCCACGTATGGCTAATTGATATAGCATATTTATTACCAGTATTAGACCATGTTATAGACTCTATTTAGGGTTTGTTCTGTGTGTTTAGGCTATGTTTTGAGGTCTTTACAGGTCCAGGTACGTTTTGGATATATATGGAGATACTTGGAGCTTTTGGAGCATTTGGAGAGGAATAATCCGTAGATGATCATTGAACAGAATCGAAGTACAAGATTACCATCGATCGACGATACAAGGTAGGCGTCGACCGATGTTGCATGACCACGATCTATCGATGCTGCACATATGCCATCGATCGATGTCCAGTTCGCAGACAGCCGACTTTCAAGCCCAAGTTAGAATTATGACACAAGATTACAAGATTACCCTTGGACTAGTTTTGACCTATACTTTAGGGTTTTATATTTATACTTATGTATTGCACCAGAAGCGGTGTGCTTGTAAATGTGCTTGTGAGTGTGCTAGTACTAGGGGTGCTAAGTGTTCTACCTGTGCTTTGAAACCCCAATATTCTCTCTATACATTTTATTCAGATTAGTATTTTTACTTCAATTATGTCTGAGTAGTCATCAACTAGGTTTAGGGTTTATCAATGGTACTGATGAATTAGCCAAACAATATAATTGTTAAGGTCATTATTAGATCTATTAATAGAATTGTGTTTGTTGCTTGTGTTCTAGAATAGCTAACTAGAACCCTGATAATAGGATAGTTAGGCGCAAGCGAGAGAATGGTCTACTACCGGAATCTATTATATTGAGCTAGGTTTCTAGAAACAAACGAGAGTTGATTTAGCCAATCTAGTGAATTATCAAAATAGGTCATAACACTTGACTCAAGAAACCATCGATCGACGCAAGATCATTGCCATCGATCGACGGTCATCCGTGTCAACAAACGAGAGCTGAGACATTGGACTTAGTCAATAGATTAGGCGCGCAAGCGAGAGCTACTGTCTTTTACATTAGATTTTGAGTTCCATGATTAAATACCTTTAACTTCTATCTACTATAATCCACTTGCCTAAAATCCTAGATCTAGCATATTTTCATATTTACATTACTAGCATATTTGCATATTTACATTACTAGCATATTTTCATATTTACATTAGTAGCATATTTTCATATTTACATTATTAGCATATTTCCATATTGCATATATACCTTCTAATAAGAAATATTTACTTGACCTGATTACTTGCTACCAATATATATAGTTACCTAGTTTAGCCTTTAGAAATAAGAAATCTATTGTGTGCCATTGTTTTATGTGGATTCGATCCCTAAGTACTACACCTGATCTCTCTTGACAAAAGTATTATTGTTTTATGTGTTAGGATTAAGGGTTAATTTGACAGTTGTTTGTTTAGGATATTATTACCCTATTAAAACATAAAAACACACCCATGTCAAATTTGGCGCCGTTGCCGGGGAACATTGATCGCCATTGGACTTATTTTTAGGACTTGGTCTAGGTTTGTTACTTTCAAGGTTACTGAGTTTACTTTTTCTTTGTTTTTCAGGTGCATGCAAAAGAGTACCAGGAGCAACAAAGGACAAGACTTACTTTTCTCTGACCCACAGAAACTGGAACGCACTATCCGCAAAGAAAGACGACACGCATAGATCGACATGATACCTTCAGCATCGACTGATACATCTTTACGAACAGCATCAACCGACATCAGAACTCAACCATCGACCGACATCAGAACTCTAGCATCGACCAACATTGATCACTTAGCATCGATCAACAGAACCTCATCTGCATCGATCGACGACAGAAGACGAGTTCAGATGGTTGCGCCTATAATTGTGGTTCAGAATGAGAATGGAGACTTGCATGACCTCAACGGTCACCTGTGTAATGCAGCAGGTCAAAGGATAGACGATCAAGGGACTATAATCCCTGATACATAAGCAGAAGCAGACGCTGCAATAGTTCAACCTGAAGCTAGCTCCCAAGATGCTCAGAGAACGTTGGCTGGCTACAACCATCCAGACCAGTTCTACGCCAACAGATCCGCCATTCATCCTCCAGATTTTCAGAGAAAAAATTTTGAGATCAAGCCTGCTTACTTCGGACTTGTAGCACAGACACCATACCATGGGTTGCGACACGAGCACCCTATGGATCATCTGGAGCGATTTGAGAATATAGTGACTGCTATTAAAGCCAATGGAGTCCCTGAGGACTATCTTTTATGTAAGCTCTTCAAGTACTCACTTGCTGGAGAAGCTTCATATTGGCTTAAGCATCTACCACCAGGATCTCTGACATCCTTGACTGACATTAAGAACGCTTTCTTGTGCAACTTCTTTGACGACGCAAGAGCAGAAGATCTGAGGAGCAAAATTGCTACGTTTTCACAAGAGCCTTCAGATTCTTTTAGAAACTCGTGGATCAGATTCAAGTCATACCAGAGAGACTGTCTACATCATGGGTTCAACGAAGTGCAACTTCTTAGCACTTTCTTCAGAGGTATTGGACTGCAATATCATATGGCTTTGGACACAGCTAGTGAAGGAAATTTCAGCACTAGGAGCCCTGAAGAAGCTACAAGATTGATCGAGAATCTGGCATACAAGCAGTACCAAGAACACCGATTTTGAGAGGAAGAAATCAACTCCTACAATAAGCAAGGAGCAGATTGAAGAGGTAAAAGCAAAGCTTGATAGTGTCTAGAAAGTTTTCAGAAAACAGGTTACTTTTGCAGAGGTAGAAGCGATAGAGTCTGGAGAAGATGAGATTGAAGAAGAGGATGTGAACTACATCGATGGGAATGGTTTCCAGAGACAAGGAAATCCATGTTTCAGCAGGAACTCCTATGGTGCTGGTCAAAGGAGTAACTTCATTCAGAGTTCACAGCGAAAGGCCTTCAACAACAACACGACATATGGATCTTCCTACTACCAAAATCCTCCTCTATAAACTCAGGGAAGAAAGATTGAAGCAATGGTTGATAGAGTCTTAATGGGACAGGAGAAGATGAATGTGGATTTTAACGGAAAGATAGATGGTTTTTACCTCAACCTCAACACCAAGTTCGAAAACCTCAGCACCCATGTGAAGAAGTTGGAGAACCAAGTGATGCAAACAAGTGAGACCATTGGGAGACATGAGAGCCTGATTAAGGAGAAGATGGAGACTGGGAAAAGGCACCACGTCAATGCATTAATTGATGAGCATTTCTGGCAAGAAGTGAAACCCTAAGACAGCAACTTTCGTGTGGAAAATTCTATATCACTCGGCAATTCCCATCCGCATCGATTGACTCAAGACAACGAGCATCGACCAACGGTGAAACCTACAGAATCAATAGCCTCTTGCAAATCAACTAACATCGATCAATGCCATTATCACGACCACGATCGACATAGAGACGAAGGAAGCGATCGACACTTCGTACCAGTCATCGATCGACACTCCGTACCAGTCATCGATCGACAGCGTGGAAACCCAATCCGATTACCCAACCTCAACGCAAGTCTGATTGTGCGTCGAACAACAACAAATTTAGAACAGAATACAGACACATCTGAATCTGCAGATCTTGATAGATAAAACGAGGGACACTCAAAGAGGAGGAAAAATATCCCAAAACATCAACTTAGAGAACCCAATGAAAAGGAGATGGATGGCTTTGCTAAAAGAGTTTTTAAGATTCCTTTAGATATATCTTTTGATGAAGCTTATTATACTCACAGATTGTGGATATTTTTCAGGGAAACAGATGATGACATAGAAACCATGTTCAATCACCTCATAAGAGAAGATGAAACAGAGAACTTGTTTGAAAAAGAAAAGTGATCCTGGGAAGTTTGTGATTTCATGCTTCATCAAAGGAAACAAATACCCTAACGCCATCTGCGACACTTGATCTTCAGTGAGCATTATGCCAAAGTCTATGGCAAAGGAGCTGCAACTAAAAGTGGAACCCTCCAACGATTCGTTCACGTTTGTGGACTGCTCAAAAGTAAACCCATGAGGGGTGGTAAGAGATGTTCCAGTACAGATCAACAACACCCTAGTCCCAGTAGACTGTCATGTGATGGACATCAGGATAGATTGGAACTCTTCGCTACTACTCGGGAGAGAATTTATGGCTACAGTGGGAGCCATATGCGACATGCATTTAAACGGGTTGTATTTATCTCTAATTGATAAAAATATCTTTTATAAACCTGATAAAAATAAGAACAAGACTACCCTGATCGAATTATGTAATGATGCAGAGGTTATGGCCACATGTTTCTGCGATTACGAGTGTAATGAAGAATCGGTAGATGTAGCATCGATCGACACCCAACCCCTAGCCTCAATCGACAGTACTACAGATCAGCAATCGATCGATACCCACCCTTCAACATCGATCGACACCCATACCCCAGAAACGATCCACATCTACCATGCAGGTTACGATTACAACCTAGCCCACCTCGAATACAATGAACATTACGGAGAAGAAGAGATGATCGAGTACCGAGGGCTTACTATGGAAGAGACTGGATTTTTTCATGTTTCCCATGAACCAGGAAAATCAACATACTGAGAAAGAAGGAGAACCCGACCATGATTCAGCAGAAGAACACGACAGAGAAGCTGGTTATCTACAACAAAACGAGTTCGTTTTTATGAGAGATCTAGATGGTCACGCAAGAGCTATGGATGGCAGAATAATACTGTATAAATCACACTTTTGAAAAACCTTCATAACACAACCCAATTGAAATAAAGAATAGAGATATTAGTGTTGTTTTCTTATCACGGATACATAAACGCAAAAACTTCATCATATAGTAGTCTTGCATGTGGTCTTGTTGTGCCCTACTATGCCACATCTACTGCATCTGTGTGATTGGGATTTAGAACCAAGAACACCAAATTCACCAACTGATCTACGTCATTTTTGTAGGAGGCCTTCCACTGCTTTTTTAGTCATTGGTGGTGGACATGAATAATCAGCAAGATTTTCAGGATAGGAACACGTAGATGAATCTCCACAAGGGTGTATGCTCTCAGCATAAGCTTTAACCCATGTTTCTGTAGAGTGAGCAACATCGACATACTTGTTTTCATCTCTTTTAGAAAGCTTAGCTGCAGCCATTGCATGGATGCAGGGAATCCTGTCAATGTTGAAAACATTGCAAGTGCAGTGCTTATTATCCAGATGGGCAACATACTTATTCGTGTCTTCTATTACCTCAAACTCACATCGATCAACTTGGTAAACATTAAAATGCATTGCATCGCCAAGCCTGGATACCAATTTTTTTACTACTTTTGGTGTAACTATATGTTGATGTTTTGCAGCAGCTTCACGTCGCTCAAGAAACCAAGCCGTGAGTGTCAATCTAATCGTCTCAAGTAGAGAGATTATTGGTAACTCACGAGGAACCTTCAACAAAGAATTAAATGACTCAGCAATGTTTGTGGTCATAATGTTGTACATGTTTGAAGGCGCAAAGCATCTTGCCCACTTTCTAAAATCTGAATCTTCCAAATACTTAGCCAATTCAGGACTTCCATTCTTTATGTCACTAAAGATTGCACTAAATTCATGATATGTGTAGGCATTTGAAGCATTTTCAACCAAAGGTAACAAATCAGTCTTCCCATATTTAGGTGTGATGTTTCTGATCAAATGGATCCTGCAAATTCCATGGTGGGCTAACGGATAAATATCCTCAAGGGATAAAGCAATGGCATTAGCTCTATTTGATACAAGCACAAGATCAGAAGCATCGGTTATCATTTGACTCAGACCTACGAAGAACCATCTCCAAGCATCTGCATTTTCTACATCAACAACTGCAATGGCGAGAGGATGTAGATGATAATTCCCATCTTGAGCACAAGCTGACAACAAAATACCTTCGAATTTCCCCTTTAGGAATGTACCATTTACTGAAATAACTCTTCTCATCAATGAGAAGCCCCTTATCGATGGACCAAAAGCAAAGAAAGTGTACTTGAACTTTCCAGCAGAATCCTTCTCTAGATAAGTTAAAGATCCATGATTTTTCTCTTGGACTTTGTAAAACCACTTTCAGAGATTGTAGTAACTGTCTTCAGGAGTGCCTCTAACCAAAGTCTGAGCTACTTCTTTCACTCTCCAGGCTTGTTTATAGTTTATATCAACCCCATGTTGTATCCTTACTTGTTCAATGATCTGCTTAGGTTTAAATCCTTCTTTTTTTACTCCATAATTACTGCAAACTAAAGATCCCAGCAACTTTTCAGACGCTTCTCTATGGTTGGAATTCCTATGTGTAGTATCACATGTATGCTGATGCACATATTTCTTAACCACGAAAAAATCTGACAAAGGTAGCTTCGTTGCATGCATCCTCCACGAGCAATTATCACCAACACACCGCAATATGACTCTTGATGTGTTAGAGGAGACAGTCGTGTCTTCAAATTTTCATTCAAAAGCTCATTTCTTCATACTCAATATTAGGTCATCTTTGCTTTTAAAATAACTATTCACCTTAATATCACCAGCTCCTCCAACGATTGGTGAAAGCCCTATATGGACATGACTAAAATCAGGAATAGCTCTCAACGGAATTGTAGATACACATTCATTAGGAAGAATCTGCAAAAGTCGACATGTTTTTGGAAGGATTAGTACGTATTTAAGAAAGACAACGCAATGGATTTTTGAGACGATGTGATGGATTTTCATACCAAGATTATGACGATAGATTCAGGCGAAAACGGCGATGGATTCGGCATTGGATTACGATGACTACGGTGATGAGTGAGACGGTGATTAGCGATGAGAGATGGATGCCGGAGAAGACATGATTTCGTACAAAGTTGACAGCGATGGATTCTGGCGACGACGATGGATTTGACGACTGATTCAGGGGACGACGGTGATGAGTGACCTGGCGATGAGTGACCCGGCGATGAGCGACCCGGTGATGAGCGACGAACTATGGCTTTCGGGACAAGTCAAATTTCATTTCAAAATTTGGAATTTTTTTTTTAATATAAAGCCACTGGGAAGAAAACCTATTTTTGTGACTTTAGGTTATAGGTGCTAGTTTGGGAAGATAAACTTGGTTTATTGTCATTTGGATCATTTTCTCTACATAAAATTAATTTTTTTCTCTTTGGTGATGGCTCATCAATTATATAGAGGATCATTTTTGTAACTTAAATATACCCATAAATATGTTTAAATGAATAAACTATCATTCACAAATTAATAAGTTATTTATATAAAAACTAAAATGAATGTACAAGTTATTTATCCTTTTTAAATCATAACTAAAATTAGGTCTTAACTTGTTTCACTAAAATTAATAAAATTAATTATACTAATATATTTTATATTGCATATTTTCAAAGTAATGAAACAGATACGTTAATGAATGTTACTTTATCCAAAATTAAAATACAGAATTTATTTTTTAAACATCATATCTCTATATTTGATGTTGAATGTCTTCTCGTCTAATGAATCCAAATAAGCAAGTGATGCACACAATAGACATATCAACAACTTAAATTTAGATTGAACAATTAACACCCATCTCACATTTTATTAGTAGTTGCCTCAAATATATTAATAAAACATTTCAATCATTTCTCGTTTGTGGTGATGATACATCGTCACCTAAAATATATATACCACATCATTAAAATTTTAAATTTTAAATATGAATCTGCATATAATATGTTTAAATAAATAAAAAATGAAATTTGTTATATTCAATAGTTGAATTTTAGAAAATAATTTTATAGGAACATGAAACTTCACTTTACAGTTTTTATACTATAAACTAAATTTTTGTTTTAACAATTTTTGCTACAAAATAATATTTTATTATGCTAATACTTTTTAATTATATAAAAAAAACTTTTCTTATGGTTCTCATTATATCACATTATTTACTAATTTTTGTAATTTAAATAAACATATAAATTTAATTAAAATGAAAACTATCATTCATCAATTTTAATAATTTATATATGCATAAACTAAGGAAACATAAAACGTTATTTTCATTTTAATATCTTACACTAAAATTGTGTTTCAAGATGTCTTATTAATTTTTGTTTTTAATAAACTAAGTTTTAGACTACTAGTAGTAACAAATTTAAGCAGACTCCAAATATAGTCATATTTAGACTACTGAAGATTATATCTCAAAGGAATGTTTTCTCTCAATCTTCTCGAGCTTCGCTGCCAACAGCAGCATCTTCTTGTTTTGACTCGGCAAGCTCATCTTTGAATTTCTGGATCTCGGAGCCACATTCATCAACGACTTCATCGATCAACGAAATAAACTGAACAAAGACAAGAAAACATTATAAAAACAAACCGCCAAAACGGAACGTACAATGATTCACAGCCGTACCTTGGTGTGATACTCAAACATTGACGTAGAAGGCTTGACACACGATTGAGGAGGAACTGAGGAATAAGGTCATATGTCATCACTTTAATTAACACTATTTTTCCTCTTTGCCGTCTCGGTCGCCTCGTTTGATCTCTTATGCTAGACAATGCCAGTAATAATGGCTACATCCTAGGATGAGCAGAAGAGGATGAGAACTTACCCCAAATAAAAGGTTTCCTATGGTGAAGACTATGACCAGTCAAACAGAGGCAGTGAGATTCAGGATAACTATAAATACGGGAAATCAAAGCCATTCAAGAAAAGTTTATGCAACTTCAACAGAAATCGCTCCATTGTGTGAATGACTATGGTCAGAAACATGTTAACACCGAAGCTCAAATGGACAATGACCAGGTTCACGAAGAGATTCAGTATATATGAGCTCAAGGGTATTAGAAGCCTAAATGTCATAACAGACAGGGAAACTTCCAAAACCAGCCTCAATATAACTACAGCCCAAAGCCACCTACAACACTCAACAAGGAGGCTTCTTGTAATGACCCGTTCCGGAGTATTTTTGTTTTCGAAGAAAATGGATCGTGAGAGGTTTTATTCTGCAAAGAGATTATATTCTAAGTATGGAAACAGTTGTAGTTGTTGAAGGTTGGGACAATTAAACTGGATTTTGACTAAGTGTATGATGTTTAGTAACTAGTTGGAAAAATTTATGTTTTGGCTGAATTACGGTAAACTGTTCACATAATAATGATCGGGACCTAACTAAGAAAAAGAACTCTGAAAAAGTTAATTAAGGAAATTACGGTAAACTGATCACGGCTAATGGGCCACCCACGCCCGCTCTCTTGGTCCGTGGGCCCATCCCGTACCAACGGTCAGTGCGTTATTTTTTTCCGAGGCTCGAAATCATTGTTTACTGTCCCTGCAATCACCACTCGACCTTTCCCCGTGTTTTGGCCTCACTCGCACGGTATTGCGAATCACTTCCCAATAGGTACCCATCATTTCACTACTCCAGCATAAGCACGCTTAACCCTGGAGTTCTAAACGGATGTGTGACAGAAAAGGTAAGTCAACTTTTGGTGACATAAGTAGCCAAATCAATTCTCTTAAGTCTTTTCACATATCACAACTCGGGATGTTACAATTCACCCCCTCTCAAAAAACGCAACGCCCTCGTTGCGCCCCACGACAGGTCTCAAGACGCCTCTCGGGTCAGAACCGAGATGGCTAACCAGCTCTGATACCACTTGTAACACCCCGACCGCCCACGGCTAATGGGCCACCCACGCCCGCTCTCTCGGCCTGTGGGCCCATCCCGTTCCAACGGTCGGTGCGTTATTTTTTCTGAGGCTCGAAATCATTGTTTACTGTCCCTGCAATCACCACCCGACCTTTCCCCGTGTTTTGGTCTCACTCGAACGGTATCGCAAATCACTTTCCGATAGGTCACCATCCTTTCACTACTCCAGCATAAACACGCTTAACCATGGAGTTCTAAACGGATGTGTGACAGAAAAGGTAATTCAACTTTGGTGACATAAGTAGTCAAATCAATTATCTTAAGTCTTTTCACATATCACAACTCGGGATGTTACAACTCACCCCCCCTCAAAGAACACAAAGCCCTCGTTGTGCCCCACGACAGGACTCTAAACGCCTCTCGGGTCAGAACCGAGATGGCTAACCAGCTCTGATACCACTTGTAACGCCCCGACCGCCCACAGCTAATGGGCCACCCACGCCTGCTCTCTCGGCCGGTGGGCCCATCCCGTTCCAACGGTTGGTGCGTTATTTTTTTCCGAGGCTCGAAATCATTGTTTACTGTCCCTGAAATCACCACCCGACCTTTCCCCATGTTTTGGCCTCACTCGCACGGTATCGCGAATCACTTTCCGATAGGTCACCATCCTTTCACTACTCCAGCATAAACACGCTTAACCATGGAGTTCTAAACGGATGTGTGACGGAAAAGGTAATTCAACTTTGGTGACATAGGTAGCAAAATCAATTCTCTTAAGTCTTTTCACATATCACAACTCGGGATGTTACAACTCACCCCCTCTCAAAGAACACAACGCCCTCGTTGTGCCCCACGACAGGACTCTAGACGCCTTCGGGTCAGAACCGAGATGGCTAACCAGATCTTATACCACTTGTAACGCCCCGACCGCCCACAGCTAATGGGCCACCCACGCCCGCTCTCTCGGCCGGTGGGCCCATCCCGTTCCAACGGTTGGTGCGTTATTTTTTTCCGAGGCTCGAAATCATTGTTTACTGTCCCTGAAATCACCACCCGATCTTTCCCCGTGTTTTGGCCTCACTCGCACGGTATCGCGAATCACTTCCCGATAGGTCACCCATCCTTTCACTACTCCAGCATAAGCACGCTTAATCCTGGAATTCTAAACGGATGTGTGACGGAAAAGGTAATTCAACTTTTGGTGACATAGGTAGCCTAATCAATTCTCTTAAGCCTTTTCACGTATCACAACTTGGGATGTTAAAGAAATTTCAGCCGTTGGATAATGCCGGTGTTGATTTGAAGAGAAGAAATGGGTCTTGCGCACAAAGAAGGACATCTCCATAAGAAACTTGGAAACCTCCAGAAGTTGTGTCCAAGAGTGTATGAAAGATTCAAGTCTGGTTCAAGAAAGACCTTATGGAGACTTGCTGAATATTTGGGAGCAAATGGTCGAATGTGCAAAAATAGGGCAAACCTTACGGACGTGGTCAACCCAATACTCATATTTCGACCATCTGAGCCTTGTGCAAAATAGGGCCAATGTGTACGGAGTCTCAAACCAGCATACTCAAAATATTTTAAGGTAACAGAGTCAGGTTTATTAGAACTTTGTATTCTCTTCCGCTTAAGTGCAAAGCTCAAGTCTTTCACTCATTCAAACTGGTTGGTATCTTCTCGCTCTCAAGAATAAAAGATGTTATTTTCTTTTTTGGCTATGAGTTGTATGTTGGCTTCAGCCGTGATGGACCTTTGACCCGAGTGGCTTCGGGCAGGATGAGTGACTGACGGGTCGAATGGCTATGGCCCGTGTATGATTGGCTACGGGCCGTGTGCAATTTCCTTTGAGCCATAAGTGACCTTCAAGTCAAGGACGAGTTGAAATGGTTAAGTGAATGGAAATACATAAAAATGTATATGTAAAGATAAATGGGTAGTTGAATTAAAATTATTAACTAAAAGAATGGAACGTTAGGTCGTTAGAACGGAACTGAATGTTTGGTTGCTATAACAAAATATAATGCTAGGTTGCTAGAATGGAAGTCATTGTTAATGTTAGATATGTTATGTGTTGCATGTGAGCAGTTTTGAGCATCCTTACTAAGTACTCTTGTATGCTAATGCCTCCTTTTGGGATGCATGTAATGTTTGATTGTATGGACCAGAGTGCGAGGCTGTGGGAACCAAAATTTACACCATTGATTTCCGTAATCGGAGGAAAGTTAAGAAACCCTAACTTTCCCTGAGGTCATGGTTGCGAGTGAATAGAAAGATCTTATTGAATCGTTTTCGCATAAGATCTCTGCGATGATACAACAGGTTTTAAGAGCTTTGGCCACAAGAGATTTTTGCGTGTTTCCTAGGTCTAGTACCTAAACCCTAAACCTAGTTTGAGTCACAGTTCGACAACAAAGACGAAATTGCTAAAAATCTTTCGAAGTCCTAAGTGTTTTTGCTGAGATTTTCTTTTCCCTTAAGTCTCTCTCCTTTGCTTCTCTTATATATCCCTTCGAAGGTCGGTCATGTTTCCTTCCCCCCCCCCCTGATTTGAGTTTATCCTTCCACGGAAATTTTCCTTATCTTCTCGATTTTCCCATAATTATCTCGAAACTTAACAATTATCGTCTTTTCCATTTATCTTCTGCAGAAATCCGGCGTCATTGTAACTGGGCTCATTCTTGTCTAAAATCGTAAGTGGGTCTATATCGCTTTTTAGACCCTTTCGGGCTGTTTTAAAATTTAAACGGCTCTACGATTTCTTTTGAAGAAATCTTCCTTCATATGATTACACGATGCTGGTTCCGCAAAATAATAATTATATAGCCGAGATAACGTTGGTATTTAAGTTAACTGTTATCGTTTTATATGATTGACTCAAAGTTCTACGAAAACAAGTCTTTGCGATTTTTATCGTAAAACATCAACAAAAATTCCAAAACAAGAAATAGCCTAGTCAAGATCCAAAGGAGATAGTGATAAAGAGGATACCGTCTAGTCGCTCATGGGAGACTAGATGTTGCATGGGCGAGTAAACGTTGTACGTGTCTAGTCGTTCATGGGCGACTAAACCGTGCGGAGCACGCGACGCTGTTAATTCTACGATTATACGTCTTCATATGTTGATCGGGACGATATGGGTAGGCGATAAGGAGTTCGGATGTGACGGTTTCTTGATTTCTTTTTACTTGAAATAGGGATAACGTTTCCGCGGTAATTTTTAGGCATTGATTCCATCGTGACCATTTTTGACCCACACAGAGGCTATAAAGACAAGCGAAAAAAGTGTTTTAACTTGGGGTAATGTTTTAGGAGTTTGATCAAACCATCTTATTGTAACGCTATAGATTTTAAGTATTTGGTCTCAAATTTCATGTAAATTTGCAGTGTTTCTTCATATTCTCCTTTAAAATTGTTCTGATCTTTATTTAGAAATTTAAACGTTTTTCAAATATTTCTAGGTTGGGGTGGTTCAATGTGGTATCAGAGGGGGTATGGCAGTTAGTTCTGTCCTGTCTGGCCGATTTTCGAAAATGAGATTTGTGGGTAAGGGTGAAAAGTAACCGATGGTCTACGTCTTGCACGAATAATAATATGTGTGATGTTGCTAAGGTAAATCTGTGTATGTTTTTATGATTGGAATGCTTAGAAAAATGGCTAAGTAAAAATTATGTTTAAAATTTGGAAAAGATAGTGTTCATGTGTTTGCCGGTCATCAAAGCTTTGAGTATATCTTCATTCGATTAGAGTTGAATATAAGGTAAATGATATGGATGGAGATGGGAAAATCATTTGAGGATACATTTGGTCGTAGGAAGACAATATCTTGGGGTAAAAGGAATTAGAAGGTTTGATTGAAACGATTGGGATGTTGCGAGCGGATGTGTTGATAGATGAGACCGTTGCTATTGTGAGGAAGCGTCTGATTTAAATGACTTGCGGTTCAGATCAAATTGGCTCAAAGGGGGTAATATTGTGTTGGTTAAGAAGAGCGAAGGTAGTGTTGTGGGAGACAATCGCGTTTAGTTGGATATGAGCAAGAGGGTAAAACTTCATTGGACTCATGTTAGCACCATGTCCGATCATAAGGAAACTTCTCTTTGAATTTTGGGATGGCGTTTCGGGAAACACTGAGCATAAAGTGCACTAGAACCTGACTTCATATCTATGTATAGTGTATCTTATGAGTGGGAAAAGGAAATCATTAGTCGGAGGAGATGTTGTTAGTCTTGTGTTTTGGATTTTTGTTTTAAACCGGTAGAAACTTTTGCAATTGGAACTTGAGTACCAAAATATCCAAGCTGGACCCAATATGCTGAATCAAAGTGGGAGAGAAACAAAATTTTCAGCTGGAATAGCATAGAGAAAATAGGATAGATGTTTGTTTGTGTGGACCGGAGTTCGAGGCTATAAATACCATCAGGAAAGAGTGTTTTAACTTGGGGTAATGTCTTAGAAGTTTGATCAAACTATCTTATTGTAAAGCTATGGATTTTAAGTATTTAGTCTCGAATTCATTAATAAACTTGCAGTATTGTGGGAGCCAAAATTTGCACTTTCGATTTCCGTTGAATTAGGAACTCAGGGTAAACCCTAGTTTCTCAGAGGTCCCGGATATTTTCTAAACCACACGCCAATCAATCAGAATACGAAGTAAATAAGAGAAAAAAAAGTAAGATTCAAAAAGAGAGCAGATAGATGTCGTATTCCGAATTTACGTATGAGTGTTTACAACAGGATAGGAGCCTCGTCGGCGAGATCCCTAGTTCTAATAACCTAAGACTGCCAAACCCTAGTTGAGTCGCAGCTCGAATAACAAAAACGGAAAGTTGCCAAAATGCTCTAAGTGCTAAGCTATGTTTGCTCTGAGTAGATATTTTCGTTTCTGTTGTGCATCATCACCCTTGAATTCCATATATACTCCTCTAGAGGCGGTTTGCTCTTTCCCCTTCTGCCCTTGGTCGAATTTACTCTTCGAGGACATATTCCTTTTTTCCTAAATCTTCATGATTATCTTTGGAAACTTAACATTTATCCTTCGATCTTGAAATTTATCCCTTCAAAATTAACATTTATCCTTTCCTGCAAAATAAAATATAAACCATCGCAAAGCTTGTGCTTGATTTCGGATAAAATTACGAGTGGGCCTTTAGCCGAGCTTTAGACCTCGTTGGACCGTTTTCTGACTTAGGCATTTCTATGATTTTATTGAAATAACATTGCTAAGACGATGTCATCCGAGAGTTAGGATCTTTCCTATGGGGCGTGGGACTCTAGGTGTTTAGTTAACCGTTATCGTCTCATACGACCGACCCGATCCTTTCTCGAGAAATAAATTCTTTTGGTAAAGTTCCAAAGTCAATCGTGGTCAAGACGGAACAAAGATAAGTTCGATCAAGTATCAAAAGATGGAGTTTAACGAGGATGAGGAGAATCTGGATTGATTTGATCCGACTTTCCGAACGAGCGGGTCGGACTGCTTGGGCCATCTAACTCTCTCGTTCGGCGAGTTGGCCTTATCCAACTCGCCATACGAGCGAGTTGGTCGTGTCGTGCCTAGTAACTCGCCGTACGGGCGAGTTGGTCGTGTCATGCCATCCAACTTGCCCGTATGGCGAGTTGGACAATCCAACACGCCGTACGGGCGAGTTTGTGACACCCCCGATCGTAGATTACCGGAAATGACACGGTCGATGTTCCCTTAAAGTCGACACGAGGTTCACGGAAAAATTCCGATCACCTTGGACTAGCAATTTGAGAACACCGACGGTCCTACCGGATATCGACCAAGGCTTTTCAACCCGACTGAGTATCCAATAGTTAGTTCGTCCGGACAATGACTAATATCATATGGAACTCGTACTTAAAGAAACATTCTTTAATACATTATATAATATTCTTTCAAAAGCATCTTACAAAATATTAATGATTAACCTCGAGGTTTTCGGTCAACAAAATTTATACATAGGGTATATCAAAACTACTTTGCAAGGATAATAAAACTACCGCTGGCTAATGCTGTTCCTTCCCGTCCTAGAGTAAAGGTCTCCCTCCTACTGGTTACCTGCAACACAAATGAGTCATGAGTAACTAGTTTACCCAGTGAGTCTAATCCCGCACCCCCAACACATATTAATAATATCCTGAGCAGTCGAGACCATTTGAATGCAGTAGAAATATATTCCATAATTATTATTATATATAAGGCCTATCATTCCATCGATGTGAATCATATCTTAAACATCACCTCCATGTTACCCGCCATTCATTCATACGTATAATATATATATATACTAAACCCGGAAAACCACCAAGGCTAACCGAGCCTAGCGGGAAAAATAAATATAACCATCATCTCAATCAGATATTCGAAGATCGAACATCTAACGCTGCATGCAGTTACACGGTCTCCAGGGTGCGACCCCATCATCGTGTCTTCGTGACCTTGTTCCATATCGCAGAACCATTTCACGGTAATGCGGGAACTTTAGGGAGAGTGAGTATACAATAAGACTTAACATGATTCATAATTTTAAATTTATATATTAGTACTTGAGAACAAGTACTAAGGCTCGGGATAAACCTCAAATAATAATTCATAATATTTCTCAAGTGTTTATAATAAATAAACACTTCACAGTTTAATATAGATCAAGAGATTTACTTATCTATCAACCATAATCATTTATTTTACTCAAGCAACACTAACTCATAACTCATCATTCATCTATCTAGACTCACCTTTGAATCCATGAGATTGGCTAAGGAAGACTAGACTCGAGCTCAAGCTAATCACACTCCACTTCAGAACGTCACTTAGAAAGGATCCGATTGATCCCACCACTGACCTCGACCATCAAGACATAATATGGCTCTTCTTGATGAACCAGCTTTGTTCTTCAAGCTTCTCTCGACCATTGACCTGAAACAAAGAAGTTCGGTGTACAAGATCATCATTCCAACAGTTCGGTTCTGTAAAGCAACTTAGATCAGTCTAGTTCAGTTCAGGACAAGCTTTATCAGTTCAGTTCAGGGATAGCTCAGCCCGGTTAAGTTAAGATCAAACCAAGATCAGTTCAGTTCAGATTAAATCCACTCATCTCATCTCAGTTTAGTTAACAATTCCATGAGTTTGATTTAATCGAAAACTAAATAAAACTGAGCCATAAAAAGGTTTACACAACTGATCCATGACACAAGCTTAACTAATCAACATCTGGTTCTGATCAGAACATAGGTGAATCAAGAAACTGAAGCTTACCAACCAACTAAAAGGCTTGATGATTTCGGCTCAACACTCCTTTCAAGCTGAACTCGCGATCTGGCCATCATTACAACAAAAACGGAACTCTGTTCAGAACAGAGAAAGGCTGGTGATTTAATCTGAACAGCTCACCTTTATTCTTCCTCACATAAACAACAACACAGACTGGTTGAAGAAGAACACCACCCAAAATTCTCTTGATTTTTCTCTGAATTTTCTGTCTGATTTCCTCTCCTCTCTCTCTCTGAGTTTTCTTTGTTTCTCTCAGGTTTATGCACGACCAGAGTGAAGAGGAAGAAGTTGAAAAGATGTGAGAACCACTTCTGATTGTCTTAGATGAGTGTCCAGCTGAGGGACCAAAGAAGGGGCAGTGGAGACAGCTGGAGAACTGCTTCACCACTTTCAGAATCAGCTGCTGTCTTTTCCTTCACCTAAAGCAAGCTCCAGCCAGAACATGTGCTCTTCACATGACAACTTAAGAAGCAGGCAAGGAGGCAGATTGTGACTTTCATGTGCCATTGACTACAGAAGCAAGAAAGCAGGAAGGTGCATCTCACATGTCCAGGTCAAAAAGGAAGCAAGCAGCCAGACAGCACATGACATGCCCATGAATCACAAGCAGCTGAAAGTATTCGAGATCAGTTTTCGATCAAATGTTTTCCGTCCATTGGTTCTTAGTTTGCTTTGGGATAAACTCGTCCAGCTTATATATAACTCGAACATAATAATTAACACTCGATTAAAACTATCAAAGGAAGTCCTTTCGACCGTATGACAGTCCCGTTGAGACATTAATTCATCGGGTCGATTTATTTTTAAATCTGGTCGACCAACTCCGAACTGGTCGATCGGAAATTTTATCGACCAAAAATTCATGGCTCGTGAGGGTTATTACAGAGTTGGTTGGTACTTTCCGTCCAACTCGCCCGTATGGCGATCTGGTCGATTCGTATTCCTTTCTTTCGAGTTTGAGCCCATAGACTTTTGGTAAGTCGATTCCGAGACTGTATTCGTACAGAAACACGATTTTAAGATGCTGATTTCGTAAATACCGTTTTTCCCCTCAACAAACGCATTGTCCCAGTAGGTTTCCGACGTTGATTCCGTCGTAACCGATTTTGACCCCAATAGTTACCCCCCCCCCCCCGAGCTCGTTAGAATCGCAAGGTTCTAGCGAGCGGTTTTGGCAGGTTTGGTAAGTTAGGCGGAATCAATGTTTAAAAAAGTCCGTTGAAAGTGGTCTACTTATTCCTCTAAGATAGGAATGAAGTAGGATTGGGGATGCGCTTTGTAAAGGCTGCCTACGTACCCTTGTAAAAGGGATCAAGCCTTTTGTAGTTCGTTCCGGAGTTAAGGTTCTTACTTCCTGTTTTCCAGTGAGACCCTTATGGTTTAGTTGTGTGTTGTGTAGACATTATCAGGCATGTTCCTACCAAAGACATTGTATATTGGACCTTTGTCGGCCTCGAGACCAGCCTTGTAAGCTGTTTATTTTGGCCGAGTGTGGCCGTATTATGTTTTTGGGACTGAAGCGTGTCGCTTTGGATCCCGACCGCTTTGTGATTTTCTTTTAAAAAATGAATAAACTAGACTTTTTTCTTGAAAATGAGTTTAAGTAGATTTGGATTTTTGTTAAGTATAGATGGAGATCCCAACTCTTTTGCGGATCATCCTATTCGTTGCTCCTTTCAGATGTTTTTCAAAGTTTTTCAAAGTTTCGTGACCGCTTAGATATGGAAGAATAGACATGCTTTCAGGATCTCGTATCTTTTAGATATCATGCCTTGAGATGTTAGAGACCAGTGTGTTGGGCTTAGGGTAAGACCTAGGTCTAATCACGGTTTTAAGGGGTGCGATGACTACTTTGGCTTACATTTCCTGTATCGCTTTCGACCTGATTCCATCCCGCTTTAAAGTCCGTGATATGTTCTCGGCTTATGTGACTTGTACGGTAGGAATCGAGCATCTTTTCGAGGACAATTTTTTAGTCTCCCAAAAGTGCTGACTAAAATTTCGGATTTGTTTTATAGCGCTATTACCCTTGTGTCGGGTGTTCGAGAGCTATCTCTACGAGATGGCTTAGTCTGTTTAGGACGTTAAGATTTTGTGGTGATCAGCAACAAACTTATAATTGTTTTTGAACCTTCTCGAAGGATACTTGTTTAAGAAGGTGTGTATGTTTTATATTCGCGGACGGACTGTTTTTAAGGTTAGCATTTCGTTTCGGAAAGTTTTGACAAAAAACAGTTCTCGGAGCATTAGCGATGTCTCGCTGTGTTGAAGGTTGAGTTTTCTTTCGTATGCCGCATTTCCTGCTTGAAAAGTTTGCGGGCTTGAAGATGTGTGGTATCGCAAGGTTTTATGTTTTAACCTTACGGAAGAGAAACATTTTGGTTTTTTTCCGAGGAATTAGGACCAATGGGTCGCGTAAATTTGTCACTAAGAATATGCGACTTCCTTCACTGTGCTTTGTGAAGAGTAGGCCTCCCGAGATTTATTTCGTCTATAGTTAAGGATGCTTCATATAGCTCTAGGAGCTTCGTTACGAGTTTTTTCTTATGTGCCGCTTTTCACTTATAAAACGATGTGGGTTTAGAGTAAACTGTGGAACATATTGAACTTGGTCGGTTGTCGACAGGTTTAAGTTTTTCGTTAACCGTACAGCGGTTACGACTAAGTTTTGATATTAAGAATTTGTCGTATGATTTTCGATTCTGGGTTATACGATAGTTATTTTCACTCGGCGTTTTTAAACTAATCGTGGATTGTCGTTTTGCCGCTAAGTGATTGGGTGAGCAGTGGTTGCTCAGACATTTTGGCTCGGTCTGAAGGATGTGTTCAGCCGAATAGCTAAGGACGTTGCTGG
The DNA here is from genome assembly GCA_905132885.1 of Moricandia moricandioides. Lineage (NCBI taxonomy): Eukaryota > Viridiplantae > Streptophyta > Magnoliopsida > Brassicales > Brassicaceae > Moricandia > Moricandia moricandioides. The sequence goes on from CAJHQQ010000072.1 coordinate 384,416, forward strand.
TCACGGATAGACTACGGCATGTTCGTGTTAACATTAAGGTCATGCTAGTTTAGAACTTTCCTAAAGAAGATACCGAATTCTAGTTTGGATTATTATCGGAAGGAGTAATTTACGGGCAAAGTCGTAGTTTTCAGTGCTATAGTCGTATGAAAATTGTTTTGTTTTTGTATGATGAAGACAAAACCTAAAAGGCTCGATTAAGAACATGTACGAGATGATTGCCTGCTCGGAATCAACCATGAGAGATGGGAGGCATAATACAGCGAGCCGCATGGCTAAGGAGAGAGATCTGTAAGATCGTAGTGTGAAGAGATAAATTTAGTTTTTTTTGTTGAGAGACGATTCATATGAGTTTGTTTTTAGCTATACGCAAATTGTCCAAAACACTTCTCCGTAAAACTTGCTATGTTCGTTTCCGAAGGTTTCTTCGCATAACTTGGTGTGGTTATACAAAGGTTGTTTTGCGTAAGTTTTATGAGAAGTGAATGGCATAGAAGTAAGTTGAGAATGTCTCTCGCAGATTACTCGTGATATTTGTGAACGAGGAATGTATTTTCCTCATACTCTTTTCCGCATTGCGAAGTCGTTTTTTCATGACACCGATCTTGTTTTCTCGTAGATTATTTCCGTATAAAATGTCATAGTTATACGAAAGTAATGGATGATCGGTTTAATGAGGCATCGCATGGCCTAAATGATTTTCTGTCTACAACTGCGAGAGTTTGCTTTGTCAAAAGCATTTTCTTGATGTCGAGACGAAAAAAATTTTGAAGTATGGGAGTATACGAGTATAGTATATGTACCTACTCCCTCCCCCTTTTTTACAAAATAAAACAGATGAACCGATATTTTAAAGGGTTGTGTACGTTTTTTCTTTCGAAGATTGGGATGATCGACAATCCAGGTCAGTTTAAAGACGACGCTAGGATTGTGACTTGGGGACTTTCAGGTTGACGACTAGGAATACGTTGGTTTTAAGAAAATTGCTAGGCACGAGACGGTTTTAAGACGACTTTCAGATTTCTAGTTCCTTCCTTCCTTAGGAAGCGAGGTAAGTGTGTGTGGTGATCGTTTCTCGGTTGTCCAAGAGTTTAGATAGGTTTGCAAAATTTGCGTAAGCAGTCGCAGAACAATAGATCGAGACAGAAAAAATCCTACGATTTAGACCGCTAAACTATTCTCCTAGATCCTAAGTTCCCTAAAGTTTTATGGCGATCTCCGAAATGTTTTTATTTCTTAGTACCTTCCTACGAAAATTCCAAGTCTGATTTCAAAAAGTTCCAAGCTGGCCATACCTTAGTTTTCTCGAAGGTTTTGGTTTCATCTCTTCTCTGTTTTTCTTTCTCATCTCTCCTTCATCTTCTTGTGTCTGTCCGCCCCTTAAGGATGGTAACAATATTAGTTCTTCCTGGCCACGTTTAGGCTCAAACCTGTCTTGCGGTTTTTATCGTAAAGTTCTCATGGTAACTCCAATCGAGACTAAACAAGGGATGTTTCGATCGAGGTTCAAAGGAGAAGGCTAAGATGGAGGTAAGGGCTAGTAGGATGCCAAATAGGGCGAGGAGGATGCCCAAGAGGGCGAGTAGGACGCCCAAGAGGTCGAGTAGGATTTTGGGCGAGTCTCAATTGTTTTTGTCGTAAAATCTCAATGGAAACTCCGATTGAGATGAAACAAAAAGCGTTTCGATAAAGATTCTAAAGAAAACACAAAGGAGAAGCTCATCAGGGATTTCCAACCTCTCCATGAGGCGAGTTGGAGGAATTAAATCAAACTCATCATCGGGGCGAGTTGGACATTGTGCGTCCAACTTGTTTTGATCGTAAAATGTCAACGGAAACTCTGATTAAGACAAAACGGAAAGCGTTTTGAGTGGGACTCAAAGGAGAACGCAAAGGTGAGCCAAAAGAGTGCTTGTTTTGTCAAACTCGCCCAATGGGCGAGTTGCACGGCTTGCACTGTCCGACTCGCCCGTTTGGCGACTTGGACAGGTCCAACTTGCCCAATGGGCTAGTTAGACGGCTCGTTTCGTCCAACTTGTTTAAATCGTAGAATCTCAACGGAAACTTTGATTAAGACGAAACGAAAAGCGTTTTGATCGGAATTCGAAGAAGAACGCAAAGGTGAGCCAAAAGAGTGCTTGTTTTGTCAAACTCTCCCAATGGGCGAGTTGGACTGCTCAAACTCGCCCAATGGGCGAGTTGCACGGCTTGCACAGTCCAACTCGCCCGTTCTACGAGTTGGACTGGTCAAACTCGCCCAATGGGCAAGTTACACTGCTTGGACTGTCCAAATCGCCCGTTGGGCTAGTTGGACTGGTCAAACTCACCGAATGGTCGAGTTGCACGGCTTGCACTGTCTAACTCGCCCGTTCGGCGAGTTGGACTACTCGAGTTTGGATGGTATGCTGGTGCGGTCGTTTCGTAAACGTCTTCGAATTTTTTCTACGAAAGTTGTATCATAAAATGCTAACTCGTTTCACTTTCCGAATGATGTTCCATAAAACATGGTCGAGTTTGATTTTACGAAAGCTGTTTCGGAAAATGTTGTTGAGCTTTAATTTTACGAAAGTTATTTCGTGAAATGTCATTAGTTTAGTTTTACGAAAGCTATTTCGTAAAATGTTGTTGAGTTTAATTTTACAAAAGTCGTTATGTAAGCATGTTTTCGAGTATAATTTTTACGGTAATTGTTCCGTAAAATGTTGTTGGGTTTGGTCGTACAAGAGCTGTTCTCGGAAAACTCACGTTTTGCGGCCGTTCCGCGAATTTATTTTCTGGGTTTTAATATCAGAAACTCAAGTAACCTAGGGTTTCTCCGCGACTTCAGGAGGTTGAAGCGATTTTTCTTTCCCCAAAGACGTTTAAGGAAATTATTTGGAAGAAGTACATCGGTGAGTTGCGTACCCGATTTGATGTGCTTCTTTTTTCCCGCAAGTAGCCTAGGGTTTTTCCGCAATTTCTAAGAAGGGAAGTTTTATTGAAAAATTTTTGGTAGTAAGAAGAACTTTATGGGGTTGGATAGATTTTATTGTTGCCCTTTGTGTTTAGAGGGAGAAATCGCGAGCTCGTTTCAATGCTTTTCCTATGGCGGAAGGTCGTGACTAAGTTTTTGATTTTTTTGAACACTACGGCGTTGCGTAAGCGTTGGCCATAGAAGCAGTCAGTGCTGCGAGTTTTTATTTCATATATCCAGACATCATTTCGATCAAGCGTTTTGTGGCCATGAGTTAGAGTAATCCGTACCCCCCCCCCTCCTTCCAGCGCCAAACTGTGGGAACCGAAATTTGCACTATCGATTTCCGTTGAATTAGGAACGCAGGGTAAACACTAGTTTCCCAGAGGTCCCAGATATCTGCTAAACCACACGCCAATCAATCAGAATACAAAGTAAATAAGAGAAACAAAGTAAGATTCGAAAATATAGCAGATAGATGTTTTATTCTGAATTTGTGTATGAGCGTTTACAACAGGATGGGAGCCTCAGCTAAGAGAGCTGTCGGCGAGATCCCTATTTCTAATAACCTAAGACTGAAAAATACTATTTGAGTCGTAGCTCGAATAACAAAAACAGAAAGTTGCCTAAATGCTCTAAGTGCTAAGCTATGTTTGCTCTGAGTAGAGATTTTCGTGTTTGTTGTGCATCATCACCCTTGAGGTCCTTATATACTCCTCTAGAGGTGGTTTTCTCTTTCCCCTTCTGCCCTTGTTCCAATTTATCGCTTCGCGGAAATATTCCTTTTTTCCTCGATCTTCATGATTATCTTCAGAAACTTAACATTTATCCTTCGATCTTCACATTTATCCCTTCAAACTTAACATTTATCCTTTCCTACAAAATAAAATATAAACCGTCACAAAGTTTGGGTTTGATTTTGGATAAAATCGCGAGTGGGCCTTTAGCCAAACTTTTGACCTCGTCGGGCCGTTTTTTGACTTAGGCGTTTCTACGATTTTATCGAAATAACATTGCTAAGATGATGACGTTCGAGATTTAGGATCTTTCGTATGGGGCATGGGACTCTAGGTGTTTAGTTAACCATTATCGTCTCATATGATCGACCCGATCCTTTCTCGAGAAAACGAGTTCTTTTCGTAAAGTTCCAATGTCAATCCCGATCAAGACGGAACAAAGATAAGTTCGATCAAGTATCAAAAGATGGATTTTAACGAGGACGAGTAGAAACTAAATTGATTTGATCCGACTTTCCCAACGAGCGAGTTGCATTGCTCGTGCCATCTAACTCGCCCGTTCGGCGTGTGAGCCTTGTCCAACTCGCCATACGGGCGAGTTGGTCGTGTCGTGACTACCAACTCGCCGTACGGGCGAGTTGGTCGTGTCAAGCCATCCAACTCGCCTGTATGGCGAGTTGGACAGTCCAACTCTCTATACGGGCGAGTTAGTTGATATGTGCCGTCCAACTAGCCCGTATGGCGAGTTGGACAGTCCAACTTGCCCGTATCCAACTCGCCATACGGACGAGTTGGTCGATTCGTGTTCCTTTATTTTGAGTTTCGGCCCGTAGACTTTTGTTAAGTCAATTTCGAGACTGTATTCGTATAGAAACACGATTTTTAGATGCTGATTTTGAAAATACCGTTTTTGCCCTCAACAAACGCATTCTCCCAGTAGGTTTTCGACGTTGATTCCGTCGTAACCGATACCGTCTTTGTATTCTTCATTTAAAATTGGTCTGATCTTTACTTTCAATTTTTAACGTGTTTTTCAAATATTGTTGGTCGAGATGTTTCAATTTGGTTTCAGAGCAGGGTATGAAAGCCAGTTCTGTCTTCGCTGGCCGATTTTCGAAAATGGAATATGTGGGTAAGGGTGAAAAGTAACTGATGGTATAGGTCTAGCGCGAAGGATATGATGTGTGAGGTGCAGTATATATGAGGTAAACGGTACTACAAACCTCGGAGACATAGCACACTTTAGGGAAACTTCCAAAACAAGCCTCAACAAGGAGGCTTCCAACAAAAGGCACAATACAACAAGCTCCACAAGGGTTCTAATCTAATCAAGGAGCCCAACAAAATCAAACCCAATAAAATTCTTTCAATCATCTCCCAGAAGAGCAACACAGAAAAAAAACGTGCAAGCAACTCAAAACAAAATGAAGATATATGTAAAGAAATGTCAGATTTTTCCGACAAGGTAAGTAAGAACCACACCAGGCTTTTGGGACAAATTTTGAGTTTGGAATCTCATATGAAATCCATGGATAAAAGGCTAACACATCATGAATCTATCTTCAAGTCTCAAAATGAAAATCTACCAAGCAAACCAAAGAAAAATCGAAAGGAGTTTTGCAATGTCATCTTCTCAAATTATGTTACTGAGGTAGATATGTATACTCCTTTGAGAGTTGGTCAGTTGGATGAGAATGAAAGAGAAGTGGAGGATATTTTGAAACTCCTCAATGGAACTCAAGTTTAGCAGGTAGAAGCGTGGGTTGTAGAGAGAGTTAAACACAAGGATAAGATTCCAGTTATTGGAAAAGCTGTGAAGAATGTTTAAGAACTGAAAAAGAAGACTATTGAAAAGGGTTAATCTTCATATGAGGATACAATGGAGGGGACTCTCTAGGCCTTGCACTCTTCTTATGGCGAGATCCCTATCCAGGAAGGTTTATCACCAAGGCTCATAATAAGGTAGTCTCCAAATTTAGAAATGACATGAGTAATGTACGAGTTCACCTATCTGAGATTGGAAACATGCGTGGAGTGTATGGGATAATCATGTTGATCAAGGACGTGCTAGGTAACAGTGAGGAAGTAGCGGAGCTTTTGGAAATCTCTACATCGAAGATTGATCATCCAATCATACCAAAAATCCTTCTCCAAGCTCCAAGACTAAGGTACGTTCACACTCCTTGCTCTCTTGGTAAATTCACACATGATGATGCTCTTGTTGCTTTTGGTTCAAGCGTGGATGTGAGTTTAATAGAGATGGTGAGGATTTAAGAGATGGAGAATATAGACACCAACACTTCTTCACTCATTTTTGGGGATTCTTCTTCTACAAACCCAAATGGCCTCATCAAATAATTCCCTATTAAGATTGTAGGTTACATAATTCCAACAGACTTCACTATTGGAGATTGTTAATTTCAAGAGTGATATGCTCAAATGATCCATTTAAGCTACTCTCTCATATAAGAGGTTCAAAGTAGTACATAAAGGTCGATTCCACAGAGATTTTAAGATTACACGATAACTTTTGTTATCGAATTAAGCTAAACAATAGAGAATGTAATGCAGTATATAACGAGTAAAAGAAACGGGTTGCAAGTTATCAGAGACGAGAGGCCTAGCCTTAGGGAAAGTCACAGGTATATTAGAATTTCAGACTAGATAGATTTTCAGGGATTTAATTAAGAATCATCTCGAACTCAAAACTTTAAGTAATAATCAATCAACTCTCGTTGCAGAGACTATCCAATGTTTACATCCTAGAATTACAAATCTCGTTGCGAATTCAATCAATTTAGACAAGCAATAAACTCAAGTTTGATTAGTTCACTAAACTCCTAGACCAACTCTCGTTTAAAATAACATTTAGCTCATTTAAGTTCATTTCAGGTAATTAATCATTCTCTCGCATTTATCAGTTATCCTAAGATCTCAATTCAGGTGATCATGATCAATCAATGAACTAGCATTATGAACAACTTATATGAAAAACTAATGGATAACCCTCACAATTCTATCCAGTCTAGAAAATTATTTTATAAACTTTAAATAACCCTAAATCTAACAAAAGGATTACTCAGACATGATCAAATAAACCACAATCAAAATCTGAATAAAATGCATAGTCGTAAGAATAGAGTAAGAAACTGATCAAATTTTTTTGTCAACATGTATGAGTTCAGACCTCACTCTCCAAAATCTCTAGCTCTAATCTCCAAGTATCGAAGAGTATGTTGCAAAAAAACAAGGGTATCATTTTATTTTTTTAATTGAGTAAGACTTTTTGACATACTTCCATGAATCAATTACCAATGGTGTTTGCCACAAGCTCATGTTCACTTCTTTTTGACCAATATCTCTTTTCATAATTCCTGAAGGGTAGAGAGAGGGGAACCAAACACACACATACTTGCCTTCAAGACCAAAGAGAGAAATCGGATCCAGTGTATACCAAGCCCCAAGACAAGTAATTTGAGTAGATTATACCAAGCCCCAATCGTCTACTTCTTCGTGGTTGTCCCTTTGAAAGGCTTTGTCTTTAGAAAGACTAAATCCTCTGCGAAAAGGGCACCAAAATTTACCCTGTGGGAATCTGGCGGTCCTGGAATCAGATCCTCAACAATGTTCTGGATGGAGTAGTACAGAATAATCTGTTCGTGAACTCTCATCTTGACAATAGTGTTGTTGAGTACCTTCACGAAGTAGCGTGGAGTGGGGTGATGGATGTCTATCATAGCGGGTTCCTTGGATTCATATTCCCATATCCCAAACAATCTCCAGAAATCACGCTGAGTGGGGAAAGACTCTGGAAATTAGGTGCATGGAGAGAGTCGGTCCGTGAAGCCATAGATATCGCAGAGCTCGGGAAGAGGGAGTCTGTACCTGACCGCAGATGAAAAATGTGATAGTGCCCTCGTAGGCACTCTTCACACTTGGGTTCTGATAATAAACCCAAAAAGTGGCCATAAACTGTCGAACAAGCTCAGGAAATGATCATAATGCCTCGTCGCCATGGTTCTCATACCCAGCATCTACGTCATAGCTACAAAATCCTGCTCAATACCCATAAACTCTACAGTAAGGGGGTCAATAAACTTGGTGGGCTGGATCTCAATTGTCAACCACCCATTTTACAAAGGTGTGTCGTACTCGTCCCAGCTCTCTAAAATCCTTCTGTGAAGGAATACATCTGATAAGAACTCTTCCCTTGGTTCTTTTGACCAATCTCGCTGAACTGGGATCTTCAATTTCTCTCTCTTTGGCCAAGGTTCAGCACAACGGACAGATACATCCGGTGGAGCTGGTGGTTTGGAGCCAGATGCTCTTGGTGTGTCCTTGTGTGCTCTTTTGTTTCCTACCATCTGCAATCAAAGACAAGAAACAAGCTCAGAAAAGTTAGGAAAATCTGTACAGCAGCAAGGGATCGTTCTACATCATCTGTTAGACCATTCCATCACCCTATTTTGTTGTAAGTTAACCATAAATCTAAGTTTTCATCAAGTTATTCCCCAACCCTAAAAGTCCTAAATCAAGATATTATGAAACATACATTTATATAGAAATTGATTGAATGAACTAATCAAGTAGAAGAGTGAAGAAAGAGTTCATAAGAACTTGGAATCAGCAAAATCGAGTCAACATCGAGTGAGATATTCAGAGGAAAATCTCCCTTTGTTTTTTTGTTTTTTTGAGGAAGAGGAGTGAAGTGTCGAGTTTTTAGAGAGCTTGTGTATTAATATGCAGGTGTCGAGCAACAACACTACTGGAACTCGACACTTCATACTTTCGAAAACCGGATTAAAACAAAAACAAAAATCCTAAAAATGAATAATATCAGGAATGTATATACTTACCAGTAGATTGCTTCCCACTAAGCAGTTGTTTAATGTCATTAGCTCGACTGAGGTGCCTACTCAATCAGTGGGTGGATCCTCCAGTTGCATGATATGACTATTTGGAATCTTGGCTTTCGTCTAATAGTTTTTCAGCCATTGTCTATTCGCAGTGAACTCCGTACCTCTGGATTTCAATTGGATAATGGCATCAGATGTTCTGACCTCCTTGATGGTGAAGAGATCTGACCAACGAGAATGAAATTTTCTAGGAAACAATTGCAAACAAGAGTTATACAAAAGTACCATGTCATTAGGTTTCAAATCCCTAGAGATGATCTTCTTATCATGATAGGGTTTTGTTCTCTCCTTGTACAACTTTGAGTTTTCATAGACATGATGCCTAATCTCATCTAACTCGTTCAGCTAAATAAATCTCTTTTCTGCAGCAGACTTGATATCAAAATTGGTCATCTTTATTGCCCATGTTTCCTTGTGTTCTACCTCCACTAGATGGTGACATGTTTTCCCATAAAGCATATGAAATGGTGTAGTCCTAAGTGGAGTTTTGTACGCAGCCATTTACGTCCATAGTGCATCATGAAACTTCGTAGAACAATCTTTTATTGACTTTCCAATTGTCTTCTTCAGGAATTTTTTGATCCGACGATTGGAAACTTCAACCTTCCCACTTGTCTGGGGATGATAAGGAGTAGCCACACGATGATTAACACCATGCTTCTTCAGTAGCTTCTCAAATACCTTGTTAACAAAGTGAGAACCACCACTTATAACAATTCGAGGCACTCCAAATCTTGAAAAATGATGGTTTTGAACAACTTCAGAACCACAGCAGCATTATTCTTTGGACTCGCAGTCGCTTCCAACCATTTAGACACATAGTCTACATAAACCAGAATCTACGTGTTCCCATTTGAAATAGGAAAATGACCCATGAAATCAATGCCCCAGCAATCAAATATTTCTACCTCAAGGATGAAATTCTGTTGTATCTCATGTCACTTGCTGATTTTTTTTCTCTCCTCTGACATGCATCACACTAAGATATAAATGTCTGAGCATCCTGAAATATGGTAGGCCTCCTGAAACCTACTTGGAGAACCTTACTGTCTTTAAAGTAGCAAAGTGTTGAGCGTAATCAGAACCATGGCATTGGAAGAGTACATCAGGAACCTCAGATTCTGCAATGCATTTTCTGTATACACCATTGGAACAGTTTTTGTACAAGTAAGGCTCATCCCAATAGACCTTCTGATTTCTCTCAAAATTTTCTTCTTGGTGTAGTTCTTCAAATCATCTGGTTCAACATCAGCAGCAAGGTAATTCACTACGTCAGCATACTACAATCGAAAAGAGTCAGTCACGGTCAATGTGTACACCCCAAAACTGAGTTTTGACCTCTGGAAAAACTTGCATTTGTCTGCATTTGGTATCGACTGACACTGGTGTTGGTGTCAATCGACACCAATTCTTCATATCGGTTCCAGTGTGATTCTTCTGGGGCGTCGATCAATAATGTGAGGGTGTCGATCGACACTACATATGTATCAATGATCGATTCCTTGAGAAAGCCAGTTTTGATCATGTAGGCGTTCTCGTCGGGAAAAAATCATCTATGGGAACATCATCATCAACCTTGATCCGTCAAAGGTGGTCAGAAACTCCATTATCCACTCCTTTCTTTTCTTTTACATGTATTTCGAATTCCTGAAGAAGGAGAATCCATCAGAGAAATCTTGGTTTTGCATCCTTCTTGTCCATCAAGTAGTTGAGAGAAGAATGGTTTGTATGCACAATAACTTTTCAACCAACCAAGTAAGAAAGAAGCTTCTCAAAATAAAAAACAAAAGCTAACAACTCCTTTTCATTTTGTAGCATAATTCATCTGCCCATTGTCGAGTGTTCTACTAGCATAGTAGATAACATGAAGTTTCTTGTCCTTCTTCTGGCTTAGTGATACACTAAAAATGAATCCTTGCTACTGTCAAGTTAACAGTTGTAATTATAGTACTTTAGATTCAAATCCAGAGGACCAGTCTACACTTTATTTCTATGAGTTTTAAATTCAAGCTAAGAAGAAAATATGGTTTTAAGATTTAGGTGACTTAGATGACAAGTAAATAAGGATGTTTAAATTCGATTTGGTAAGAAAGCCGACCTAGGGTTTAATGCGGGTATTGATTTAGCCAAACAATTATTCAATCACAGGTTTACACAATCTAGAACATTGGATCTCTCAGCTGATCCAACCCACTGTCGTGGTGATGGATCCTTTGCGAGCCGGACGGATCACCTAAGATGTCGCTTGGGATCAGAGGCGGCTGCAAGCTTTAGAGTTCATGTCTGATCTAGTTCACTTAATGCTCTAATATCTACTTTCGCTGATTAAAGACATTAAGCTCATTCAATATAGGTCAAGTTATCTCCTGCGTGGTTAGCTAGGTGATGAACAGAAGATCTAACATTAAGTGATCAAGTTAATGCAAGCAATAAGATTAATATGAATGAAGAGTCTAATGAATGATGCTTATCTATGTTTGGCTCGTTTATCAATACCCTAAAACCCTAGGCGAGCCAGATGACTACACAATCATGATGCAGTGAAACAAAGACATTAAATCTGAAATAAACTGCATAAGATAGAAGTAGAAAAACAAAGGGTTCAGGGTGATCTTCTCTAGAAAAGATGGAGCCTTCTCCCTTAAAATTGCAAATCACCAAAAACAAGTCTAGGTCTCTTGTCAAAAACTAGCGTGATATAAGAAAAAAATAGAGGAGGTCTTTTTATAGGGAGGCGCCAATAGGTAGAAGAAAATTAGGGCAACATGGCTTTAATTCCCGAAATTGGAGTTCCCATATTCGTCTGGAACAGTCCCGAGACTGTTCTTCTTGAGTGTTCTGTGCAGGATTACTCCAAAAAGACATCTTCTCTTCATGTGCCCTTTCTTTTTTCTTCTATTAACTCCAGACCTGAAAAAGACCACAAGGGACTAGACTAACACGGTTTAGAGTCTTGAATCAAATAAAAACATATATACAATGATGTGAAAAACACCATATATCAATTCCCCAGACTTAGATCCTTGTTTGTCCTCGAACAAGGCAAGTATCAAGAACAGGGAGAAAGGTTTGAAAGTGTGGGAACTCGCTTATTCTCAGTAACCATACTCTTACCACGAATCTCTGAACCATACAAGAAGTTAGCTAGGACCTCATACACTTACTGAAACCCCCTGACTGCTGTTCGAAAATCGGCTCCATACTCTGCATCTCAAACCTGAAAAAGCAACACTATCGAGACAAAACTCCCTACATTCATTAAGATCAGCGTGAGCTTCTTGTCACAGGCACTACTCAGGGTAGACGGGCTAGGTGTTAAAACATGCTATTTCAGTGTTTAAGTGGTGGAGCTTAGAGTGTTTAGGGGTTACCAATTTTTGAGGTGGATGCAGGATATCGCACAAAACTGCAGGAGAGGACGGATCCATTGATGTCCACAGCTCTTACTCACTTCTGCTCTGATCAAACCGGCTGTTCTCCAGTTGGATCACCCTATCTTACTGCTCCTCTCATAAACACTCACTCTTCTTTACTCCATTCATGGTACTGGATCATTACACCTTTCCCAGTGGCAATATCATATATATATTCATCCCCTTTCTCGTCACTCAAAGAAAGTCTCTTTTTTTTTTTTTAATCTGAGATAAAGTTATACACAATGATTGAGTAGTGATGAGAGAAGGAGGTAACAATTAGTTTTGGGAGCCACTGGTGGTTTTTACCTCAACTCTCTGACTTGTTCTTCTTATTAGTGGATCAGGCGCCTGACTGTTCTCCATTCATGGATCGGGCATCTGACTGACCTTCTCTTCATCGTGTTCCTTCCTCCTCTTCTGAATGATTTAGCATCGATGAGTAATAGGCTGTGTCGATCCTTTCCTCTCCAACCTTTTTGCACATATCTGCATATATAACATAGGGAAAAACAAGTGCATGTGGGTGGAATAAAGGTTAAGGTGCAAGGTGGGAACTAGCTAAAGATGAGCTAGCCACTCAGGAACAGCAAGAGGGATGAAAAGGGATAAGAAGTCCTGAGTGTAGGTCTCGTTTCCCTGATCTAATGCCCACAACAAAAAGAATTTAAAGTCAAAGTTAGGTCCAAGTTATGTGGAGTTAAGTCTACCCAGTGTAACCTGATCAGTAGAGAACTTCTGGAGAGTCTAATGAGAAATGTCAGGGTGTTCCAGGTCTATGCATGGGTCGTTCGCCACTGCTAAGGTCACTAAATAAGAAAGTTAGAGCACGAGGTGGTTAAAATAACATCACACAATAAGGTCCTTATTCCCACAAAAGTTCAGACTGACTCGGTCCTAAAGCAAGACTCAATAAAACATTAAAATGACACAAGAACAAGGACTGACTCAAAGCACACAAATGCTCCCCCAGACTTAGATCACACCATCCCTGGTTGTGATAGAAATAAGAGGAACAAAAACACACAAATATAAATAGGGCATGAAAACAAAAACACCTTTTTTTTTTTTTTTTTGGTTCTGATTACTTACCTGGAACAGTCGAGTGGAACAGACGCCTGATTGTTCCGCCGAAGTAACACAGTTTTTCTTTTTTTTTATGACCTGCAAATTAAAATCTAACAAAACAAAAACATAGGAAAAGAGAAATTATATACATATCAGTGGGTTGCCTCCCACCAAGCGCTTGGTTAACGTCACTAGCTTGACTTTGATGAGCCGATCAGGCTGGAGAAGGATCGCCTAAGGGTATTTCTACTCCTTCTGCGATTGGTGTGTCAGCAAGATAGGGATCATCCCAAAAATAATGCCTTGCTTCCCTTAGAAATTTCCTCTTCTCATTCCCAGTGAATTTCAGAGGTTCCTTTTCAGCAGCCAGGAAGTTAGCAATCTCAGCAAACCATGGAAGATTCGGATATTGCTTCTGGATCACTGTTATGAATTCATCATCTGCGTTGGAACAGTCCTTGCTGACAGGTGATAATTGTTCCACAGTGCTCAGACCAATCATGTTGACATATTCCATCGGCTGTTCCTCATCAAGAACTGTCTCATCCGACACTTTCATCCTGGAAAGATGATCTGCTACTCCATTATCAACCCCCTTATTGTCTCTTATCTCTAGGTCAAACTCTTGGAGCAAAAGAATCCACCTCAAGAGCCGTGGTTTAGCATCCTTCTTCGTGAGTAGGTACTTGAGAGCTGCATGGTCAGTGTGCACGATTACCTTTGATCCCACTAGGTAGGATCTGAACTTCTCAAACGCATAGACGATGGCCAGGAGCTCCTTCTCTGTAGTTGCATAGTGACACTGAGCCTCATCCATTGTTCTGCTCGCATAATAGATCACGTGCAGTTTCTTGTCTTTTCTCTGTCCTAAGACTGCTCCCACTGCAAAATCACTTGCGTCTGTCATGATCTCAAAAGGAAGATCCCAGTCTGGAGGTTAAACAACCGGTGAACTGACTAGAGCCCCCTTGATCGCATGGAATGCAGCTAGACAGTTGCTATCAAATGAGAACTGGGCTTCTTTGCAGAGCAGCCGAGTGAGTGGTCTAGCAATCTTAGAGAAATCCTGGATGAATCTCCTGTAGAAACCAGCATGTCCCAAGAAGCTCTGAATTCCCTTTACTGTAGTAGGCGGCTGTAGACTCATCATGACCTCAATTTTTTCCTTGTCAACCTCGATGCCTTTTTCTGATATCTTATGTCCTAGAACAATCTCATCTCTGACCATGAAGTGACACTTCTTCCAGTTCAGCACAAGATTCTTTTCCTCGCATCGCTTCAGTACCCTGCACAAGTTTGACAAACAGACATGAAAGGAGTTTCCATAGATGCTAAAATCGTCCATGAAAACCTCCATTATGTCTTCGATTAGATTTGTAAAAATCGACATCATGCAGCGCTGGAAGGTCGCTGGGGCATTGCACAAACCGAATGGCATCCTTCTGTAAGCGTATGTTCCGTAGGGGCATGTGAAGGTTGTCTTCTCCTGATCGTCGGGGTGGATGGGAATTTGAAAGAAACCTGAATAACCATCTAAAAAGCAATAATAAGGGTGGTTAGCCAATCTTTCAAGCATTTGATCAATGAAAGGAAGTGGGAAGTGATCCTTGCGAGTTGCTGCATTTAATTTACGAAAATCAATGCACATGCGATGACCAGTGACTGTTCTAGTAGGGATCAATTCATTCTTTTCTTTGTTATAACAGTGATCCCACCTTTCTTAGGTACTACATGAACAGGGCTAACCCACTTACTATCAGAAATCGGATAGATTACACCAGCCTCTAGAAGTTTCATTATCTCTTTCTTCACAACATCTTTTAGATTCGGGTTTAACCTCCTTTGATGTTCCACAGAAGTCATCGATTCATCTTCTAGGTGAATTCTATGCATGCATAAATCAGGTGAGATGCCAGGTATGTCAGCAAGAGAGTACCATAATGCTTTATGATATTTTCTCAATTCACATAAAAGCAGAGCAGTCTCAGCATTGTTCAGGTCAGCATTCACAATGACAGGGTATGTAGAATTAGGTCCAAGGAACGCATACCGGAGCCCTTTAGGAAGGGGTTTGAGTTCTACCTTTGGAGCTCTCAGCTCGCTCCAGGAATAATCAGCCTGAGATGCTGGAACAGACGGGTTTTGAGTCGAGGTTGTTCCGGCTGGATGGCTGGTCTCGCTGTTCTCCCTCAGACTTAGATTCGCCACTAACCTTTCCATACTCCTGGCTGAATCCAGAAGCTTGGCATAGGCATCAGCAATGACATTTTCTAGGCTCTTCTCAGCTTCAGCTCTGATTAAGGTGAGCTCAAGAGGATCATCTGTTAGAATCTCCTCAATCATCCCTTCATGTGGTTCCAGAGGATCGCTCTCTTCCTGTACAGTGAAGGTCTGTCCGTCCAGCATGGGTTTTTTCAGCATCTGATCCATTCACAATATCACCCAGATGGAGGTCGATCTTCCCTTGTCGGACATCAATGATGGCTCCAACAGTGCATAGGAACGGTCTGCCTAGGATCAGGGGATCCTTCTACTCTTCCTCAAGTTCCAGAACAACGAAGTCAGCTGGGACAAGTGTGTTCCCCACCAAGACTTGCAGATCTTCAAGGATTCCAACTGGTGATTTCACTGAGCGGTCAGCAAACACTAGAGACATCCTGGTAGGTTTGAAATTTGTATACCCAAGGCGCCTAGCAACAGAATATGGCATCAGGTTGATGCTTGACCCTATATCAACGAGTGAACAGGAGAAGACTGTTCTTCCAATCTGGATCGAGAGGACGAATTTCCCTGGATCACCCTGTTTCTTGATCTTCCGATTCTGGAGCACTGCACTACACTCCTTGGAAACGACCATGAATTCACTATCGTCGGATACCTTTCCCGAGATCAGTCCCTTTACAAAGCTTCGCATGGATGGTATCATCTGGATCGCACTCATCAAAGGGAGTATGACTGTGAGATCTTCCAACATCTTTTTGCACTTTATCTCCTCTTTATCCTTACGAGTAGCTTTAGCTGGAACAGGGTAGGGTACCTTAGGAACATACTGACGAGTAGGGGAAGGGTTAGCACTAAGAGGAACAACCTCAGCAGGTCGCTCTTCGTCAGTCGGAACGGTCTCAGTAGGTTGTTCTGCCTTGTCTTCATCTGTGGGTACAGCTTCAGGAGGTTGTTCCGACGTCTTCTGTTTCCCTTTCTTAGCGGATGTATACTTCTTATGTGCTGGGTCAGTAAGAGGCCTTCCACTTCTTAGTGTGACAACATTACACTCCTTAGGACTTTTATCTGTTCTCACATGGAGTGTTCCTTACTGTCTCTTCGCATTCTCGGCAGTCTGAGCAATCTGAATGTCCATCTGTCTCATGTGACTGGAAACCTGATCGTACTTAGCACTCAGATCATCAAACATATGGTTCATCCTTCCATTGATGTCTGTTGTGACCTGATTCAACGCCTTGCCTTGCATTTGCTGTCCTTGGAGCAGCTGCTGCATCATCATAGCAAGACTCTTCATCTCATCTTTGGGAGCAGCTGCTGCATCATCATAGCAAGACTCTTCATCTCATCTTTGGGAGCAGTCTTTACGAGTGGAGTAGACTGCTGGTTTGTCGGCTGCTTCTGAGCATGAAACTGGCTGTTCTGCGGCTGGCTGAGAACAAAGGTCCTCCCTTGATAGTTCTGGTTGTGGTTCTTCTGATGGTTATCAGTCGCTCCATCTGCCTTAGGATTATTGAACAGGTGAAGATTGTTTCTGACATTGTGGTTCGGGTTGTAGTTCTTGAACAGCAGACTGTTCCGCTCCTTGTTTACCATCTGCTGCCAGTTTTTCCGGTGTAGCTTCTTCCATGATGAACACCTGGTTTTGATGGTTCTTAAGCAGCTGATCCATCTTAGCTGTCAACTCATCGATCCTGCTGTTGTCAATGCTGTTCACCTTCTCAGTCCGATCATTATCCTTGTTGCTATCAGCGGAACTAGAAGCCATATTCTCAATCAGTTTGAAGGCACCTGGAGTTGATTTGGTCATGAAATCTCCATTATTGGCTGAGTTCAAAGCGTTCTGGCTTCCCATCCCATTCCATCGTAGAACACTCCAAGGAGGTAGTCATCCTCAAAGCCATGATTAGGGCGGTCTCTACGGTAGAGGTTGAATCTATCCCAGGCATCACAGAACGGCTCATTAGCATGCTGTTTGAAGGATGTGATCTTGTGCCTTAGGGATGCGCTCTTGGACTTCGTGTAGAAGTGGGTGAGGAAGGCAGATCGGACCTGTTCCCAGGTGGTGAGTGATCCAGTTGGTAGAGAGTCGAGCCAGCGAGCAGCTTTCCCATCCAGAGAGAAAGGGAACAGAGTACACTTGATGTAATCTGGTGGCACTCCATTCGCTTTTGTGAACCCGCACATCCTCTCAAAGTTCTCGATATAATCAATAGGGATTTCCGCAGGGAGCCCATTAAAGATCTTTCTCTGCACCAGGCTTATGAGAGCAGGTTTGATCTCAAAGTCTTGACGAGTGCAGGGTGGAGGTGTGATGGCAGAGCGTGTAGCAGGTAGGTTGTGGAGAAGGTTTCTCTGCCCTATTGGAACAGCTTCTTCCTGCTGTTGTTCTTGCTGCGGCTGGTTCTGAGCTGCTTGCGCTGCAGCGGCTTGCTGCGTTTGGATGGTTGCTTGCATCTGCATCATTTGTTGTTGCATTAATGCGATTGCAGCTGCAAGTTCATCCTGATTGCCTGGATCGGCCATCGTGGTGGTCGTAAGCCTTTGTTGACGGTTCTGTCTTTCTAATCTCGCTAGTTCCTCGTTACTGAATTGCTGTAATGGTCCTTGTGTATTTCTCTGAGTATGTCAACTGGTCATACACCTGGATCATGAGATGCAACAAGAAAATAAAAACAAGTTAGATATCTTAGACTAGATATAAAACCGAGAAATAGAGGTAAAAATCTGGTCCCCGTCGCAACGGCGCCAAAACTTGATACACTAAAAATGAATCTTTGCTACTGTCAAGTTAACAGTTGTAATTATAGTACTTTAGATTCAAATCCAGAGGACCAGTCTACACTTTATTTCTATGAGTTTTAAATTCAAGCTAAGAAGAAAATATGGTTTTAAGATTTAGGTGACTTAGATGACAAGTAAATAAGGATGTTTAAATTCGATTTGGTAAGAAAGCCGACCTAGGGTTTAATGCGGGTATTGATTTAGCCAAACAATTATTCAAGCACAGGTTTACACAATCTAGAACATCGGATCTCTGAGCTGATCCAACCCACTGTCGTGGTGATGGATCCTTTGCGAGCCGGACGGATCACCTAAGATGTCGCTTGGGATCAGAGGCGGCTGCAAGCTTTAGAGTTCATGTCTGATCTAGTTCACTTAATGCTCTAATATCTACTTTCGCTGATTAAAGACATTAAGCTCATTCAATATAGGTCAAGTTATCTCCTGCGTGGTTAGCTAGGCGATGAACAGCAGATCTAACATTAAGTGATCAAGTTAATGCAAGCAATAAGATTAATATGAATGAAGAGTCTAATGAATGATGCTTATCTATGTTTGGCTCGTTTATCAATACCCTAAAACCCTAGGCGAGCCAGATGACTACACAATCATGATGCAGTGAAACAAAGACATTAAATCTGAAATAAACTGCATAAGATAGAAGTAGAAAAACAAAGGATTCAGGATGATCTTCTCTAGAAAAGATGGAGCCTTCTCCCTTAAAATTGCAAATCACCAAAAACAAGTCTAGGTCTCTTGTCAAAAACTAGCGTGATATAAGAAAAAAATAGAGGAGGTCTTTTTATAGGGAGGCGCCAATAGGTAGAAGAAAATTAAGGCAACATGGCTTTAATTCCCGAAATTGGAGTTCCCATATTCGTCTGGAACAGTCCCGAGACTGTTTTTCTTGAGTGTTCTGCGCAGGATTACTCCAAAAAGAAATCTTCTCTTCATGTGCCCTTTCTTTACTCTTCTATTAACTCCAGACCTGAAAAAGACCACAAGGGACTAGACTAACACGGTTTAGAGTCTTGAATCAAATAAAAACATATATACAATGATGTGAAAAACACCATATATCACTTAGTACAGTTCTTACAGAAAAATACAAGGCATCACACATCGTCGAGTGGTCTTCTCCTGATCATCAGGATAGATTGGATTGTGAAAGAAACCTGAGTATCCATATAGGAAGCAGTAGTATGGGTGTTTTTCAAGCCTCTCCAGCATCTGGTTGATGAAATCCTTCCTGGTAGCAGCATTCAACTTCCTATAATCAATGCACATCATGTGCCTAATGACAGTTCTGGTAAGAATCAACTCATTCTTCGCACTGTGACTCCCACTTTCTTAGGAACCACATGCACTTGACTTACTTTATCGGTATGTGAAATCGGGTAGATGATCTTGCTTTAAGGAGTTTCATGATCTCTTTCTTGACAACCTCCTTCAATTTTGGGTTTAGCCTAATCTGATGAT
This sequence comes from Moricandia moricandioides, assembly GCA_905132885.1. Lineage (NCBI taxonomy): Eukaryota > Viridiplantae > Streptophyta > Magnoliopsida > Brassicales > Brassicaceae > Moricandia > Moricandia moricandioides. Next base: position 403,986 of record CAJHQQ010000072.1, read on the forward strand.
CAATTGAATACATTGATTTATCCTCCAAGGGGATCCTATGCATGCCCAAGTCCATAGAGATACTTGTTATCACACTATGAGAATATCCTAGAGCTTTGTGAAACTTGTGCAACCTATTTAGTAGTAAAGTGAGTTCTACGTTATTCAAATTAACATTGAGAATTACAGGGTAAGAGTATTTCTCACCTGGATATGCATACTTGAGGCCCACGGGAAGTTGTTTGAGCTTAAGTTTTGGTGCTTTCTCGAGACTCCAGTTTCTACATGCTTGGTGCCAAAGACACCACTAGGGTCTCGGTCGACACTCCTCGTTTTTTTTTATTTAGTATTAGTCATGAGATCTTCCCGAGTAACCACATGCATCACCTGCTCACTTGCATCCATCATCCTGACATACTTAGCAGCATGGTCATATAGATAATTTGCTTCTTCTACAGAAGTAGTCAAAGCTCTCTGCAATGGATCCGTAGAATATATATTCTTAAAGACTTCCTTATTTTTGTTTTGTCCACAAAGAAAGTCTGGCCATCAATCATGGGTCTCTTGACCAGATTTTCCATGTCGAAGCTAGTCACCAGATCACCCACATTCAAACCAATGCATCTTTTCTTCACATAAATGATGGCACCAGTTGCAGCCAAAAATGGTCTTCCCAGAATAATAGAGCCCTTAGGTTTCTCCCCATACTTCAATACCGCAAAGGCTTCGGGAATAAAACAATCACTGATCCTTATAGAACATCTTCTAGAACACCTTTTGGAATTCACCTGTCAGGAAGGCAGAGTGTTTCTTGTTGGCCTGAAATCGATAATCCCAAGGGTTACTGCACTGATTAAACCATCAAGTTCACACTGGAACCCAAAGCACCCAGAGATTTCTCTAATCTTTCAGTAAAGATGCGGCAGTGCACCTCAAAGCTACCAGGGTCTCGAAGCTTATATGGAATATTCTTCTGTATCACAGCACTGATCTGTTCGGAGATCATCATCACACCCTTCTCAATGTTCAAATCCTTGGTCACCATCCTCTTCACATACCTTTTGGTCATAGAAGAACTCCAAACTACATCAATAATGGGAATCTCAAAAATAATCTTCTCCATGATTTCTTGCATCTTGCATCTTCTAACTCTTGTTTGGACTTCCTAGGATTCTTTTCTAAGGGAACCTTAGGCTTATTGACCATCTCTCAACCGGTTTTGGAGTTATCAATGGTTGAGGTTCTGTACGAAAACGGTGTTGATCGATACCAGGGTGGTGTTGATCGATACCAGGGTGGTGTCGATGAATACTTGTTGTTGATGTCTACGTCTCAGTTTCCAGAGGTTTTTATGCTGGCTCGTTCTGACACTCTTATATTGACTTTCCTTTCCGACGTTGATCAATATCTCATTGTTGTTCATCAATGATATACAATGAATTTTACCACTTTTATTCCTTGGTCAATTTCCTATTTGGAGTTTTATTATGCATTTGGAAGCGTTTTGGTATTGTTTTGTGTTATACATGGTCTATGTACGTTTTGCAACTTTGGAGATTTTTGAGTTATTTGAGGTGCATAACTGCACATATGCATCAAAAGAATAGCAACGAATGGAGTACTTCTTACTGTGCGATTGATCTCATATTTTGATACAAAATAGAGCTTCACGTTAATTTTCTAATGCCACCTGCTTGAAGTCAATCAGGATCCTAGATCAAACATTATGCTCTTTTTACTGAAGAGTGGTCCGTCTAAGCCCGAGCAAGAAGCTATCGAGAATTCAAGAGATCTAAAGAATGTCGAGCAGTGCCACCAGAGCGACGACCGACACCCCTCCTGACCAAGTGCTCGGCGATTTTTAATGAATTTTTAAGAATTACAGTTTGGCCCTAAAGATTCCCTTATTTACAAAAGAGCCATAACGTATTTTAACCTCTATTATTTGTTTCTAAGCCAATATTGATGGCTAAGCTTTGATGTAGTTTTGGAAAGAAGATCAATACTCCTTCAGAGATTGATTGGAACTCCTTTTTGGTTTGATATATGATATATATTCAGTATTTGATTGTGCTTTCTCTAATCATGTTTTGTTAGTTTTATTATTAGATTTAGGGATTTTCTAGGGTTATTAATAACTTGTGATTTATATAACTGCTAGGGTAATCTTCTTATATCGTTCATCAGGATTGATCTTATTGCTTGTTTCTAGAATAGCTAACTCGAAACCTAATTATAGGAATGTTGTGAGACAAGAGAGTGTAATCAACACCTAAAACGAATCTTGCTGAGCTAGCTTGTTAGTCTCAACGATAGTTGGTCGAGAGAACTTAGTGAACCTATTGAATTGGATCATTAATACTTTTCTAGAGAAATTGGTCATGCAAAGAAAGTTGGCCTTCGTGGATTTAGACATAGATAGTTTACTGCAACGGGAGTTGGATAACTAATAATTGAATTTGAGTTATAGGACTGAACCTAATAAACCCTTAGAAACTATTTTTCTGATTTCTGATTACTTGTTTGATACCCCTAGATCAAGCGCTTTCTCCATCATTTAAAAATTCTCTTTTATTTACTGCTTTGATTTACTGATTTTCTATTATTTTACCTAGCTTAATGCATAACTAAAGTGTATTGTGTGAAACATTAAGTCTCTATGTATTTGATCACTAAGTACTGCAACTGATATCTTATTTGAGAGATTTTCTCTAGGGTAATTTGAGCATATAAAATTTGGCGTTGTTGGCTGGGCTCTTATCACCATTATACTAGGTGTAAGATTTATACTATGTTTTTCTTTTAAGTTTTATCAGATTTTGGAGCGCTCAATTCAGAAGCCGCTCGAAACGGAACGCACGAACATGAAGTCATCATCGAAAGAAACTCCTATAGTATTGATCGACGCCATCCAGTGAAATACAGAGATGGTCGGAGTTCTCATACTTAAGGCTGGTGAGAATGTGTTCTTACGAGACAAATAAGGTCGTGCGTGCAACATAGAAGGCCAGTTGATTTATGCACAGGGGGCTGCAATCCCTGATGCTATTTTTGTTGACGTGAATGCTGGGAATGAACAACAGAGGGAACTTAGAGACTATAACAGGCATCAAGAGTTCTACGCTAACAGGTCTATGATTCGTCGTGCTGCCTTCCAGAAGAATGACTTGGAGCTGAAACCTCCATATATCTCTCTATTGGGTCAGCATCCCCTTTATGGTTTTCCTCATGAGTGTCACATGGACCACATCAAAAAAATCGAAGATCTAGCATCATGCATTAAACGCAATGGAGTCTCAGAAGACTACTACTTCTACAAATTCTTCTCGTACTCTCTTACTGGAGACACAACTCATTGGTTCAAAGTTTCCACGGGGATCCCTTGCTACCTGGAGTGACATCAAGAACTCCTTCCTCAACAACTTTCTCAATAATTTTGTAGTAACTCGAGAGAGAAAGATTGATGTTATGCTGGAACAGATCCCTAAAGGTCTGCAAAAGATGATTGTTGATTGCAATCAGGAGTTGGATTCTGTTCACGGTGATTCGAATGGGAAATTTAAATCCCAGAACTCTCTTGGAAAGAAGCCAGATATTTAGTTTCAACAGATTCCTAAAGATCTGAAGAGTCTAGAGACAAATCCTAGGAATATTTTCAATGCAATCTTGGTGAAAGATGAAGAACAGCTTGGAAATTTGGTCGGAGGCTCGAATCTGAAGCTTGGCGTCGATCGACACCCTCACATCATCGATCGACGACCTATGTGGAAAGATCCAGATATTGCACCAAAGGACAGCATCTATTGACACTCATCTAGTGTCAATTGACGCTCATTGCTGGATGCACCACCAGTTTAAATGATTGATCGGGGACTGGTTGAGGAGAGAGTTTACAAGACAGAGATCCCGTACCTTTCTATTCCCAAGCATCTGAAACCAACTATATGCGCAGAAAAGTTGGCTGGTTTTCCAAAAAAAAAAAGCGAAGATCATACCTGAATGTGTCTCCTTTGAAGATGCTTATGAAGAATTTTGCTTCTTTCAGTGCATTGTATAGTGTGGCTATGGAACCTTCTGAAGATGTCAAGAAACTGAAAAAGCCAGCAGACCCTAGGAAGATTGTGGTTCCATGCGCTACTTCTAAAGTTGAATTTATTGTCCCACCTGGCAGAGGAGTGCATCTAGCTTCTTTGATTGGTTTCTCTGACATTTTTTCAGAAGTCGTAGCTGCTTCCCAGAGAAACATAAGTGATAAAAATGATGTAAAGGACTGTCCTTCGGTACCATTTCGATCGACACCACATCAGCATCGCTCGATACCCCTCGGGTATCACAGTACGCAGAGACAAAAACAGCCAAGTCTGGGGAAAAGAGTAGAAAGGGGAAAAATAAGAAATAAAGCAAAAGGACCAAGGGCGGTCCTCAGTTGACATTGCTTCCTCGGGGATTCTCAAATGGTGTTATCGAGTACAAAGAGTGCAGCAGAGGTTTCTCGCATCCTTTTGCTAAGATTCGAGCACTCCTCATTTTTGAGATGATAGACAAAGAGAAGAGTCTATGAAGGCTTTCCTGAACAAGCGGATGAAGAAAGTACACACTGAGAGTTGTTTTGGAGCAAGCTCTAATTCTTTTCAAAAGTGAACATGAATTCAAAAACGTCAAGCTAATGACCAAAAACAAGCGCTGAGTGGGAGGCAACCCACTAATAGGTAATTTTGTGTTATATCAAAAAAGTATCCGAGGAAGACGAGTCGATCAATAGCATCGAACGATGTCTTTTACGCGTCGGTTGACGCACTTTTTCCAAGCGTCGGCGACACCTGATCAGCGTCGTTCGACGCTCCTTGCAGAAAGCAGGTATGACTCGATTCTCCTTGTTCAATTTTTACAGCTTTTCTTTATTTCTTTTGCCAAACTCAAGCTTAATAACACTAAAGACAGTGTTTTTTAAGTCTGAGGTTGTTACTGACATTAGGTTTTGTTTTGAATGTTAGTTATGTCGTTTTATTGAGTCAAAATAGAGTCAGTTAGGGACAATGAACTTTTTCTTGGAACAATACCACCTAACCACTCTCTGCAACCATTATGAGTTGCTAATTTGCAGGTGATATTGAATGGAAATGCCAAATTGGATCAACATGCAAGTAACATTCACACTTACTCATAACGCCTGAAAGAACCAAAGCTGGCCTCCAACCTAATCAACTAAATTTGCTTGTCTCTGGGCTTGGGATACACTGGATCGGATTCCTCCTGCAGGTCTGGAACATATAATTATGTGATGCTGGTTTTCCTATGTCCTCTCCTCAGCGTCTAGAAAAAAGAAAGAAAAGAAAATATTGTTGTGACTTTTACGCAAATTTCCAATGACCCCATTATTTTACTACAATAAGATGAGCACAAGAAGTTGGAAGTGAAATGTTGGAAAATTTTTATATCACTCCATTATTCGCCTACACTTCGCAAAGCTTGAAAAAGAAAAGAAAAAAAATAAAAGAGAAAAAAGAAAGAAGAAAAAGATTTATAGAAGGGAGAAAAATGGAGGAAAGGGACAAGAGAAGATTATCTGTGTGTTCAGAAACCTATTTGGGTAGAGTCATGTGTCATCCGATCGATATTTCCAAGATAAAACCTACACTTGTATATTTATGAAATGAGGTTAGTAGAGGCGTGGTGAGTTTTGGTATGACAGGTTTCTAAGCTAGGGCTGAGCACATGGATGCCTCAGATATGGTATGCAATATAATAGATGTGATGGTGATGTTCTAAAGAGTTGGTGAGTCTCTATGTTTTCAAACCTCTTCCACACGTTTATTCTGTTATTTTCTTAAGGCCCAGCAAATGATAAGTCTCGGGCATTAATATACCATGGATTTTACCACTTTTATGGTATTTTTTGTGTTATACATGATCTAGGTACGTTTGGTAAACTTTGGAGATTATGGAGCTATTTTAGATGCAAAACTAGGCTGATGCGTCAATAGTATAGCAACGAATGGAAGACATCCCACGGTGTGATTGAGATACTATTTTGATACAATATAGAGCTTTGAGTTAGCTTTCAAATTCCACCGGTTGAAGGTCAATCAAGACACTATATTGAAAGTATGCTTGTTTTACTAAAGAGTGTTTCGTCTAACAAGTGAGCAGGAAGCTGTCAAAAAATCAACAGAGTTGAAGAGCATCGAGCTACGCCAACTGAGCATCGACTGACACCCCTCCTTACCAAGTGCACGGGGAGTTTTAATGAAATTTTAAGAATAACAGTTTAGCCATAGATTTTCCCTCATTTATGAAAGAGCCCAAAAGGTGTTTTCACCTATAGTATTTGTTTCAAAAATATTGTTGAAGGCTAAGATTTATTTTATGTTTGAAGAGAAGATTAATAATCCTTCAAAGATTGATTGGAACTCCTTTTTTGGTTTTATGTATGATATCTATTCAGTATTTGATTGTGCTTTCTCTAATCATGTCTGAGTAGTTCATTGTAAGATTTAGGATTTTCTAGGTTATGAATAATTTGTTAGTTATTGAACCGCTAAGGTAATCTTATTGTATCCTTCATCAGGATTGATCTTATTTCTTCTTTTTAGAATAGCTAACTAGAAACCTAATCATAGAATAATTGTGAGACACGAGAGTAATTAACACCTGAAACGAATCTTGCTGTGAGCTAGGTTGTTAGTCACAACAAGAGGTGGTCTAGAGAACTTAGTGAACATATTGAATTGGATCATTAATGCTTGTCTACAGACATATATATAGTTTATCGCAACAACAGTTGGATAACTAATAACTGAATCTGAGTTATAGGACTGAACCTAATAAACCCTTAGAAAATATTTATCTGAGTTTTGATTACTTGATTGATATTCGTAGATCTAGCGCTTTCTCCAACATTTACAAACTCTCTTTTTTTACTCCTTTGATTTACTGCTTTTCTATTATTCTACCTAGCTAAATTTAAAACTAAGCCTGTTGTGTGAAACATTGAGTCTATGTGGATGTATTGCAATTGATCTCTTATTTGAGAGAGTTTATCTAGGGTAAGTTGAGAATATCAATCAATACCATAAGGAACTGTCTTCTCTACTTTCTTCAAAGTATCAAGTTCCTCTTGTTCTAGAGAGGGTGTCGATCGACACATAGTACTGTCGGTCGATACTGGTTATGTCTCACTGAAATTTTCAGCTCCTCTTCTAACTCCACGAATTCATCCATTGTGATACCTGTTTTCAAGTCTGGAGCAAGTTGTTTTCCACTTCTCAACGTGATAGCATTAACAGTCCTTCATAGAAGGACTCCATCTTGTCTCTTTGTCGGACCCAGCAGTCTGCGCAACATGGCTGTCCAGCTTCTTGACATGAGCGCTTGAAGCTTCGAACTTTCCATTCAAGTCAGTGTACATAAAATCCATTATTCCGTTGAAATCCACGGCCATCTTCTTCTGTCCTTCCAGTAGCTGCCCGAACATAGATTCTATCTTACTCTCTCGAGAAGGAGTGGCGTAATCTCTCTGAAAAAAGGTCTGGTAGGTTTCTGTGTTTAACATAGAAGTTCCTACTAGGATTACCAAATCTCTGATTCTGGACACCAGATCCATTGCTAAAGTTCACATCTTCGAATTCAACCTCTTCACATTGTTCAAAAGTATTTATTTCATTGGCAAACTGAAACTGCGTCTTGCCCATAAGAAAATTATGAACTTAGTCTACCTTGGCGTTTATTGCAGCTATCTGACTTCCATCCATGCTCTCAGCCAACTTCACTCTTTCAAATCAGCATGCTTGCTACAATTGCTAGATGCCAAGTTCTCAATCAACTTCTTAGCTTCTTTGGGGCTCCTAGTTTTGAAATTCCTCTGACTCGCATCATCCAGAGTCATCTGGTATTTCCAATCAAGACCCCTGAAGAAACTATTCTGTAACTTAAAATTTCTGAAACCATAGCGTGGAAAATCTCTATGGTATGAATCTCATGCAAGAAGATTGAAACACTCAGTAGGTCCCTAAGAAAAGGAAGAGATTTTGAGTCTTATATCATCAGACCTTGCTTCATAGAAAGTTGCAGAGGAATGTGTTTCTAGTATCCTCCAAGCAAGTAAAAGATATTGTCTGCAACTTGTTGAACCAATAATCTGCATCCCCAGACATAGGGTACGAGAAAAGCTTGCAGAATAGTTATTCTTCAGAGACTCCAGTCCACTTGATGCTCGATACTAGTGATATGCTAAAATTAACCATTAAGATATTCTCTCAAATAAGTGGTTCATTGTAGTACTTTACGATCGAAACCACAGGGACTGGAGATCACACAATAGACTTATGGTTTCAAACTAAGAGATGACGAAAAGTACAAAGAAACAAAGCAATATCTAGATAGGTTATGAAATAGATAAGAAAGCGCTAGATCTAGGGAACTCAAATAGGCGACTCAAAACTGCATTCAATAGATGCCAATGGTATTAAGAACAGTCCTAGAACTCGAATTCACTAGTAAGTTACCCAGCTCTCACTGCAATAAACTATTGGATCTCTAACTTCAATCAAAGACCAGCTCTCGTTACGAATTCAGTTAATCTAGCAAGCATTAAGTACTAATTCGATATGTTCACTAATTCCTAGACCAACACTTATTGCGACTAACAATTTTGCTCAGAAGGATCCAATTTAGGTAGTAGATCACATTCTCATGTCTCAAAACTATCCTAGGATCAGGTTTCTAGTTAGCTATTTTAGAAACATGCAGAAAAAGCAATAATGGTGAAGGTTATAATAAGATTACCCTAGCAGATTTATCAATCAATTAGTTCGTCTTGAACCCTAGAAAATCTCTAAATCTAATAAGGTGATTACTCAGACATGATTAGAGAAAACAGAAATCAAAAACTGAATAAATATCATAAATAATCACAACAAGATTTCCAAGAAAACTCCAGAAAAAAATTGTGCTTCCGCAATGGCTTAAGAATAGATAATATAGGGCAAAAACACGTGTAGGACTATTTTGTAAGCAAAGGAGACTTCTGAGCCAAACTACAATTCTTGGAAGTTGATAAAAACTTGCTAGGAAATTGATCAGGATGGGTGTTGCTTGTCACCCTGTGAGTGTGGTTTGACACTAGATCTCAACTTTGACAGCTTCCTTTCCAACGAAATACAGACCACTCTTCACTAAAATGTGCATAATGTTTGATCTAACTGCTGGATCGACCTCAAACCGGTGGCATTAGAAAGATAATTAAATTTTGTATCTCGTGAAAAATAATTTAATTATATATCTTGTGAAAGAAATATGAGATTCATCCATTAGTGGCAATACCTCCATCCATTGCTAAACGCATGACGCATCTGCACAGTTCTACATCTCAAATTTCTCCAAAATCTCCATAGTTGTCCAAAATGTACATAAACCTGCAAAGACTCTAAAAACTACTCCAAACATAAACCCCTCCACTAACCTCATTTAAGGGATTAGATATCCAGGCTCATCTTGGGAGTATCGAGCAAATGACACATGGATTGTTACCTAAATAGGTTTTTGAACACACATGCAATCTTCTTTGATTCCTTTCCTCTCTCTTTTCTCACTTCTCTGAATCATTTTCTCTTTTTTTTCATGCTCTGCAAAGTGTAAGCGAATAATGGGGTCATACGAAATTTTCCTACCACTCGCTTCCAACTTTGTGTGATCATTCCATTGGAGTAAAATAATTGGGTCCTTGGCTATTTTCCTACCCCTTCACTACATACAAAATTATTTCAATATTTTTTTTCTCATCATTATTTTGATTCTGAATTGAAGAGAGAAGGAATCCGAAACACACTGACTTGTCTTCCATAGTTGAATGAGGAATCCGATTAAGTTTATACCAAGCCCCAAGCCAAGCAAATTGAGTAGATTATGTTGGAAGACAGCTTTGGTTCCTTCAAACAGTCATAGTAAGTGAGGATATTATTAGCAGCTCGGTCCACTTTGGTGTTTCCATTCATACACCTTGCAGCCAGTAACTCAAAGAATGGTGCTAGAGAGAGGTTATGTGGTTAGTTTCAAGAAGAAGTTCATTATCCCCAACTGACTCTATTTAAACTCAATAAAATGACAACTAACACTCAAAACAGAGCACAATGTCATTCCACACCTCCCATAGACTTAATCAACAGTGTCCTTAGTCTTATTCAGTCTAAGATTGGGAAAATAAATTGATAAAACTAAAAACAAAAACAAAGGAAACATGAGTCATATCTGAGAACAGGTTGAGTGTCGATCGACACTGATCAGGTGTCGCTCGATTCTCATGTATAAGGGGGAGGGGGGAGTGTCAACCAACATTGATCAGGTATCGGTCGATGCTGGTACTCGACTCATCTTCCTCATTTCGTTTTGTTTTTTTTTGGAAAAACCTGCAGAAACATAGAAACCAAAATTAAAAAAAAAGTTGACTAAGAAAATAAAGACTTGCATGAACTCTACACCTAGTCTAATGGTGAGTCAATATCCCTTGGCAATAGCATCAAATTTTATATGCTCATATTAATCTTTAATCTACTCTCTCAAATAATTTTTTTATTTTAGTACTTAATGATCAAATACACAGAGACTGAAGATCACACAATAGAGTTATGGTTTCAAGCTAAACTAAGCCAGGAAGTATAAAGCAATAAAGCAGGAAATAGATTGGTTGTGAAACAGATGAGAAAGCACTAGATATATAGAAATAAAACATGTGATTCAAAACTGCAATCAATAGATGTCGAGGGTTTTATTAAAATCAATCCTAGAACTCAAATTCACTAGTAAGTTACCCAACTCTAGCTGCGATAAACTATCAGATGCCTAAGTCTAATCAAAGACTAACTCTTGTTCAAATTCAGTGAATCTAGCAAGCATTAATTACCAATTCGATATGTTCACTAAATTCTAGACCAACTCTCATTGCGACTAACAATTTACCTCTACAAGATTCAGTTCAGGTAGTCGATTACATTGTCGTGTCTCATAACTGTATTAGGTCAGGTTTATAGTTAGCTATTCTAGAAACAAGCATAAAGAGCAATCCTGGTGAAGAATATAATAAGACTACCCTAGCATATCTATCAATCAATCAGTTCGTCATATCAATCAATCAATCAAACAGAAACCAAAGACTAAGTAGACATCATAAATAATCAAAACTAGATTTCAAAGAAAACACCCAAATGATTTATTCTCTTCTCTCCAGTCTCCAAACAAAACTTTGCCTCCACAATGGCTTAACAATAGATAATATAGGTCAAAAACACGTCCATGACTCTTTTATAAATAAGGGAGATTCCCTAGAAAAACTGCAATTCTTGGAAATTGATAAAAAATCATTGGGAAATTTATCAGGATTGGTTTCACTCTTCACCCTGTGAGTGTCGTTCGAAACTAGACCTCAACCTTGACAGCTCCCTCTCGCATGACAGACGGACCACGCTTCAGTAAAATGTGAATATATTTTGATCTAACCGACAGATCAACCTCAAACCAGTGATATTGGAAAGCTAATTTAGTTCTACATAATGTGAAAAATATGAGAGTCATCCATTGGTGGGAAGACCTACATCCGTTTCTCAACATCTGATGCATATGCATAGTTTTGCATCTCAAAGTTTTCCAAAGTCGCCCAAAACATACCTGAACCTGCAAAGACTCTAAAAATAACTCCAAGCATGTAATGTAGACTCTAATTAGGACTAATATCATTGTAAAAAACTGATAAAAACCGTGTTATATCAACTAAATCTTCAAATTTCTTGATATGGTCCATGGGATGCTCATTAGGAAGACCGAAAGAGATGCTGACCCACAAGCTTGAAGTAGCCGGGTTTCAGCTCAAAGACTTTCCTATGGAATGCAGGAGGACAAATTTCAGACCTGTTAGCATAGTACTGATCAGGCATTTTGTAATCTCCAAGTGTCCTCTGACGTTCAGTTCATGAATTCTCAGCAACAGCATTGCATCAGGATTGCAGACCCTTGTCCATCAGTAAATTGGCCTTATTTGTTACGCACACGACCCTCTATCTCTCGTTAAGACCCATTCTTATCAGCCTCAAATCGAACGGAAGAACCTTCTCTGTCTCTTCCCAAAAAATGTTGATCGATGTTGATATGGTGTCGATCGACACTGTACGTCTTTGGTCAGTTGTTTGTTATATCTCGAGCATGTTTCACACAGAAAATGAGAGTTTAGATGAAACTCTAAACTAATTCTAATGGAAAAAAAAACAAAGAATCTCCAGCAATGGAGCCAAAATTTAATATGCTCAAATTATCACTCTCAAATAAGAGAGTCAATGTAGTTTTTAGGGGTCGAATCCACAAAAACTCTAGGATTACACAATAAAATTTTGTTGTCGAATTAATCTATACAGTAGAGAATGTAATGAAGTAATAACGAGTAAAAGCAACAAGTTGTAAGTTATCAGAGATGAGAGGCTTTAGACTCCGGGAAATTCAGAGGCATATCAGAATTGCAAACTAGATAGATTGTCAAGCATTTAATTAAGAATCCTTCTCGAACTCAAAACTCTAAGCCATAATTAATCAACTCTCGTTGTAGAGCCTATCTGATATCTAACTCCTAGAATTCCAACTCTCGTTTCGAATTCATTCAATTTAGACAAGTAATAAACTCAAGTTTGATTAGTTCACTAAACTCCTAGACCAAATCTAGTTGCAAATAAGTATTTAACTCATCTATTTTCGGTTCAGGTAATTAATCATGCTATCTCGCATTTACCAATTATCCTAAGATCTAGATTCAAGGTTATCAATCAAGGAACTAGTGTTATGAACAACTTAGATGAAGAACTAATGGATTACCCTAAATATTATATCCGATCTAGCAATTCATTTGATAACCTTTGTAGAACCTTAAATTTAATAAAGGGATTACTTAAACATGATCAAAGCAACAACAATCAAAATACGAATAAATTGCACAATCAAAAGAATAGAGTAAGAAACATAGTCCAAATCTTCTCTTAATATGTATTCAAATCTCTCTCTCCAAAAGTTTTAGATCTAATCTCCAAATATCAAAGTGTGTGTTACAAAAACTCTAAAACCCTAAAATTAGTCCAAACATTATTTGGCCTCTTTTGCAATTAAGTAAGACTTTTGGTCCTTTCTATAATACCTTCAAAGTTGGGTTTCTCTCGTGAAGCAGGGAGGGTGTCGAGCGACACCAAGGTTGGTGCGGATCGACACTATTCTCAATGGTCGACTCCAACTTGATCTTTTCATAATCATTCTCCTTCAGGCTCCAAATTCCTCCAAAAACTCCAATGTTGACTAAAACGTACCTAGACGTACAATAATGCTAAAACGGCAAAAATGTACAAAATATTCTAAAACTGAAGCTACATAATGGTCAAAATCTACTAAAAACCATGATATATCAAAGAGAGTCTCATTGATCTTAGGAACGCCCTTCCTATATGTTGTATTTATACCGTTTCAGGTTCTAACTCTTTTTTTCTCCAGAACACTTGCTACATTTGTTAAAGTTTGACTCTTTTTATCTTTTAAGCAATATTTTCATATTTTCTTGTGTTTATTGTGATTAACTACTTGTCTACTATTTGATCCCTAAAATTTGCATATGCTTAAGGGGTTTATTGCTGATTAGTGAACGTCACTTGTTAGACTTGTGGGTTAGGTAAATCAAATTGATCTAGTGGTGATTTAGGATGCTTAGTTCTAAATCTATATATAATACTTACTTAACTGGTTTGTTTTGTGCTAGATTAAGGTTGGAAAATCATGAATCTATATCTAAAGTTTTTCATGCAAGGAATGTGTTTGATGAAATGCTTGAATGAACCAATCTAAGTCCTTAACATGTTAGGCCAACAAAAATTGATTCTTAATATAATTTGTGGCTGTATGGACTTGTGATTAATGCATACGTGAATGTGATTAGCCAATGAAAGTTTATTATTAGTTGCATGATTAGTATAGAGATTAAGATCATTAAAATGGATTAGTCTACTTGTAAGTTCCTAAGTTAAGGATCATTTGAATTTTTGATTAGCATCCTAGATTAGCATTAGATCACCTAATCAATCGTCACACCCCGTGAGTTAAATTTTTAAACTTCAATAAAATCTTGTTTTTTTTATGTAATTGTTGATTGGAATTGAATTCATTTTGCTTGTTTCCATTGTGGTTACTTAAAAACTCAAGTTTTTGCCTGGATTAATCATGAACTTGTATTCTTTTCTTATATGCTCTATCTGCTAATTCGATCAGTCCCAGAAGGAAAGAACTTGTATTCTCTTTGCATTGACTTCACCTAGGTTTGGATTGACTCTTATGTTCTACACTGACACTAGTTGAACTTGAAGTAGGAGTACTTAGATTAAGCTTTTTACACATAAAGTTTTAAATTCATTAAGCGTTTACACAACACTAATTAATGTATTGTGCAAACAATACCACAATTGAATGGTATGTCATTTTAGTACTTTAGGATCAAATCCAAAGAGAAGTAGACACCTATAGCACTAAGAATGCACAAAATTCCTTAGTCTAAGAAAATAGAAAAACGGTTTCAAACGAGCAAGCAAAATGTAAAAGACAACAAAAAAATGGACAAAAGTTGACCAAAAGTCAAACCAATGAAAACGACAAAAATGCTTGCTCTTGGGTCATTTTTACTTATTAGGATAATTAAATACTAGCTTATGATGCTTAAGCAACCAACCATTGCTAATCCTTATAATTAAGATCCCTAATTAAACCTAACTCGCTTCCATGATCTTAACTCTATGCTAAACAAGTTAATAATATCAATTTATGTTGGTTAATTGCCAAGAAGCATGCATGAATCTTAAGTCCTAATAGCCATTAAAACTAGAATAAACTTCTATTCACTAAGCAAATAAAGCACATTTATTGATTCTTGTAAACATTTCATCGAAGATTTTTAGGACATGAAAAAACTAAAATCTATATTCTGTTTTAAACGTAAGAAGAACAACAATTCATGCATAAAAGTATTCAATTACATGTTCCACCCTTCCCTAGTTTCAGAATTACCTCACTCACCCCCAAATATTTTTCATATTACATTTCTCTCTTTTTCTCTTTTGATTCTCCTTATTGGTTTTTTATTTTTCATTTTCTATTTCCTTTTCTAAAGGACCTCTTTTTATTTTTCACTAGAGCATTTCTTTCTTTCTCTTGCTTCCTAATTTTCTTTCTTGTTTCAAACTCCCTTTTGGCTCTTTTCACTCTTTAATTGCTTTCATTCTCTCCTTTTCTTATATCTCCTCTCATAACATCACTTCGCCAATCTCATTAACCTCCAATAATAACCAATCAAAGCAATTGGTATATGGAAGCTACTACTTATCAGTCTCCTATCACTCAATTTTTTCCTCAAGTATGCATCATAAGCAAGAGGCATCACTCATCAATCAATAAAGTGAGCAAACAAATTGGTGAAGGCCTTAGGTAAGGTACCAGTTATTGATCCAAATGGCCGGTAAAACTTGTGAGAAACTCTAAAATTTGATAAGAAAACTTGAATGTTTTAATATTATCAAGAGTGAGCAATCGTTGTTCCAAGAGATAGAGTAACTAGTTAATTTAATTTCAGATTCATAGGGTTCAACTAGAATAAAAACATGAATCTACAAATGAGTTCAACTTTCAAGTTGTTGGGGGTCAAAATCCGTCATATCGAGATCAACAGCCAAGATTGTGAGGTAATAAGGAAACAGTTCGTAGTTTACGAGCCCAAATGTCAAGATACTATGTCCATATATGCTGCACCTAAACTTTAAATCTAGAAAATTATAAGTAATTTATTTGGAACACGATCTTTCCCAAAGAACATAAGATTTTATTCGCAAATACTGGCAACATTACCTTAAAACAGCGACTATAGCAAGGTTTTTTATCGTTTTTTATGAAGCAACTTTTGTAAAGTGAAATAGACAATTTTATACAAAACTACCTTCATAAAATAGTATGAAAATCAATGTTCTAGGAAACAATCTTCAAAAAAATATTTGGAATCATATGAAACAACCCAAAAGATCCATAGAATGTCCGAGCCCATATTTTTCTTTCTCTTCTCCTAATCCACATCTCTCTCTCCCCTCCTCGCCCACATCTCTCTTTCCTCTCCTCGCCCTTGTCTCTCTATCCTCGCCTCACATTTATCTCGCTCTAGTCCTCATCTACCCTCTCTCTCTCCTCCCCTCAAGACTAGTCTCCATTGTCCTCTCTCTAGTCCTCTCCTGCTCTCTCTCACTCTTCTGGTCTCCCGCATATCTCTCTCCAACCCTCAAGATTAGTAATCGACCTCTTCTCTCTCTAGTACCTCTCTCTATCTCTCTCTCTCTCTCACTCCCTCTCCCTCTCTCTCTCTCTCTCTCCCACTCTCTCTCTCCCTCTCTCCCTCTCTCTCTCTCAATATCTCTCTCTCTCTCTCTCTCTCTCTCTCTCTCTATCTCTCTCTCTATCTCTCTATCTATCTCTCTCTCTCTCTCTCTCTCTCTCCCTCTCTCTCTCTCTCTCTCTCTCTCTCTCTCTCTCTCTCTCTCTCTCTCTCTATCTCGTCTCTCCTCAATATTCTTCCTCACCCCTATATCTCCTCGACCAATCCTTCGCTTACGTGTTCTCGTTAAAGTTCCTTGACGACAAAATCATACGAAAATTATAATGGAGCTCTACGAAGTTCCACGATTTTGAGTCTACAACGGCTATTCTTAAACGCCTCATAAATTTCTTACGCAATACGACACATATTTAATCATTTTTGTAAAACCATCAGTACGAAGAGAAAAAAACTGAAACTTCGATCGAAAGACTGAGATCGATAAAATAAAACATAAATCGGCTAAGTCCTAAGCGAGGCCCAAAACGTAATCATTTTCAACAATGTGTCAGTGTATTTATTTGGAGAGAAAGACAGCATAATCAAAAATGAAAGAAGCGAGAATGGGAATATGGAGAAGGAAATGGGAAGAACATCAACGTGAATCTTCGATAGAATTAGGGCACAAACGACTTGGAAGGACTATATGAGCAAAAATAGTCCAAGCAAAAGAGCCAAAGAAAAAAAAATTAGGAAATTTGTTAGCTTTAGGGAACATAGAACGAAGGTGGTTAGTCTAGTGAACTTAAGATTATACGTTCTTCAACTTTTTATGTTTTTCTTTATTCTTGATGCATTCATGTACGCTCTCTTGTGTTATTTGTTCATACTCGTTTTTATATTGATCAATAAAATGTCTATGTGCAACTTTACCTTATTCATCGTTTTTTCGTTTTTGTGTTTGTATGGTTATCACAAAAAAAAAAAATCAGTTCCCTATAAAATTGAACTTTTTTTATAAATTTTTATTGTATCATTTTCGTCTCCAAGACAAGTTATGAGATACAAGCACAATTTTTCCTCAGCGCCAAGCTTATTTAAATGCAATAAACAACTCCGAGGATGAGCATTCAATCAAAATCTTAAGTTGTTGATCACATGAAAATTGATTTATGATCCCAATTAATATGCAATCCTAACATACAGTAGACTCAATCCTAAATGCAAATAAAAGAAGAGATTCTTTTGAAATTTTCAAAATTTACAAATAAAAATTTCTTTTTCTTATACAAACATGCATGTACAGTGAATGACAAGTAAAAAAATAGAATACCATGTTTGATAGAGTGCATCCCCCCCCTCCCCCCCCACACCATGTCAGTGGGAGATTAAATCAAAGGGAAATATCAAGATGAAAAGATGAAACTCGAGAAAGGATGCAAATATATCCAAAAAAAAATGTTTTGGAGAGGAACCTACTTGGATTTATTAGCGGAATTGGGTGGTAGAGGATCTTTGGCCTCTGTTTGTTTAACCGAAAGAGATAAGATGAGTCTCAAAGTGACAGCGACAAGTTTCCAAGCTCCTTACCCAAACATTGAAATACTTCCTTGATAAAGCTCAGACCACCAGGATCATACTAATCATAGAACCAACCCTAAATTAGTTCATCCTAATCTCCTCAAAAAATGTCTTCATTGGATCATGAACAATGAATTTCTTAGTAAAAAGAATTTCAAGATGCATGTCAAAGGGCTTGTCAATTGGAGTTTCTTCTTTTTGAGCCACCTTTGAGGATTCTTAAATGTGAATTATTTCAGACTCCTCGTCCTTTGTCTCCTTCTTGGAAATTAGCTTCTCCAAGCATTCAACACCAAACTATCACCACAAAGATTTTCAAAGGTTCTTCAAGCTAAGCTTACTTCTTCATTATTGTTCTGTTTTAAATACTTCATTAATGCAACTGATTAAACTTTTTCTTTATATCTTAGTACAAGATTATCTTCAGCTGTGGATTCAATAAGTGATTCAAACTGATAGTAAACTCTTTAGCTTCTTCTTGAAATTCGTTTTGATTTGAACATCTTCTTCAATATCACCTTCCAGATCCATGATATGTGCTTCACATGTTGGTGTTGTGAGGAGTTTTTATTTTGTTTTGATATTCAATCATCTAAGTGAGCTTGTTGTTGATAGAATTCACATGTTTTATAACTCCATCCATCTTTAACCTAAGAGCATTGCCATTAACATCTCTCTTTGTGGAAAGAGTCAGTTTGCCTTTTCATTTCAGTCCTCTCCTTTCTTGCTTCTTGATCATGTTGTTGATGTCTACTTTACTTGAGGGTCGAGATATTGATCTTCTTGATCTTCATATTCCACATTAAAAGGATGGACCATGTAATCTCTTGAATCCTCTCTTGTCCCTCCAAAATAGACTTCAACATGTTGCAAGTCTTTTTCATCAGGAATTGGGGAAGGATATGTTGTTAAATAGTTATACTCCATGTTACAAGGTTGGTATCTCTCTCCATATTCATAATGGTTTTCTTGACCAAAGTGTCCACATGGTTGATACTCCATTGAGGTGGTTGATTCACATCTTTTACAAACTGTGGAGCTTCAATTTGCATATTTTCTTTTCTTTCCAATAGAATCTTCAACATTGATTCCAAGTCCCGAGAAATGATATTCCTCTGTTTTGAATTTACCTTGTAAAAGAACAAACGCTTGAATGAAAGTTAGTAACCAAAAAAAAACTAAAACAAACAAAATAAAAACAAGCTTTGTCTCAGCAAAAATTAATATCCTAATGATAAATATACAAGTTCTCCGGCAATTAAACCAAAATGATTAAGTCTTTACAAATGCATTAATGTAAAAATTTGACGTGATTAAAGTTTAGTTCATTAAATATTAGATTGCAAGCTTAATCTAGTCAATGTAGCATATGGGTGTCAGTTCAATCTAGGAAGAATGAAAGCAAAGAGAATACAAGACGTTCCTTAATCTAAGAAATCATGATAATGTTAAGTGAGCAAATAAACAATCAAATTAAACAAGGACAAAGTAAGAACAAGTAAATTAAAGAGCTTCCAGTCAATTCCTTAAACGATGAAAACCCATGGGATTAGGTAATTGATCTAAGGTGATTAAGTTTCAAGTCAAGGTGCTAAAAATCAATTAACAAGTTCCATATGTCTAGACACTTAGATAGATTAATCTATTTCCATGCTAATAATCTATAAGTTAACCAAGCATTCAACATCAATTCCCATTGGTCTATTACAATCATACATGTATTGCAACAAGTCTACTAACCATATATCATTACTAGTATCAATTTTCATTGGTTAATCTTGCTAGAGACAAAACTAAGTTGGTTCAAATATTTCAACAGATACCTTCCGAGCTTGAAACAGGTTAGAGTCTAGGTTGAGAGTGATCAAGTCTAACCTAGAATTAAGAACAATTATCAAGCATGGAAACAGGTAAATCTAATAGTAAAGATATTAACTCTTCAACAATCACCATAAATCTAGCTAACACATAAATTAAAAGGGTGACTACTCACTCATCATCTTGAATACACTTAAACCCATTTCAGGTAGAAGCATAATCAAGAGGAAATTTATTAAATACCAAGTATCCAAGAGGTTTAGAGTTTATAAAAGAGATATAAAGATGTTATTTTCATTAGGAACAAGTTTTAATTATATTAATCTGCTAAAGTTTTGAAGTCTTTTACGGAGAAGAAAATGGAAAGAAGATAAAAGTGAATCTTCGATAGAATCAGGGCATGACCGACTTTGAAGGAGTATATAAGCAAACATTTTGATTCCAAGCAAAGAATCCATAGACGAAAATACTTATGAAATTTATGTTAGCTTTAGGGAACTAATAAACTTAGGTGGTTAGCCTGGAAAACTTAAGACTTAGAAGTTCTTCTACTTTGTTATATTGTTATTTACTGTTGAATTTCCATGTAAGCACGTGTTATTCATTGAAAATCATTCTTGTATTGATTAATAAAATGCCTCTGTGCAGATTTACCTTATTCACTCGCTTTTTAGTTTTTTATTTGTGTGGTTATCGCCGAAAATTTGGTTCCCCGAATAAGTTACGCTTTTCATTAAGTCTCGGCTCCCAAAGTTTGCCGCCATCTGTGAGGAATTCAGTTTTTTTTCTCAAAATCACCAAACACCTAACTGAAAAAGATGTCAAAATAAATAGATGAAACACCATATCTTTCGTGGAGAAGGAAACGATCGATCTAGCTCAACCTTGTGGTGATCTCCTTGTCATCGAGCTGAAGAATATAAAATTTTAACATCACAAGAATGTTGGTAGGTACTGGAATCTTTATCAACATGATCTTTAAGAGCACCCTCAAATATATGTAAATCAACCTTTCAAAAATCATTGAACATCCAAAACTATTAATGGGATTTTCCAGAAGAAAAAAAATTATAACCCTTGGCTCGATTACCGTTTTGTTAAGACTAGGAAAATAACTTGAATCATAGAATTTTACGTGGTAATTATCCGGCTTCATAAAACGTATTCATGAGAAATCCATGAGATTATCTCCATCAACTTACCACAGATGCCTGAAATTCTCAACCCATATAGGAATCAAGATGATGTTTGGAAATCGGAAACCCATATAGGAATCAAGATGAAATTCCCAGCCCATATAAGATTTTGTCGCGGAAGAACAGAAGCAAAGGAGTACCGTATTAGAGTCAATCTCTTCCATAACAGAAAAAGGCAAAATTGGCATCAGTCGATAAGGCCTTGGAACAAGATGAACGAGAATCT
Organism: Moricandia moricandioides; assembly: GCA_905132885.1. NCBI lineage: Eukaryota > Viridiplantae > Streptophyta > Magnoliopsida > Brassicales > Brassicaceae > Moricandia > Moricandia moricandioides. The sequence continues at coordinate 425,143 of CAJHQQ010000072.1, forward strand.
TCTGGAAATTACGGAAAGTCAAGGCATTAAAGAGAAACAAGAAAAATATAACGAACCCAATATATCAATTTGCATTGACGATAAATTTGTAGAACATTGCATTGAGGCTGATGATAATCTTTTTGAGTCTCTTAAAAAATATTTGGTCGCCTACTTGAAAGAGAAGATTCATGTGTATTCTTAAGAAGCGGAAAACATGGTAGGCATCGACATCATCTAACATACCATGAGCTTAATATCGGTCCAACTTCAAAACCTTTTAAGATAAAATGAATGTTAGGACCAGAACGTGCAAATTCGTTCAAAAGCGAAGTCAAAGTACTCCTGAAATTTGGATCAATAACAGACATAATTAGCCAGATTGGCTTACAAAACCCACCGTGGTAAAAAGAAGAATGAAATGTAGCGGGTTTGCGAGGAATTCATGAATCTAAAAACAAATCATGTCCAACAAATAGCTTTCGTTTGCCTCTTATCAATTGACTGGTCCAACCAATGGCAGGAAACAAGCTTATACCTTCCATGGATGCTTTCTCAATATTATAATCAGATCATAATGAATACTGAAAATGGGAACAGACCGCATTCATTAAGATTGTGACATGTATTATGACAAAGTATTGCCCTTTTGTTTCAAGAATGTCGGCACAACTTACCGAAACTTTTGAACTGAAGGTTCCCCCAATAACCCGGAAAAACTATAGAGGTTTGTGTCGACAACTTGCTCATAAAATATATCACGAAGAGGACCATTTCTCACATTTACGATAATGTTTCTGGAGATTAAACCTACATAACATGAGGTTACATCTGACTAAGTGCAGATTCGAGGTAGTGTCGGGTGAATAAAAAATTGATGCTTTGATCGGGATGGTTTCACTGGAAACAAAACGAGAGGTGAAATGGCTCACCGGTCGCGTCGCAGCACTTAACCGTTTTAATCATCTCTTGGCTCTATTTCTACATTTCAGTCTTGCAAAAGTCTAAATAAAATCCTGTGATAACTTTAGAGAGAAAAATCATCTGATAAAAGGGAATAATCCAAGATGTGGCTTACTCGATCAAGTCCAGTCAAGTACGGTCGATTGTTGGGTGATTCCAACTGAAGGATCGTTCGATTATTCAAGAGATATGTGGCAACATGCGTAAGAGGTGTCAGAAATAACAAATCAACCAGACTCTAAATAAAAAGGTGAGTGTGTGACCATAGCCTTACATTTAGAATTGTAGTCTCGCTTAGTCTTAGGATGCTAGGATATTGTTAAGAGATGTTGCTTATTGATAAGGATTAAGTTTAACCTCAAAGTAGTTGTATTACAAGAGGGTCAAACCAACCAAAGATGATCCAAAGCACCAAGAATGCAAGATAAGTACATAAACTAAGCACAATCAACTAGTGAATTGAGTAAGAACTAAAGTCTAATCCAAACAATAGCTAAACAAGACAAATAACTAAAAGTTTCAATCAATGGTTTAAAGGTAGGACCCATGGGCATCAGGAATTTGATTTCAACTGATTAAGATCCAAGCTAGGATGGCAAGCTATCAATCAACAAGTCTCCTTAAGTATATATCAAAATCATAGACAAATTCTTTCCAAGACATTAATCCCTATGTAATTATACATTAAACATCAAATTCCTTTGGCTTAACACACTCAAACATACATTTGAATCAAGTCTAATAACTATCTAACAGCCCTAACATAAAATCTCTTTAGTTATTAAACATACAACAAAGTTGAGTTAGTCCAGACAATTTAACAAATACTATCATCGCAATAAAAGCCTAGATTCTAGATTTAGATTGATAAAGTTAGCATTAAACACACCAACATGCAAGGAAACATGCAGATCTATCACTAAACATCCTAACACTTCACTTAATCACTCTAATCATCTTAACCTATGGATCCAAGATGTGTCTACTCACTAATCACCAAGCAAAATCTTAAACCCATAGAAAGATTAAGATTAATCATAGTTTGAAGCAAGATAAACTCAAGAAACAAAGGAAGGAAAAGTGAAAGAGATTAAAAATTCAAGCTTTCAACAAAAGGTGATTATCTTAAGAGAGAAAACAAGATAATTAGAGTTTTTGGCCTAAAAGGGTATTTATAGGCCTCTAAAACTAGTGGGTCAACCCAACAGATATGCGTCAAACCAACAGATATGGGTCAACCCAAGAACAACACATACATCGACCAAGTCTTAAGTATGTCAGTGGATTTATTAACTCGCTTTAATCACCCGCAACAGGTCTCGATTGGTACACAACGGCTTTATCATCCCGCAGCATGTAGCCGCTATGACGCTTCATGAGCTGAAAATCTATGATTGGTGAAAAGTTCTTGCATTGGCTTCGTCTTCTTGATTCAGATTCCCACACAAGGCACACTTAGACTACATCAGGGACTCCATCTCTTTGTGTGTTATATGTTGTGACATTTGCTCCATTTGAGACCGATATTGTTTGGAGATGAAGAATGAAATCCCGTTGTGGTTAGGGTACCCACAACATGCACTCACAACCAGAAACTATCGGTCTATAGTGACCATTGCATCCCGCTTCATCAGCTCACCCCAACACTTCAAGACTCGTTTTATAAGGGTGGTCATGCTCTGTACACATAGGTTGTACTTTTAGCAACACTAGCTCGCTGTGACTCGCAATTTGATTATAGAGGGTGTTTGAACCCGCAACAGGCACCCGCTTTGACACTTAAGTCTCTCATCTTGGCTCAGTTCGCCCAAAGCTCAATCATCACTTCGTTTGACCCAAAACAGCTCCAAACACCTCCAAAAGCTCAAAAAAAAAATATCTCAACACATTATAGAGACTTATGCATGGAAATGTAACCTAAAATACTTAAATACTAATCTAAAAAGTTCAAAATGTGCACAAAATAGATGATTAAAACAATGAAAAACACTAATTATCACTTATCTTGATTCATTATATTGTGTGGCTTAGATCTAGTAATCTATTATTTCCACTAATGCATATCAACCCGTCAGTGTGCTTAGAGCCTTTTGGCAAACTAAGGCATGACTGAATCGTGAGAGGGCTCATCGGTTTGGAAAGGTTATGTCAGTCAAGCAACTAATGATAAGCATGAATAACTGGTGAATTTATTTTCTTGATTCGAAAGCTTTACTTTGGCTAAGTAAGAAGGGACGATCGCTCTCACTAAGAAAATATGTTGCTTATGCCTAATGGCAGAACTTAACATGACAAGGGAAATGAGAGTATAAATGTTATAATTCTTCATTGATTCACAAATAATAGTCAATCAGACGCAAGGATAATATCCAGTGAAAGATGCAAGCATGGCCACATACATATGTGTAGCCAAGCAAGTGATTGATACCTTCCAAATCTGCAAGGGATGCAAATCCCACAGGAGAGCAGAAATCTCACATAAACGCCTTAGCCAACCTCATCTCATCTCTAGGACTCAGCTCAACATCCTTTTCCTCCATCAATGGTGGAGGAAGCCACATCGCCACAAGACTCAGCTATATAAGAGGAAGATAATTTGTGACTCCAAACATTGACTATCTAAAGAGTTACCTACTTCCCAACATGCGGAACGAGTGTAGAAGATCAAAAAGCATGCAGCACAATCATACTTAATTAGAGAAAATATTTTAGGAAGATCATTCAATAGCCCATACTTGTTATGCATAACACCTGAAGATGACAAACTACTCCTAAGACATCTCTACAAAATAGAATGTGGATTTCATTCCAGAAGACAAAACCTAGTTATCAGAACCATGAGAGCATGCTACTATTGTCCCACTATGGTGGAAGATGCAATCAGACAAGCTCAGCATTGCTATAAGTGCCAGAAGCATGCTCAAGTATCTAAGCTGCCACTAGAAGACTTCAAATCCAAATTTAACCATGGCCATTCATGAAGTGAGACATGTATATAGTAGGAAAACTACCACACACACTAGGCCAAAAGGTCATCCTCCTATCTTAACATATTATTTCTCTAAATGGGGGGAAGAAGAAGGCTTGAGCCAAATCACAACACCGAAGTCAGGAATTTCCTTTGTACAAATGTTATATCAAGGTCCAAGAACCAACAAGAGATTGTCACTTACAATAGACTCCAGTTCATTGTGAACAATTTCAAGGATTTTTGAGGAAACTGAGGCATTATAATCACCTTCACGGCCCCACAACATCCAATAAATGTGGAACCATATTAAAAAGTAGAGTAAACAAAGAGAGAGGAACAATGATCTCTCTTGTCATTTTGTGTGATATCGGCTTCCTCTGCATCAAGTTGGTAACCCTTAAACACTTTTAGCTTCACCTTTAAATTAGCCTTATAAACTCATAGCCTTGTAAACCATGAATAATGCATGTGACAGGAATCTCACATTATTCTTAATTAAATTTAAATATTTCTTTTGGAAATATGAGCTTTCACATATTTAAAATAATAAGAACGAAAAGGGTATGAGAAGATATGGGTTTGTAAGAACATGTTGCCCATGCTTTTTTGTATGTAGTTGCGACTTATGATTATAAGTATGGTTCCTAAAAGTTTGAGAGTTCCCATGTTTTCAACCACTCTTTCCCATTTGGGTTCAATATTTTTAGGACAAATAAGGATGTCATGGTTTAAGGGCACACCAACATCATTTTAGAGTCGCTGCCGAGTTTTATATTGTATTTTACTCATTTCGGGTCTAAAATAGGCCTTGGGCGCAGATTGGGTTATTGGAAGCAAAAATGGTTGAAATCAACCAAAATGCAGGAATTCGTGTTTAGATCAGCTACTCCTTTTGAAGTAGTCAAGCCATCACTTGATCAGCCGCGCCTTCAGACTAGAAAAAATAGGAACTTTCCTAAATCATGAGATTTTCGACCTAGAGATCCTAAAAAAAAACAGCTAGCATCAACATATCAAGGATATATCATTTTCACTTTTTCACTGAGAACACATTCGATTTTTAAACATATTCTAAGGAGAGCTACTGCACTTGTAAGATTGAGAGAGAAGAAATCTCTACAACACCTTAAAATAATTATGAACCCTCAATCAATTTTTCTTCATCGTTAATTGTTTTGGTTTACCTCTCCATGTCTCAATAGATCCTCTTAGTTTAGGGTGTCAAAGGATCTATGAGTCATCGAACTAACATAGATAAAACATAGGTGAACTGGTTGTTCTTAGCCAGCAACAGTTGGCGCTAAGGAAAATAGTGAGCTGATTGAACTAACCTGTTAATGCTCGTTCTACACACCTACATTCAAACGACAGCTTAGAACGCTAGGTTTTTAGATTAAATAATCGGCACCATGACATCGGGTCAGTTTTGATTTGATAAGCATTACACCCTTTTTGATCATCCCTTAATATTTTTTTTCTTTGTGATATTTGATTCCATGTTATTTTTTACCTAACGCTCGTCTAATTGCTTTACGATTGTTTTTTATTTTGTTTGTTTCATTACTTTCGTGAACACCACTTTTTGTCTTAGATTAATATTTTTCCTTATGAAACAGTGAAATAATGATCCTCTTGAATTGAATTTTTATACACTATATCGTACCATGATTAACTTGTAAAAAAGGATATAATTTCCGTGTATAACTCATTGAAATACCGCATTCAGCCACTAATTAGCAGAGTGATAAGGTTCCTTATATGTGTAAATGTTAGCTAAGAAAGGGAAATTCGATGATAGTCACATAAGGAGATCAGCAGATTTAGCAGGGGAACTATATTCTGGCCTGGAAGAATATAACTCATAGATGCATACATATCCGATTTGATATGATCCTATCCAGCATCAACAACAACAACAGAATGGATGTATGGTGTTAACCAGCTAGACTAATGATCATGCCAGTTCCCAAGTAGTTCTAAATGGCACTTATCAGGCTAATAATGATGTTTTGAAAAGGAAACAATCAGAAATTGACCAGAGTTGTTAACAATGAAGTCAACCCCAATATGGTGAAGTGACTTGCCAAAGGAGGGAAAAATACATGTTTTATTTCTCACCCAAATAAGTGACAAAATGACAATTAAAAGGTCATAATTCATTCAAGATGACCAAAAGACATTCAACCGCATTTATTCAACTAGATTTCGTTATTGTCTTCTTCTATTTTCAAAGCATTTATTAGCCTAGTTTTTACCACAATTAGCATATATTCATACATAAATATTTCCTATAAATACTATAAAATTAACCAATTTTTTACAGAAATCTTCTTTTAATTTGTTGACTCACTTTGTTCTTTATGAATAATTTTTTTACTTAATATCCAATCAACAGCCTTCAAAGTCGTTGTGGTGCACAATATCCTCGCGCTTAGGATTGGGAATGTCAAGGGACTTCTGCAACCCTCGTAACCCTTGTGTGACCCTTCAGTTCATTTCCCTTGATTGTTTGTTGCTAATTTCTCAACGATCAATAGCTTATCCAACATGCCAACCAAAGATTACATTATGTTGGATGGATCTTATTACAATTGAACAGATCTAAGGCTGATCGTATTCTCTTGGGTCATGAAGTTGAACCCATCTTGAACCGACAGTGATCCAAGCATCTTGATGATCCTTTTTGCATTGACCAAGTGGGTAGGAGACCCATGAAACTATGTCCTTCAATGTTTGCTGGTCTTCAGTCTTCTTCAGGAACTGCCTCATCTTCTCCAATACCAAATGGAAACATTCAAAATTGTATAGGGGATTTGGAGAAAGATTTTCAGAATCTTCATTAACTTCAGCAGAGACATCGTCACAAGCATCATCGTCTTGTTTTTGGAATTTTGTAACTCGTCGTCATGAGCCTCAAGATTTGGAGAATCAGTGTTCTCATTATTATCAAAAAATTTTCGACTAGATTTCTCAACATAAAGAACAATCAGAAGTTGTGAGGAATCTAAGGTGGAAACACCTTTTTGTTGGCCAATTTTAGGCGAATTAACTCTTTAGATTGATATGATAAGAGGAGTTTGATGAAGAATCTCACGAAGGTGATGATGTCGGAGCACTAACACAACTTCAGATCATACACATATTTCTTGATAAAAATGGTGATATCTTAAGCATATTTGAGAAATAAACCCCTAGGATGAAATAGTGGTGGAAATTCAACCGCAAAACTCCAAAATAAAAAATAACCAAAAAACAAGTAAAGAGTTTTAAGAATATATCAGTTTTTGGTGGTGAGAAGTTATTTAACTAGAAGTGGATGTCGCGTTTTCTAGGATAAGTAAAACTATTTTCGAAGAGATCATCATCATTAGGTCTATGAAATATGCTTTATCATTAGGTTTACACGATGTTTGGTATTCCATGGAATATGGCAGTTTATTTTATCTAAATATTTTTTCTTCTTTTGAATTGAGTGCTTCGAGATTCCTCCTTGATACAAGCCTAGGCTGACAAAGGCTTATAGAACTCTGATGAACAGATATATTCAGCAGTGGATGGACAGAAGTGATTGACTCTCTCAATCTTTGATGAACCAGACTTGTTTGAATCTCACAAACAATCCTAATCAAGAAATCTATAGAAAACAATGACTCTCTCAAATGATTCTAAAGACAAGAATAACTCAAAGAAAACTTTCTTTAAAAAGAAAAAAAAATACTTTATGATTAATACTTGGCTATAAACTTTCCCTACCAATGAACTTATATATTGCTCTTGCAAGAAAAAAATAAATAGAAACTTGCATTAATAAAAAAAAACTAGCCCTTTGAAGTCTTTAAGGGATTTTGCTTGATGAAGAGGATTGCTTGAATCTTGATAGTTTAGGCATGTAAGTGAATTCATGGAGTGCTTCGGGTCGTGCAATAAGTCTTCTTTACTTCAAAGAATAAGCAAAAAAAAGCTGTTGGAGATTTATTACAGAATATTTATTGGCTCCTCCAAATAAAGTAAGTTGGTCCAGATGATACTCCAAGTGATCTCTACATTTTTGGTGATACATTAAGGTCTTCTAGCTTTTTTGGTTTGTGAAAAATCAATCCTGGTCACCAAATCTTGGTTTGGTAATGTGCAAACCAAGTTCTAATCAAACTTGCCATAAATAGCTCTGGTTCATCTCTTTGTTATTTGATTGGGATCCGCCTAATCCAGTGTGGTTTGATTCTCCATAATGTAATGTAGAGTGATTCTAAAAGTAGCGCAAAGTCGCCTGGATGCCAATAATGAGTTTGGGATAGCATAAGCTCATGATCTTCCAAACAAGGCAAGTCGGGCCACCCTTGACTTACAAATAGAATATCTCCGAAACCATTAATCCTTTTTGTATGAAAAAATTTCTCTGTGTGCTCTTGTTGAGTTTATAATCCATGAAAACAGGTTGCATGGATAAATTCCTCCTGGTTTGAAAGATATGGCGTTTTGATTGCACCTAGATCCTAATTGGCTTCTTTAGCTTTCCTCAACTTCGTGTTCTTCACTGATTTTCTCCTGGTTTCTTTCTCCTTTTCTGATGATGACTTTATATCCTCATCATACTCTCCCTATTAAAAGGCTTTCGACCTTGAAACTATATAATCTGCACCAAGATAAAGCAAGCTAGCTTTCATCCTTCTTTGAGAGTCTAAAACCTTACCTCAGTATTATTGTGGTCTGATGTTTGTTGGAACATCTGGTGGCTCTCCTTTGAGCAGGAACGACATGATGACTCCTTTGTATTTTTCATGTGCTATGCTAAGTTGTGTTTTAGCTGGTGTCTCTTCTTGTATCAAGATGTTTCTGGTATCAACTTCTTGTTTTCTTTTGGTCTGAATACACTTTGTGATCTCCTTGTGTCTCTCTGGTTTCTTTTTTTTCTCTAAGGTTAAGATCTGGCTCGTAGTGTTTTCTTTCCTTTCCTTGTGTACTCCTTGGGTTCATGTTTCCTCCTTGACACTTAAAGGAAAGAACAATTTCATTATACTTGAATTCAAATTGAAAACAAAATACTTGAAACTATGACTAGCTAAATGGTTATTCCAATATTGAAAGAGTTAATAGTTTTCACTTACTAGGATACCAATTGCGAAGGCTGGTAAAACCTCTGGTTTGAGACATTTTTCCTCAATGTGTCCGCCTCTCTTAACTTATTTATCATTTGTATCCTTAGTATGTCATGTATAAACATCATTTGACAAGGATAAGTGCATCATACTAGGAATAAAAATCTCAAAGATAAGTTTAACTTGATTATCCTTAGAAGCATCTAGTTTGGTTTCTAATATGGGGGAAATCATCACTGGCCTAGTTGGACAAGCTACAGCATAACGGCATTTCTTATAACATCTATAACAAGTTATGCTGGCTACCTTTGAATGTTTAGAAGACTTACATTGCTCTGTTTTTCGTTGTGGATCAATCTTAGGTGTTTGCTTGTGCTTCTGAATTTGATGTTCTTCTTTTATTGGAGTAGTAGGCCACGTTTCTGCCTTCATCTTATCTAGTTGTAGAGCTCATTTAAACAACTGACAAGTTGCTTGAGGCTTGATAATATGTTGAATTCCACACTTGAGTGGCATCACTTCCTTCGAATGGTTTCTGCTAATAGAGTTGCTGGACATGATCTTCTTTGGATTGGTCATTTGCTTTGGTATTCTTGCTACAATCCATCTTCCTGGTTCAGGAACTGCATCACTTTTGAAATAGCATTTCCCTTTGTCTTTAGCTCCCATTACAAACTCTCCATGTAGTATATCCTTCATTTCTTTCCAGGAAATAATTGGCATTCCACATGCAAACCTGACATCAACATCTAGATTCTAATACCGTAATGCATTTTTGGTAAGAGTTTCTTCAGAAATGATTGGATTCTCTACCTCTTGAATGTAGTGATGTTAAAACCAGTCTTCCATGTCTCTTTCCCACCTCAAGTAATCTTCTGGTCTTCTTCATGACCTGAGAAACAAATATATTGTAGTTTGTGGTCATCCTCATGCTCATCTTCATCTTTTCCAGCCTTACTTAAGGCGTAATCATCTTCAGCAAAGCCATGATGACTTTCTGCCTCATCTTCAAGGTGTATTTCAGAACTGATTTGGGAGTCATTCTCTTCTTGGTTTTATTCTTGGTTTTCTTCCTTATTGAAGTCACTCTGATACTCCTTTTCTTCCAACTCTCTTGTTGAATCATTGTCTCGTTGAAGATCTTCCTCATTTAGGAAATGATTGTAATATGACCCTTATTTGGATTCAAATTCATCTTCCCATTCTTCATCTTCTAGATCAGTTTCTGGAGTGGTTTGATTTTCCATGAATCCTCATTGTTTTGTTTTGCCTTTTTTCCTCTACACTGGTTTGGGATTCAGTCTCTTCCTGCCATGAATCTTCTTGCTGCCAAACTTCATCTTGTTCTTGTTCAACCAGAGTTAATCGATCTCCTAACTCTTGTCTCATGATCCTAAGTTCTTCCCTCGGAGATTTCATGAGTTGAACACATCCATCTAGTGCATCAGATAGCTCTTCTTCAGCAAAAGAGTCTCTTTCTTCTTGAGTGTATTTATAATCACCCTCTTCCTGCCATGATTTGGTATCATGGTTTTCCTCTTCATGATCTGGAACTTCACACCATGGTCTGTCTTTAGTATATTTTTCCTCCTCATAATTTTCTTGGTTGGGTTCTTTTTCAAAGCCAACCACTCATCCTGACTGATATCATCTTGGTAATAATCTGGTGGTTCTGGCTCAGGATTTTCACCATCCGGATCATCAAAGTCTGAGCAGTCCTTTGCCCAATGGCCACTACCATAATATCATCCTCATCAGACATGTATTGGTCATCCTGCCAAGGTTCTTCTTCTTCCATTTGTACCTGAAAAGAACACAACTAGTAGTCAATGTCTTTTTTTAAAATGAAATGGGTTTATGCAATACAAAATACTTATACCAACTATAAATGACAATATGCTTTATGAATGATGCAAATTGGAAATGCAATAATATTGGAAGGATAATTGTATCCTTGGACAGACTAAACTATGCTTTTCAAATGTTTTTTCTTTTGTTTTTCTATTTAATATTCGAAAATTCACAAGTGAGGAAGGTTAAGCAATGAAATAACATGGATTTTTTGTGGGATTTTTAGGAATGCAAATAAAATAAATAAGGAATCTCTTCTGGAAACTAAATGCAAACAAATTTATTTTCTGGAGTTTTTTAGACCACTAGGGATCAAACAAACTCGACCTCTACTTCTTTCTATGGTTTTATTAAGAATAAGAACATTAACAATGGGAGAGAAAAAAATTACATAAACAAAAAAAAATAATGGTTATCTTATACGATACAATAAGAACACAAGAACCAAATAACAGGAACAACTTTTTATGGTTTTTGATTTATAGAATGAAACAAAACAAAACAAAAAGGAAATGAAAGATAAAGGATTTAAACAACCTCGGGGATACGAGCTTTCAAACTCTGGTACCAAAAATGATACAAGTCTAGGCTAACAAAAGCTTATAGAACTCTGATGAACAGATCTCTTCAGAAGCATATGGACAAAAGTGATTGACTCTCTCAATCCTTGATGAACCAGACTTGCTTGAATCTCACACACAATCCTAATTCATAAATCTATAGAAAACAAATGACTCTCTCAAATGATTCTAAAGACAAGAACAACTCAAAGAAAAATTTCTTTGAAAGAAAACAATACTTTCTGATTAATACTTGGCTATAAATGTGCCTTAAAAATGAGGATACCAATGAGCTTACATACTGCTCTTGAAGAAATAAACATAAACTTGCATTAATAAAAAAACTAGACGTTTGAAGTCTTTAAAGGGATTTGGCTTGATGAAGAGGACTGCTTGAATCTTGATACTTTAGGCATGTAATGGTGAAGTCTTGGAGTGCTTCTGGTCATGCAATAAGTCTTCTTAACTCCAAACAATAAGCAAAAGAGCTGTTGGAGATTTATGACAGAATATTTATTGGCTCCTCCAAATTAGGTAAGTTGGTCCAGATGATATTCCAAGTGATCCTCTGCGTTTTTGGTGATATATTAAGGTCTTCTAGCTTATTTGGCTTGTGGGAAACCAATCATGGCCGCTAAATCTTGGTTTGGTAATGTGCACACCAAGTTCTGATCAAACTTGCCATAAATAGTTCTGGTTGATCTTCTGGGTATTTGATTAGGATCTGCCTGATCAAGTGTGGTCTGGTTCTCCATAATGTAGTGTAGAGTATTTCTAGAAGTAGCATAAAGTGATCCAGTGTGGTCTGATTCTACAATAATAAGTTTGGCATAGCATAAGCTTCTGATCTTTCAACAAGGCAAGTTGGGTCATCCTTGACTTACAAATAAAATATCTCTTAAGCCATTAATCCTTTTGGTATGAAGCCATTTCGTTGTGTGCTCTTGTTAAGTGTAGAATCTATGAAAATGGTTTCATGGATGACACATATAACATTCAACAACACAAGAACAAAAGATTTATGTTATTCTTAACTAGTTGGTTTTTAGTCGTTTCATAGTTTAAGGAATGTATATTAATGACCTAATTTTGGCTTGCCTATTTCAATATCACTTTGTATTCCTTAATGGTTTCTTTTGTCCTCTTCCAGGCTCTGGTATAGGTTTCGGCCTGGCCCATTTTGTTTCGATTCGGGTGGTTGGCTTTTCGGTTTTCTTTCTGTTATATTTTTGTGTTTTTATTTTATGTATTTCAATTTGTACGTATTTTCTATAAAAAAAAAATTGCTCTTTATGTAAGCCAAATTCAGATTTAACATATTTTACGTCTAAAAATTATAATAAGACATATATATAATTATAACTTATAATAACAGTTTTTGAATTTTTTAGGGCAATTCTCTCAAATAATTATTTTGATAAAAAAAAATTAGGACTATCCTAAAGTATTCTTATTTTATTTGATCTTTTAAACACAAATAGCAATATTTTTCTTTCAATTTTCAAACAATTCTCTTTTTATTTTTTATTTTTCAATGTTGATTTCTTGATGTGTTAGCTTTTTTCTGAAACACAACTTACTTTCATTATGACTTAATTTTTTCAGTTACAATAGAAGGAGGGAATACGACATCCTCTTTGATTAGAAAAATAAAAAAAAATACAAGAAAAGTAGGTTAAGCAAGATAAAACTTCCAAAAAAGATGACAGTGGATTCAAGACCAAGCTTGAATGCGTTGAAAAGGATTTCGCGACAAAGTCAGACAACTGCAAGATAGTCACATAAAAGAGTGATGTTTAGAGAAATTTCGCGACAAAGTAGCCTCCTACAAACCGCTACACAAGATGATAAACCGATCTCGATAATAAAACCGAGAAGACATCTCCTTTTATGAAAAGGAGGATTTGTGGTAAGAGACACTTCTTCCAAGAGAAGGATGGTGAAATCGAAATCAAGCTCGGTGAACCCACGCGTAAAATCATTCCCGAGAAGAAACATGGCATTATGCATTGAGAAGAGAATTTTGTAA